>CAJHNH020008492.1:72500-167500 GCA_905116865.2 Candidula unifasciata
TTTTAAGACTATGAAAATTACACACGTCCAGTATCATTGCAATAATTTTTTTTATTTAAATTAATTGCGTGCCCTTATTTCACCTTATCTGTCTTACAGGTACTAGTCAGTTCACATGTTTGTTCTTCTACTTATTATTATTATTATTATTATTATTATTATTATTATTATTATTATATTATTGTTATTATTATTATCATATTATTATAATTATTATAATTCGTCTTGTTTTTTTTTGTCTTCTTCTTCTTCTTCTTCTTTTTCTTCTGCTTCTTCTTCTTCTTCTTCTTCTTCTTCTTCTTCTTCTTCTTCTTCTTCTTCTTCTTCTTCTTCTTCTTCTTCTTCTTCTTCTTCTTCTTCTTCTTCTTCTTCTTCTTCTTCTTCTTCTTCTTCTTCTTCTTCTTCTTCTTCTTCTTCTTCTTCTTCGTCTTCTTCATCTTCATCTTCTCCTTCTCTGTCTTGGCCTTCCCCTCGCCTTCTTCCCAGATGTAAATGGAATTGGGATTGAGTATTTTACTTACACTTTGTGGAGAGGCCGGGGCTCAGAGGGCATCAGTCACCAAGTGTAGACCTCTCTGACTCGTTTTTGTATAATTTTATATAATCACCAGCTGTAAACTCTGGCGGAAAGTTCTGGTTGTTCCTCCACTTCTGGACTGCAGTCCTGTTCCAGAATCTGAGTGTTGCATGTGCATCTGTTCGACAGATCTGACTAGTTTGTATGCAGACTGTTGGTTCCTTGCCTTTCAGGCAGATGCACTCCGACTTCGAAGGAAGCCCCCAATTAGTCGACTCTTACGACATGCTTTTATGTAGACAGTGAGTCTATTCTTGTTTTCCCTATAATAGGGCCCCGGAACCCAAGCGGGGAGGATTAGGTTTATTGCCATACAATTTAAAAAGTTCAGTAATGTAAGTATATCTTCTTTTTCTTCTTCTGCGTTCGACATAAGTCATGCTAAACATTGAGTCCTGTCTGGGTCAAAAATAGGAGTGTGCGTTTAAGGTCGCCACCGGTCCCCCTTAGCTTCTCTCGCAATGTGGATCCCCTGGGCCAGATCCACAGTCTTTGCTGGGAAAGGTAAGGGCAGCACTGCAGTATGTGCTCAGGGGTCTGTCTTTCTGCTCCACAATCACAGGAAGCATATTATTTTATGCCTATCCTGTACAGGTGTGCTCGAAGACCACAGTGTCCTGTCCGAAGTCTAAAAATTGATGTTTGTTCTTTCATGTTGAGTTTGTTTATGCTGTCACTCTCTGGTCTGTAATCTCCATTCTGCCTTCTCCACTCCCGCTTGAAAGACTGCTTTAGCGTTATTTTGGTTTCCTTGTAGCTGTGTGGTGGATGAGGTTGTGGAAGATTACTCCCAGCAATGTAAGTATAATTAGAGCACATTCCAGCGTTTGTAATTAATACTCAGATGTTGTGAACAATATTTTTTTTTTAGGGTAGTTAATATTAACTGTAGAAGACTAACCACCTGTGAAATGAGATGTTTGAGAATGGCTGCGAATAAAACCAGAAGAGATAGAGTGAGAAACGATGTGATTACAAGAACTATTGGAACCATACCCATCGTTAAATTTATTGAGAAGCAAAGAATGAAATGGTTTGGTCACCTAATGAGAATGGAACCAACGATGCCAGCATCAAGAGCATACAACATGAAAATCGAAACACCAAGAGGCAAGGGAAGACCAAGAAGAAGATGGGTTGAAGGAGTCACGGACAACTTGAGACTTCATAACATCACGGCATATGAAGCGACTGAGCGCGCCCTGGCTCGGTTGCCGATCATCTGATAGACTGCGACGCCTAGCGGCACAAGCAGATTTTGACAAAAGAAGAAGAATATTAACTGTGAAATGATATACGAATGTATAACTGTATGCAAGGAGTGCACTGGAAGTGAAAAATGTTAGACGGGCCTGCGACTTCTGCAAGTCAGGTTAACCCACCTACCACTGTCGCGTGCGATGTTTGTTTGATACACCGCACACTTGCCAAGTATCTAGGTATGCTCAATAGTGTTACAGTTACAAGTCACCAATCCCGCCCAACAGCAATAGAGGACGCAGGATACATGTTAAACGTCAAAGTAGATTCAATGTATTTCAACATCAGGACAATGAAAGGCATCACGAAACATAATTTTCTATACTGCCACAGTCATTCTCACTAGCAAGGCAACACACACTCGGGACGCTCTGGGCTGCCACCCTATGTTCCGTGGTTGCGACGGGCAAACATTACCCGCTTACGCAAATCCACTGCTCGTGATTACGTGACTGTCTCTCTGACACCCATCTCTGGGGTACACTGTCACTAGAAAGATCATACAGGCCGATGCACAATACCTTGTGAAGATTATCCAGACCTTCCGTCTGCGGCCTGACACGTACTTGAGATCCCCTAATCTCACCTCACGAGCTTCCCCCACGCTGGCCCGGCCTCTGTAGCAACTCTCACAGGCAGCCCGAAAAGCCAACGCCAGCGTAACAAACAGGTATACAGGACTAACCTGGAACCATCCAGTTTAGAACATGCCTTCCACCACAGCGTCGTAGAGTCAACGGTCTCTCTCTCTCTCTCTCTCTCTCTCTCTCTCTCTCTCTCTCTCTCTCTCTCTCTCTCTTCACCCATTTCCCTATGTCACCGACAATGATATTAAAGCTCAGACCATTGTCGCCAGTGGTGAAAATTTCCGTCAACACATTCAGACAATAACAATTGTTTAAACCCTTAGCAAATAAAGTGTGTTCGTTCGTTGGTTCGTTCGTTGTCTATCGTTGCAGAGAATGCCGACACACAATAGTCATGAACAGCCACTTTGGTGTTGTAAAAATTCAATAAAGCTATTTTCGCGTAGAAACCGAAAAAAAAAACATAAGAAAGGAAACACATAAAAGCATATGTCAGCTTCACAGAATATTTACGATAGACAAAAAGAGACGTTGCGGTGCTTAGTCTTCATCAGCAAAAATATCCCCGGAGAGGGTGTGTTTGTTGCATTTTTTTCCATTATAAAATTCGCAAACGATCCAGGTAACTGGGGCTAACTTTATAACATTATGTCGTTCTTCATTATTATTTTGTTTCATTTGTTTTACACAATATTCTACTGATGCAATGTAGGTATTTTAGAGTCCGTTCGTTTTTTATGTGTGTTTTCCCCCTAGTCTTTTTACTGATAACGCAGCGCTAATCACAGCAACATAATTTCTTTGTTTATTGTGATTGATACTATAAAGCTAACATGTCCATTCTGTTTTATATATCTTTCTATCTTTAAATAAATTTGAAAAATAGACCAGTGATATATTTCAGCTACTTAACAAGAAAACTATTCTTAAGAAAACCATACCCGAGGAAAAAGTTGAAGGCAAGAAAGCAACAGGTAAACAACGATACAAACTGTAGGATAAATCAAGATGTGAACGAAGATCAGTCTGAGAGGGTAAAATCACGGCGAGAGATAAGAGTGTGCCGCAGATCCAATGCTGTCAACCTTCATTGTGGAGGTGACACATGATCAATAGACTGATCTGAATTTTCATATCTTTACTGCCGTCATCTAAGGGGTCGCCGTGGTGTAGGGATAGACGATTGTATGCGGATTGGAAGGTTGTGGGGAGGGTCCTATTGGAGCCCGCCTATTTACAGAAATTGGCAGAATGTTGGCTCCAAGGTCGACCCAGCATTGAGTGGGTACCAGGTAGAGTCCTGGGAAGTAAAGGCATCCGAAGTGATATTGACCGCATCAGCCACTGATTGCTGTTGGATCTATAAAATTGAGGTTTGGCCCTATATGCCCATTACGCCAGAATGCATGGAAAATAGTCCTCATCTTTACTTTTGAATATCTTGGGTCATTGATTCCCAACAATGGTGACACAAGGAAAGAAATTAAACGACGACTATCGAATGCTCTTCAAAGACTCAAACAGCTGAATAAATTATGAAATGGAACCGACAGAACTACAAAGAAATACATTTCCAGGAGCATGCATCTTTTCCATTACAACATACGCCTGTGAGACTGCAAACTTACTAAACAAACTAAACAGCGCGTAAATGCCTTTGAATACACATGTTTCAGACGGGCACTCAGGATATCATGGGTAAAAAAGAAAAGGAAAAATGCATCCATACTTCAGGAACTGAATATTTAAGCAGGTCGGCCTTTAAAAACGATAAAACATTAAAAGAAAATTGAAATATTTTGGTCACTTAAACTGTCACGAAAGTAGAGAGAACGGTGATAGAGGGATTTATGGCTGGGAAGAGAGGAAGAGGAAGGCCAAAGAGAAGATTGGTGTATGATGTGGAGAATGATCTCCAAGATGGGTGTATCGGACGCGGGACATCTTAATTGTGAAAGAGAAGTTTTCCGGAGGGTTGTTATGGGAGCAAGGTCCTGCAAAGGATATGATACTTACAGACTGACTCGACTTCACTCTAACTACATTCATCTTATTTCGTATAGAAACTAGAACTATAGTTTTGGTAAGCAAGAATATAGTTATTAGATCGCCATGCCTACTTTCGTTCAATTACCGCAGACACTTAAATAATATGGAAAGCGTATGCCAGATACACTAGCTCACATGCTACTTGATATGAAAAGTGGGTTTGCTAGCGGGAAACGAAACACCGCAGTTTATGGCACATTATGCTAGTTACTATATCCACGATGTAGCACGGGATTTCATGAGACCAATTATCCAGTCAATTTTCTAGAAATAAGTGCCGTGTTTATGTCACTGGAGTTGAGACTCAGCGGAAGGAAATGATGCGGTGTGTGAAAATGGGAGTCCGCTTGAAATTGGCAGTTGGTCTTTGTAATGGTCGTGAGGATGATAAACTAGAGGCTGGGCGGAAGCAGTGACAGTCACAGAAAGGGCACTGCAACGAAGTATGCAGAATTCGTACGATATTTTGACAAAGACATTACAATACTGACTTCTCTTCGAATATTTGCACGTTTTCAGAAGTAATGAGCATATGCTGCTCGTAATGGGCACTGGAACCTGACTGCTTAGAAACCCCCTCTCCCCCCCCCCCCACCTCCCAAAAGTGTTAGAAGACCCACCCACTCGTTTTTATTTTTATTCTAAGGAGATTAGGAATACCCCCCCCCCCTCTCCCCCGTCCACCCTTGAGACCTCCCCCTCCCCTTTCCGTCCCACCCTATTTAAAAGTTCTCGCTTGCAGCTTTTTGTTAATACGTATTAAATTTTTTCAAACATTATCATAATTTGTTTGCTCTCCAGGACGTTATTGTTATTATTATTATTATTATTATTATTATTATTATTATTAACCATTTTATGATTGCTTATGTCCATTGAGATCTCTCCCTAGACAATCTTGTAATTGGGTTCAGCCCAACTCGCCCCCCCCCCCCCATTTCCCCCACCCATTTCCTAGTCATTTTACATAAGCGCCCCTGATTAGGGTGACTATAATGTCCCGTTAGTTTAACAACCACCTCCTTTTCCCACCCTAAACCAACCCCCCCCCCCCCCACCCCCTCCCCCCGCTTCTCCTCCCTTTTTTCTTAGATCACAGACAATGGTATTAAAGCTCAAACCATTGCCGCCAAAAACGTGAATTTCCGTCAACACATTACAGACATTGAAGTCTGAAGTTTGAACAATGGACCGACATTATCGCACATGGGTAGTAACCCATAAGTGCTCTGTTCTTCTTGTAACTAAAGTCTGAGTCCAAAGAAGCTCAGCACAGTGCACAGATTCTGTAGCACCGGCGAGAATCCTGAAATTTTGCCCGGGCAGCGCAGTTAGGTTATTCTTTTCGATTTCCAACTGTTACGGGATTTTTTAACGTGTGCAACAATATACACAGTGGCATCCAATCTCACTACAAAAAAACAAAAAAAACAGGAGGAATTACTAGAAGTCCAAATCCACGGGAAAAAATCCCAGCCTTTACCGGGAATTGAACCCAGAACCCCCAGCACTCGAAGTGGACACTGGGACACAACTAAAAACAGGACTATGCCGCTGAAAACGGAACGAATGATTATCCTTTCTCCCGCTCTTCATCTTCTGCCTTTCTAACTCCTATTGGAGCAAAGGCCCTGACGCTAATCACGCCATGCATGTCGTTCTACATTTCGCCATCGCATACAGCTCTCCCCATGTCCTTCCTATCTTTTTACCTTCACTCTCTAGCTTCACTATGAGCTGGCTGCTGAAGATAAGGACGGAGCTCGCAGCGGAATGCCCCGAGTGCTGTGATGTCAATTCTTGATTCAACTCAACTCAACTTTCTAGCTCCCTTTTCCAGGTTTTTTTTTTTTTTTTTTGGTCTTCTTTTATTTCTATGCCTTTCAAGATTCCAGGGAAAAGACATTTAAGTTAAATTGTTTTCAGGTTTCCTCAAAGTGTGTCCTATCCAACGCCAGCGTCTTTTCTTCATCTTTTGGCTAACCCTGGTGCTAGCTTTAAATTGTGTCTACCAATAGCCCCTCGAAAAGTGATGTGGTAAATAGCACGCGAATCGGTTTTACTCGCGAAAAGTTTCCAGAGGTAAATTTGTTTGCAGGTGTTCATGTCCCTCAACATTATGTTACACAATAATTCACCAAGACATGATAGCAGGTTAGTTAGTAGCCGAGTCGTTAAAGAC
Organism: Candidula unifasciata; assembly: GCA_905116865.2. Taxonomy (NCBI): domain Eukaryota; kingdom Metazoa; phylum Mollusca; class Gastropoda; order Stylommatophora; family Geomitridae; genus Candidula; species Candidula unifasciata. The sequence continues at coordinate 79,156 of CAJHNH020008492.1, forward strand.
ACAACTTAAGTCAGACATGAGTCCAATTAGCGCTGCTTGAGTTCCGACCTCTGGTAAACGTTACCTGCTAACGCTTACATGTACGAACTGGTTACACCTCGCTACTGAAGTAGATAGGAAATTTTTGGTCTAGAACCATATACCTAAAGCTGTAGCAGCATGGAGAAAACTCTGTTCTGCGTGTATTTACAAGTTTTCGTTGTCGCTCATTTTGACCTGAAAGAAAGTGTTAACTTCCCGTGACCCCACATAAAACGCGGTTAAAGGTCAATTTACAGAAAAAAAATCTTTTGACATTTTATTGACGTTAAAAAAAAATACAATCTCCCAATCTAATAAACGCTAATGTGCTAAGCCTCATCGATTTGGGTTGTGTTTCCCTGAAAGTACATTTTTAACGCACTTTAATCTTTTCAAATCTCTTTATTGGTTATGCAAAAATCAATGTCGTAACTGGCTAGGTTAAATTTGTAGAAAACCTCGCGTCGTCGAGGTGCGGGAAACTGGGGTTTTAAAATGGAATTTGATGACATCTGGGGACAGAGATAATTAGAAAGTAGTTTGTCTCTAGTTGGGAATTATGTGAAATGTCCCGCTAAGTCACGTGCATACAGTGCCGAACACGTGGTTGACATTTAATCAGTTTAAAATGACCCCACGGCACATAAATTGTACCGCAAGTCTAGGCGGTGTGCTGGCCAGCGAATGAAAACGGAAGTCTGAAAAATGTACTCAAAGAAAAAAAATCATCTGATACCACGGAAAGGTCTATTGTTAGAAATGCTTAGTTTTAATTGTGATGTGAGTGTTATGTGTATCATACCTGAGTATTGTTTTTTTTTTTTTCCAGTTGTAGGCTTGGCTATCAGTAACACACTAAAACAGCTGAGAGATGAAGAATAAGATGAGTGTGAAGAAAAAATGGAAAGAAGAAGAAGAAGAAGAAGAAGAAGAAGAAGAAGAAGAAGAAGAAGAAGAAGAAGAAAAAGAAAAAGAAGAAGAAGGAGGAGGAGGAGGAGGTGGTGGAGAAGGAGGAGGGGGTAAAGGAGAAATAGAGAAATATTAATAATTGTTGCAGTAGTTGTAGCAGTAGGAGAAACAGCAGCAGCAGCAGTAGATTAACAATACCAATATCGTGTAAATGTAGATTATTGTGTATAGATTTAAAAAAAAATAATATTTATAGATAAAATACCAAGTACAGAACAACAGTAAATATTGTTTCGGATATCTTATCTTAGTAAAACTAAAGGTCTCTTTTCCACGCCTTCATACGTATTGGGTATATAGGGCTAGACCTACATTTGTATAGACCAGTCGGCACTGGGGGGTGATGTGGTCAGCGTAACGACGGCATATTATCTTAGGCTTTTGTTTATTCTAACTTGTCATCATCATCATCTTCATCATCATCATCATTACCATTACCACAATCATCATCATCATCATCATCGAGGGCCTTGCCAGTTGACGTTAGCGGTCATGCATCTCCACAGATCTCGGTCTCTTAGCCTAATCAATTCCACTGACGATATTCCTCCATGCAACTTTCTTAAACCATTGATCATCATTTCTCTTGGTCTGCCTCCGGCTTTTCTACCACTATTCTTTCCAGTCGTCAGTATAGATTCTAGTGCTCGTTTTCACATCACATGGGGAAAAACTTTGTTTTGTCTTCTCTCCTTGTTGTATATAAGGTTCTTCTTGTCTCCTTCTCATTGTTGTATATTATGTTCTACTTACATTATCCATTTTAAGGCAATCGTTAGTTATTCTGGCAGTCCAAGGTATTCTCAAAATTGTTCTCAAGAACCACATCTCTGTTGCCTCCAAACTCTTCTTAATTTACATGTCATTGTATTTTTAATTTGAAATAATAATAATTTTAATAATAATAACAATCCGCTTAATTCATGTCAAATTTAATTTCATTCAGAGCTTCTCAGTCGCTATGATTTTCTGTGATTTTGCAAACACATTCTTAATTATTTCCTTGAATAAAAGTTAAACTGCAATACATTCCGATTATTCATGCATTTGAAGGATGCACTCACACATGTATATATATATATAAATAAATATAAATACAATACATATTTAAGGGTTTGTTTTCTCAGATTAATTAGTGTAGTTCAAAATGGAATAGTCCTCAAGGCTTTATACAGTTGAGGCCTAAATATTTCCCTTTTCGCGACAGATTGCTGTTTACTAGTCAATCTTCCTTTATGTTCAGATCTTTCCGGATGTTAGTATTTCTTTAGTTCATGGTATTCTGAGAATCTTTCTAAAGCTTTTCAGCTAAGAGACCCCTATTCACATCCGTAAGTTGCTGCAGTGAAGATGCTCTTAACATTATGACTCTGATTTTGTTGCTAGTTCTTACCCACAGACTTGTAATGCTATTTACCAGTACCTTGGACTTTCTTGAATTGTCTGATAAGGAGATAATGAGAGAAAAAGGACTGCCCATCTCGCATCATAGGCTGCGGCCAATAATATGTAAATGCCTAAAACTTCACATCTATTTGATGCTTTGTCTCTGAGTATATCTCTATTTTTATTTTCAATTTCTGCAGATAACACCTGGTTCCATTCATTTCTGACTCAATCTTCTTTTTGACATTCACTGGCTGTAAAGTCTGGTAAGTTTGTATGTAAGTTGTACCCCACCGATAATCACCCGGTGACACAAAGTGCCAACATGCGGATGAGTATCACCCGAGGATGGTCCCAAAAACCCCGTTCAGCCGTTAGACCATATTTTAGGCCCGGCTATATTTAGGGCCCCCGGCAAAAGCCAGAATTGGGCTTCAGAATAATAAAACAAATTGCATTCCACGAAAGGACGACTTATATACAATATGGTGGAAAGTTCTGGATGTTCGTCCACTTTTAGACTTTGTCATATTCCTGAACTTGATTTTTGTGTGCACATACGTTGTAGAGGTCTGGTTTATTTGTATGCAGACCGTTTTGACTCTCAGGCACATGCACTTCTACTTAGAAGAAAACCCATTAAATAGTTGAAATTTTACGACATGCTTGTTAAGGGGTGGTGGGTGTGTTATTTTTCCCCTTAATGGGACACAGGAACCCTCAAGGGAAAATAATCTCTGAGACTGGATTTCTGTTTCCGGCCGGAAACTCAAGGATGTGTAGGTCTGTCCTTATCCTTCCAGTCAATTCTCATGCATCTCTTTTGTGTTCGCAATTTTCTGTCTCAGCTACCTGTCCTTTTTTTTCAGTCTACATATCTGTTTTCTTTAAAAAATACGGTTTTACAAAGGTCGGGCAGTCAGTTCCACGATTCTACCCCCAGCCTGAAAGACTCTCTACCCGTTCACCCCTCTGGCTTGGCAGGTAATTCTGGTAGCAACGCTACTACAGGTTAAGCTGTCATGGCCATTGAGAGACACAAGCTCCTCCACCGTGGCAAGCTGGATATAGGGTATTCGGGTGTGAGGGACAGTAAGCAGATGATAGATTGGCTGCTGCTTACCCTCTTTACCGAGAGCTACTTTATGATAAAGAGAACGTAATGAAGGCTCTCTGGAATCAATTTGACATAACAACTGACCGGACATTAAGGTACTAATTTAACTAAAAAAGCGGTGGGGGTGGGGGGGGGGGGGGTTTCTTGTAGGTATTCAGGAGTAAGGAGTTAAACACAGGCAGCCTTTTAATCAGGCTGCAGCTGTTACTAATAGCATGTCTCCTCTTCGTTGGCTAATGAAAACGGAGCACGTGTGGGAATGCCTCGAGTGCAGTGATGGCATTTCTTGATTCATTTATTCATTCACTTTGGAGACATTTCCAGGAGAGTGGCTCATTTTTACCCATTATAAATATGGATGTAAACAACATTGACAGAAAGTATTAGATACCACAGGGAAATGAAAGATTATTATCCCCAGTGCCCTCAGCAGCAAAGTACATGAAAAAGTGCAGAGCAGATTGGGTAGTGAATCGTGCGAGAACTTGAAACGATATGGTAGTTCAGTACAGCCTAGAATAGACGCTAGCTACAAAGGATCATATTAACAAAACATGGCATGTCATTAAGATACTCCTGTGTGCTGTCTGGCTTGTCTCTTGTGGAACAATGATCAGAAGTGTCATGTTCACATGATAGCGTGGTGCCTGCTTTACATAAAACTAGTGCTGCTATCAGAATCACTAATGTAGAGCTTTGGGAGAGAACACCAAGCAAGCTCCAGTGGACCAAGAGGTGAAGAAAAGATGCTGGCGTTGGATAGGACACGCATTGAGAAAACTGGAAAACAGTATTAGAATGTCTTTGCATTGGAACCCACAGGGGCGTAGGGAAAAAGAAAGGCCCAAAAACACACGGAGAAGGGATGGAATGATTCGATGCTTGACTTGAAGCTACGCTTTCAACTATCTTGAAATAAACTTAGAATGAACCTTGGTTTGCACCGGCTTTACCATCTAGAGTTGACAATACAAACTCCACTCAGCTCCTTTGTTCATGCTGTCAGTTTATTCAATTACTTTTATTCCACAGCTTCCACAATTACCTACACTTCTATCGCTCACGACATTTTCAAATATTAGTCATTCTCGCGACATAAAGACTACATCTTCAAATAACTGTAACCGTCTTCCACGACTTCTGTTGATCAACTGACCACGAGTCTAGCTCGGGCTTTCCCTCGCTTACTCGACTAGCCACAAGTATCCCGTGCTGCCTCTTGTTGCACGGACTTTCTGCTTGCCACCATGTAATCGTGGAGACCATGCAAAGCACCTCATCACAAGGAAGCTGGAGAATGAAGTTAGAAAAATTGGGAGGACCGGGGAGGGGGAGGGGGGGGGGGCTGCATTCGATAGCAAAGGATAGAAAGACTTGGCGTGAGTTAGTTTAGGGTTTATGCTCCATTGAGGGCTAGAAAGGCAGAAGAAGAAAAGTGCTGCTATGATATCAAAAGTTTCTTTGGCATTTCTGGTTAATAATCACGGCGTGTAGGTAATTTATCCAGAAGAGAAAAGGAATGGCTAAAACTATTTTCACTTAGATGCGATAATTATTGATAGCTAGATAGATTATTTAAAGAAAACACACAGACACACACACAATATTACAAATAAAAATTGTCAAATGGTATTTATGTGTGGTGCAGAAACTTGGACAATAGACGGGCAACTAAAAATCGAACTGTCTTTAGAAATGCGAATATACGGAAGATTTAATCGTATTTCATGTAAGCAAAAAAAAAAAAAAAATACAAAGGTTCTGTAAAGACTGCACATAAAAAGATAATTTGTAAAAGAAAAAAAAAAGACAATTGAAATATTCTGGTCATATTTAAAAAAAAAAAAACCCCAGAATTCATATATCTTGTATATAATTCTTTTCATAAACTCTTATATAGACTTATTATAATACGTTTTTTTTAATAAAGCAACCCATTAGACTTAACGCTCCAGGAAATAACCCTTTTCACTATCAGACTGTGCACATCAGATGACTGGTGGCACCAAATCAATTAACTCGTACATTAAGTTAGTTACGATGATGATCAAACAGAAAACACAATTATCATTATCATCATCTTCATAATGAGCTCCCACTATTGCCATTAGGCGCACGGGGAGGCACTTTTCGAGCTCGATGCGCAGCACTGGCTATCAAAAACTGAATATTATTAATAATAATATACCAGTCGATGAGTTTATTATGTCTTTATTTCCATATTGCCGCTTTGTCAGCTCTACAACATTGGCAAAATAGCCAGTCACTAGTAACTTCGGTTACAATCTATTCTGCTAAGTTCAATACGTCTTTCTGCTCGCACTTTTCTGGCTTTCCAGACGATAATGTTACAATTTTTCAAAGATCAAATGGTTTGGTCATCTAGTAAGAATGCAGCCAGAAAAACTAGCGACGCAAGCGCAGCACGTGAAAAGATCTAAAATGAAAGCAAGGGGAGAACATGCTTTGATGTCATTAAAAAGTTTCGACATCTACACGGAACGAAAAGAACCATTGCTGACTGTCAAGCTGTGAATCGCAAACTGCTCCTCCCCACAAGGCTTACAGCAGATGTGGAAATTAATGATGATGACGAGCGTCTCAGTCGAGTTAATAGAAATAAACTGTGAAAGGTACTACAGGATTACAAAGTAAACGAACACCTTATTACATTGTGCAAAGCTGTATACGTACAAACAGGGCACCGTAGAGAGCAATGTTATAGAGATACAGCGGTAACAGAACCAGAAGTCGACCACGCAGAAGATGGACCGCAGAAATATCAGAGACACTTAAAAGCACTTTATTGCAAAGCGAAGAAAAGAGACCATTCCAAAGATCTCTTCCTGCCCTGACGCCGCGAAATATTTCAGGAATGCAGAAAAGAAGAAGAAGATGAGTGTTACACTGTACGATAGAGAGGCATATCAATCACAGCCCATAGCAATGACGATCTAGTTTAATTAGCAACACCCTCTTGCGTTCTTTCATCATTAGATTTCCTGACAATACAGCATGTCCTAAATGTGCCTGTTCTCAGACTCGCAGTTATTCAAATGTCTGCTATCATACACTCCTGTATCCCTATTACCATCCTGATTTTTGCTCTCTCTACAGTACGTTACACGGAATCCAATTCCAGTGAATCCATCTCAATATGTGTATTATTTGTGTCCTGAGTGAATTTATCTTTAGATCGTAGTAGATGCCATCGTCATCTTCTATCCATCTGTGATTCACTGTACAGGATATTTCACGAGGATGTATCCTTATAATCCTTAGGAAACAATACACAATTAAATGTGTACAAATTCACATAACTGCATATTATATAAGCCAATCTGCGCTCGATGAAATTGATATGCTTCTTTAGGGTTGACCCGCACTGAGTGGGTACATAGTACAGTCCTGATAAGCAAAGGCGGTCTGTGTGATATTGACCACATCACCCACCGAGTGCCGACTGGTCTATGAAATATAGCTCTAGCCCAGCGTTTCTCAAGCTATGAGTCGCGACCCCTTTGTGGGTCATGAGCCTTTCATAGAGGTAGCCTAAGACTATCGGACAACACATATTCACTGAAGTTATGAATTAACAACGAAAATAATTGTATGGTTGCAGGTTACCACAGCATGAGGAACTGTATTAAAGGGTCGGGGCATTAGGAAGGTTGAGAACCCCTGGTCTATCTCTACATGCCCAATACACCTGAAGGCGTGGAAGTAGGTCCTTTACATAACATGAAGTTTCCAGGTTGCATTTTCTCCAGTTAGGAGAGGCCTAGTTTTCTCCCCACTGCACACCTCCGCCTGAACCCGTTGGCGCAAATGGGATGTCAAGTTTGGTATACGCAGCTAAAAATTCTGCATTAACAGAGAAACAGCAGTATGACGATGGAGGTGATGGCAGTGACGCAAGCGTTCGCGCGGTTCGAAACACAAAACTACACCTGCGCGTGTGTACTCAGTAATTCAACGAGTATTATCCAGAGGGTTCAAACAGGTTCGGCGAGAAGAGAATGGGTTGAATCATTACAGAAGTCCACAGTGGGTAAAGTCACCTTTTTTTCGTTCCGAGATACGCTGCGTCTATGAAAATAAAAGAGCTGATAGGCTGGCTGGATCCGCTATTACTATCGACGGTCAACCTATGGATCAAGCTGCTATCATTAATGCCCTCTGAGAAATGAGAAAAGTGGAGGACTTTGGGGCTATGAATACGCATTACTCGCCAGACTGATAGACTTGAGAGTTAAGATCGATATAGCAAAAAACGAGACGCATATTAGAGGACTTGTTAATCAACATATAACAGGTACTGTTAGCCACTGGACTCTTTGATTCAAACTGAGAGGAACGTCTGAGTACCTATGGACATGTCCGGAGTGCAACGATGATAAACCAGCTAACTAACTAAGAACAGGTTGTATCGAATACTGATTATTCTATAAAGAAATGACAATCGTTATATTGCTACATCTGTTTATTCAGACACTAGTTTGTCTAGATTGATTCATGTCTTAATAATGTATCGATTTTTATCTTTCTTCTTCTTACAGGTTAGAAGAAAATATGGTTTGTCATCAGACTGTCTGACAAAGAGAATTAATGCAACGTTAGCGACGTACTGCTCGCAGTAAGAAAGCCATCAAAGCTTTACGACAGTGGAGACGTGTGTGTGTCCCCCATCTTGATCTGCATTTATCCCAACAGATAATACATGTCTTCACGAATCAATGACATGGCAGAATCCCCATGTGTACACAAACAAGTTATCAGGAGACTGGTACCTCGCCTTGCTGCAGGAGTACACGGATTAAACATTTTATAACAACTTGTCACAGCTATCACAGTGGGTGTCTTGCTGGTCAGCAGATCAAGACAGTATCTGTGTAACTTTGTCAATTTTATTTCTTGAAAAATGAATTGTCACTATTTGGATGGTCGCTGTATCAAGTTTCCTGGACAATCAGTCGTGGCTGTAGCCAGGAGCATCGTTAAATGCTTCTTGTATATAGACTTTGCAACAAGTTATACATAGATTACAACTTTACTTCAACAACAAATTGCTCCAAACTGCAACCTTCTAGACAGAAAGTTACAATAATCCTTTTCAAACTAAGCACTCTTCAGAAACTGCCAGTAAACAACTATGTACTGTTAGTTTCGTATTCTTTACAGGACGCTGCAGGACCAACATCAGCATTTTTTTTTTGACTGCTGTAGTTTTTCTAGGCACATTTGACGTTCAGTAGTCTGCCATTACATCTAAACGGTCAGCTCTTGGTACCAATGTCGAAACCAGCGCAAGACAAACAGTCTGCAGCTGGGCTCGAACCCGGCAACCCGGCATTACGAAGCGTGTTCGCAACGCTTAAGCCACAGACGCTACACTATGGTTGCCTAAATATACAGTAGGAAAAAAAACCCAGCTTTCAACGCAGTGTTTAGGATATGACGATATTCGCTAGCTGTGTCCGTGTGAACTGACTGGTATTTCTACTTTGATACAAAAGCGCATTACGTCTTAAACACTGTGAAGACCTGCCCTTTTATGCACATAGCTGTTTGTGACAAGCAAATATATCTGCCTTATGCTATGTATGCATATGTTGTACAATAATTGTAAAAAGACCATAGGATAGTATTCTGTAGACTCAAAGCAATACAAAAAAGAACTTTTGTGTTACAAGTCATTGTTTGAAAGCCACAAGTCGAGATGCTGAATGCAGTTCCCTATTCGAACCACACCAACTCCAGTGATATTGTGATTGTACGCGACTGGAAGTCCTTGTATTATGTTCTCACCCACCTGGCTCCCTTTTCCTTGACTGTGGATCGTTACGTCACTCCCATCTGGTGCGCCATCGGCGTGCTTGGAAATCTGGTGAGTTTGGTGTATTACATAATTTCTTGATATAAGATATAAGTAGGTCGACATACTGAATGACTGCGTCATCGGCGACCAGGTCGTCCATTGGCTCGCTAGTAGACAAATTCTTCGCCTGTCGGGACATTATTTGGGTCTTGTCTCCTTTAATCACATCGACACTGAAAGTGTCTTTTTCAGGGCTCTTAGTGATGTGCAACGCTAAGCCCTGTTATTTGGCGCACATAAGAAAGTCACAATTATAACCTACGGTTGCCCCTTCGGGAAAGGCTGTTGAATGTGACAATTATTTTTAGCAAATAATCGGAAGTGAATGACTGTGTGGCCAATAGTTATCCAACTGACTATAAGGCATTCAAACAGACAGGCCCTCAGACAGTGCAGGTCGACACACACATACCGACTGACTTGGTGTTATTAGTCAGATAGGTTGTGTAAATGACAAACAGATATTCAGACAGACAGACGAACTGGATGACGGATAAGCTTGTTCTCAGACACACACAAACACACACACACTCACACGCACACTGATGAGTTTGAAAGATTATAAAAATCTTACATTATATGGTACAAGTAGACAGACACACTGAATGACTGGCTGGCTCTCATACGGACGGGTTGTCTGGCTAGCTGGCGGACAGGCCGATAGGAGTTCAGATCGGTTTACAGCAATGTCGAGGCGTGCATGTAATATCTGTAGTCGCCGCTTACACCATCAGGCATCAACTGTGAAAGCTACCATTTATTGGGCACGCATATTCTCAAAAGCCACGTGACGAGAAGTGAAGTATCACGTGATACCCTCTCCATTGTAATCGTTACCTCCTAATACTTACATGTGCGAATTGATCATACCTAGCCACTGGTCTAGTAGACTGACTGACCGGTAGACAAACATAGAGACAAAAAGAGAAACAGTCAGACAGGCTGACTATTAGATGGACAAGCTGTCTGACCAACAAACATTTAAGCATGCCAGTGCATAAACAAACTGATGCAAAGGCAAACTGGCTGGCAGGAAACAAACAAGCAGATAGATTGATAACAGACGTACATACATGAATTTTCTCAGACACGTACTGAGATATTCCTGAACATTGTATGGACAGATAGACATAAGACTGCTTAACATGCGTACATGTATATACATACATTTTTATCAGACAGACTCTGAGACATTGGTGCATGGCACATGTCAGATAGACATAAAATAATACAAACAGACGTTCTGACTTGCTCGTTGACTGGGACACGTGCATGGCCGTTTAAAGACAGACGGACAATTCGAAGAAAGATTCATAGATAGACTAATAGATAGACAGACAGTCTAAGAGATGTACCGACAGCAACACACTACAATTACAGATACAGTTAAGCTTGGAGGATCGACTTCATTGCACTAAGTTTTATTCCATATCGCTCGGTTTCTCTCCGCAAAACTACCAGACGCCTGCCAAGAGCGTCGCACGAAGCATGAACTACAGAGCTCATGCGACGATCCCTATGGATTTCTGTAAAAACTGAACATGTGAATTGAACGACAGAGCCGTAAACCGAGCCTATAAACAAAGAGCTGTATTTAATTTATTCCTAAAGCTTACAAATTAAAACAAACTTTTATTGACAAATAGAGTTAATTATACAAATAAACTGGACAAGAAAGCTCCGCGATGGGCAAGGAAAATACCAACATAATCTAACATTTCAAGAATACTTTAAAAAAAAAAAAATAAACGGACGAAAAACAAACCAAATAAACAAGCTAACGGTTATAGAGGAAGGAGTGTACTGGGGAGGAAAAAAGCCCTATACTAGTAAGAGAAAAAGCAGCTTGAATACTTAATGTTATAGCACAGCAGACCAGGCCCTTATCCTTGGTTGGTAGCTGGTCTGGGTAAAGGGTGAGAGGGAAGCTTCGACAAATGGACAGAAAAAGCAATTCTGGTCTCATCCGGCAGTTCCTCAAGCGTGCTTTGTTGGGAAAAACAAATATTGGTGTAGCTCTCTTTTGGAGCAAATGAGGCAGATGGGTTCGCGCTGCACGGGCAATACATGATCTCTGCAATGCTGCCCAGGCTTTGTGCTACGGAGACAAGAAACTACATTCTTCGTCTTAAGGCAAACAGGATTAGCTAGTCACACACGCCACCGCCATGGTCTGTGATTTCCATTGCTCCCTACAGCACAGTACAATTTTCTCGTCAGGAATGACGGACTAAGTTTAGGGCACAATAGGCTTCGTCAAACATTTCGGTGCTGGAAACACGGAGTCATGCTCCCCGCAACTTGGCAGCCGAAAATGCTGAGTATGTGCCCCAACACTGACAAACTGTATACTGCTAACAGAGATGCAATCTGGCCTGTTCCAACCACAGTGAAGACAAAGCTATATGGTACACGAGGAGGTACAACACTGCAAGACATCTTTTTTAAAGGCTACATGTTTCCTAACATGTTTCCTGAAGAAGAAGAGTCTGGAATGACGGAAGGTTGCCAGTGACGGAGGAGTCCTTATGCATTTTGCCTCATTATTTGCGGAGTGTTTATCTGATTTCGAACTTCGACCTTCGAGTTGTTCAGACATCTATGTTGATAGCCGTTGTGGCTGAGGTGTTTCGTGCTGTGTAATGACACTCACGACGTTTGAGTCCCAGTTCTGCACCGTTCAATATTGTATAAAAACAAGCACAATAACATCGATTCTCTCGGATTTAAACACCCTGGTTTTTCAAAGATTATTGCAACATTCGAGTCTCCGGTCACACATTGATTTGATGAGGGCAGGTACATAGGCCGGAAATATTTCAGCAAACACGTTTTAAAATGCATCTCTTCACGAAGATTAAATCAAACATATCGATGGGCAAAGTGTGAGCTCTTCAGTGCGTTGACAATGTACATGGAGTGCAGGCTTTAATCAACGTGCTTTTTCTCCCCTTTCAACTGTAAACATAAACAGTTTAATGCTCTCAGGCAAGCATGCGTTGTGGGAGCTTTGCTTTTATCTCTTGTCGGGTTAAAAATAGCATGGTTTTGTTTACAATTTCCAGAACAACATAATAAAAACGCCAGTTGATGTCTATTATCGTGCTATGGGAACCAAGGCAGTGAGTGGCTAGCACGTTTACCTGTCGGCGCGATAGTCGTACGTTCCAGTTCTTACTGGGGGGAAAAGGTCTAAACGAAAGAATAACAGAATAACTAGTTAGCCCCCCCCCCCCACCCCCCCCTTCCCCCCCCCCCCCCCCCCACCCCAAATACAATTGCGAAAGTCAAAATGAACGTGACGGACAGAAAGCCTTCTTCAGCGTAAAATTAAACTTACTCAATATTTTATGTTTCTCGGTGGCCCTAGCCATCAGCTGCTGTCGTGAACAACAAAAAATATATGTACGGATCCCCCCCCCCCCCCCCTTCCTCCCATTGGGGAAGTTCCATGGTGAAACGACCAGACGTTCGCCTGCGGATCTGAAGGTAGTGGTTTCAGGTCCTGGCGGAGCCGGATTTGTAGCTCGATCCAGCCTTAATTAAATAGTTAGCAGGTGAAGTTCTGGGAGGTGAAGATGGCGGGCATGATACTGACCACATCACCCACCGAGTGGCGACTGGCCTATAAAATATAGATCTAGTCCTATATGCCCAGTTGGGCCGCTGTGGTGTAGCGGCTAGACGTCCGCCTTCGGATCTGAAGTTTGTGAGTTCAGGCCCTGACGAAACCAGATTCTTTTTAAATGACCTTGACTCCCAAGTCGGGTACCAGGCAAAGTTAGATAAAGTAAAGGTGGCCGGTATGATATTGACCACATCACCCACCGAGTGTAGACTTCTCTATAAAATATCTATACCAATACGCTTGTAGCCGTCGAAAAAAGTCCTTTAAATTTGTTTATTTTGTTTTTGTTTTCAAACTTTATTTCCTCCATATTCAATGTCATAAAGCCTAACATGTTCTCTCTTAGTACCCCTTGCCCCACTTCTCGTCACTATACCCTCATCTCCAACATTCTCCCTGACTACCCAAGGCAGCCGTACGGTTGTTTGAGACTAACAGCTGGGGAATCAGGATCAGGAATATTGTGAATAAAGTGTTAAGAATAACCTACCATATTGGGGCGAGTTTATACCAATTTGTGGGTAAGAAGTGAACTAGTATAGCAGCCAAAAGTACCAGATATCGGAAATAAACAATGTATAGTGTGATAATAGTTGAGGTTGGGGGGAGGGGGGGATTTTAATTTAACCTGGAGAGGATCAACTTTGTGGCACCGAATTTTTATCCTATATAGCTCGGTCTTTCTCCGCAGAACGGCGACTAGCCGCCTGCTAAGACCATCGCATAAAGTACGAACCCCATTGTTCTTGCGACGATCCAAGGGGATGTCTGAAATAATGTCCTCGTAATATGAACGACACGTTGGTGGAAGGAACCCATAACTTTCAGCAAGCGAGGCAAACGGCTTGACCGCTTTGCCACGGAGACGCTACAGTGATTGGTCTGAATAAAAAACAACACTATTGGAAGATTCAGGAAAGAAAAACCAGAGCATCCTGCGGCTGTCAGGACAAGATGCTTTAGAACAAAGAATAATTACTTGGCATGGCCCAAGTGATTCCTGTCGCACGAACTAGTTAACAGCCGGTCGCGAGTAGTCTCCCTTTGATGCTCTTAACCGACTTCCGTGAGTTACCGCATACACAACAAACTTGTAAAGGTTTTTTTTTTCTCCAAAAAAAGTTAATATGATATTGATTTTCAACAAGAATTTACTCACTGTCTGGGAGTAGTTCATCAGTCTGTCTTCAGCATTACATTGGCAATATTTATAATTTGTGTGTATGACACAATTTACACTTTGTTTTTCTTCGTCTTCTCATTCTTCTTCTATCACCATGTGGCAAACATTTTTTAGTTATTTTGAAGCCCCCCTCTGGCTTTTGCCGGGGGCCCTAAATATAGCCGGGCCTAAAATATGGTCTAACGGCTGAACGGGGTTTCCGGGACCTCTCGACGGGTGATCCTCATCCGCATGGTGGCACTTTGCGTCACCGGGTGTTTATCGCTTGTGTGATGTCCTGTTGATGTACAACTTACACACACACATACTGAATCTAGACTCTTGGTTTTTCGACTTTCGGACAGATACACTTGGACGTTGAAGGAAACAATCCTAATTGGTCGCCTTTTACGACTTGCTTGTAATGGAGGTCGACGTCTGTGACTTGAGCGTTGCGATAGTGCTTTGTAATGCTGGGGTACCGGCTTCAATCCCAAATGCATGCGACTTGGCAGCGGACCTTCTTGCTTTAGTTTCGACCATGGTACCGAGAGCTCACTGTTTAGGGCAATGGCAAACTACGGAACGTAAAGTTCGTCTGAACAACAACAACAACAACAAAAACACTCACTCACAATAGCTAAAAATTTTACGGCTGGTTCTGCAGCGCTCTGTAAAGGATGTGCAACTAACTTGTAATGGGGGTAGTGAGTTCATTTATTCCAAACAATCCGAACCTTGAATTTGACTTAGTAAAATTGTGAGAAGATAAACATTGTACCGTATTGAAGTGGTTAGACGCTCGCTTGAGGCTCTGAATGTCCTAGGTTCGAATCCCAACAGGTCATGAGTGATGGCAGACAAGGAGATAGGCAAACTAGGAAAAAACAGATTTTACTAACAAATTTCCCCAACAACTTTTGGTGTCTTACCACTTCAAGCAGTCGTCTTGTATTGGGGTTGGTGGATTTTTTCTGACTGATTTAATGATCCTTTTCTTTTTGTGGCATGAGACTGGCATATCCGGCTCCTCTTTTGTCGCAGATTTCCCTACCTACTAGTTGACCAGCTTTATAATTTCCGGGCACTCTACAGGGAGAAGTGTGTCGAAAGAAACGTAAAAAAAAAAAAGGGGGGGGGGGTAGTAGTGTGAGAAGATTTTTGAAATAATGTTTGCGTTCTGGTGGAACAGCCGTATTGAAGTGGTTAGACGCTCGCTTGAGGCTCTGAATGTCCTAGGTTCGAATCCCAACAGGTCATGATTGTATATTTTCCAAAACGATTTAGCTCCCAGATCGATCTGGTGTTAAATGTGTGCCAGGTAAAAATTTGAGAAGAAAGGGTAACCAGTGTGATGTTGACACATCATTTTAGACACATATTTTTGCTATTTTGTCACTCTCCTCAGTGATGACACCCATCCACTGCCATTCCTACTCCGCTGGCTCAAAGCCCTTAAAGCTTGATTTTTTAGTGGCGGTCCCTATTGTTCACAATGGTAGGACGTTGATAGGCTTCAGTATTGTTCTATTTTCACAATCCTGATTAGATTGTGTCACTACTTAAAATAAAAAATACCTGACGCTCTGTTTTTGCCTTTTAGTTCCACAGTGGAGCACAGTTCATTAACTAACTCATGCCAAGATATTTGCAGACTTGCTGATCATCATGAAAAAAAAAATACATTGAACTTCTGACGGCTGCCTTATACATTTAATGCTTATGTGTGTGCTATTGACTTAACAGTGAATTTTTCACAAGAGGTATCGATGAGCATTGGAGTCATTACGGGTGACCCGTTTGCCGTAAAGCTGGAACTGCAGTTACCTGATTACATTCCATTATTTCGTCACGAATGGTACTCAGTATATCTGATGTCGACCAGCTGGTACTCGATGGGCGATATAGCCCCCACTTTCTAATACGTTTCCTGGCACACCATAGGTTAGGTCGAACTGGGAGGACAGATCTGTTATAGATGCGGATTCGAACACAAGACCATTATGTTTTCAGGCAAATGCCAAACCACTGTACTACAGTGGTTTCCATTCGTATTTGGACTGGCCCTCTACCTTACTGATAGACAACTCTCTAGTTCTGAAAGTATGAGACTGTCCACTGTGCGAAAATTAGAAAAGTAATGATGGGTACCGATTTATTGTTACACGTGTCATAACATAAGAGCACTAAATCAAAGTGCTGTGACTCTATGAGTGGCAGTCTCTGGTCTACTTATACCGTAGAGGTTTACAGTAGAGGGAAATGATAATCAATAGGCTGAATCATGGGAGAGAAAGAGAAAGGGAGAGATAAATGACAGAACGTGAGAGAAACCGAGAGAGAGACAGAGCGAGACAGAGAGAAAGAGAGAGATAGAAGGGTGATGGAGAAAGAAAGGATATCACAGTTAGGGGAAGTATCCTCTTCTATATTTAAAATCAAGCTATATATATGTATATATAAATGTGTGTGTGTGTGTGTGTGTGTGTGTGCGTATGTGTATGTGTGTGCGTATGTGCGTATGTGTGTGTGTTTATATATATATATATATATGATTTATTTTACTAAATGTTAAATGGCAACATATTTCCATCGTCCTTATATTTTAAGGCTGCGTCCTTGGCTTAGGCGTTGCGAGTCGGACTCGTAATTCCAGCGTACCGCGTTCGAAAGCCACAGCCTGCTACGTAGATTTTTTCATGGTATGGAGCGTCGCAGGTCGACCCAGCCTAAATTTAGTACCAGGATGGCTGTCCTGGGGAAGTAAAGGCGGTCGGCGTAATGCTGACCACCTAAGCCGCCTAGTGCCGATGGTCTGAGAAAAATATGGGTGCTCTTCCTGTATACCCGATACGCCGAAAGGCGTGAAAAGGCATCTTTTCTTTACTTACTTACCTACTATATTTTAAAGACGTACAGTTTTCCGAGATTAGCTGGTTTAATTTAACACAGTAAGACCTTCGGGCTTTATACAACCTAGGGCCTCACAAAGTCTGAATCCGGCCCTGCTCAAAAGAAGTCATTGCAAGGCCCCCATTGCAGCTACACGTCTTTAACTTGCAGGTTAGTTAATGCGTTTCACAATTCTCAAGGTACCAAAGTCTGATCTCTGTGTCGGGCTGTTTAGAAACAGATCGTTCATGTGACTTTGATATAGCAGTGTGAGAGTTGCACAGTGGGAGAGACAGCAACATCACTACGTAATATTCTCGGAAGGGGGTTGGAATGGGAGGGGAATGGGGTTGGGGGGGGGGGGGGTGTTCAGTAAATATGTACTGCATAAAACCTGCAATGTGGAGATCTCACACTCTCTCTCTCTCACACAAACACCCATATATACACACACACAAACACACACACACACTGTCAGCTACACTAGGCCTTATTCATCATGACAAAGCGCCTTGCTGACTGGCTTGGGTAATCACGCCTCTGCACACTCTGCTATCTTCAACAGCACGAATTAGTTGGTGTGCTAACACCCTTCCACGTCAAGAAAATAGGCTGTAAAGAATGGTCTCACATCCCCTTCTTTTGTGTCTTTTATCGCATATCTTTCCCGTGGTCACAATATGTTCCAGTTTTTTTTTTCCTTCCCACAATATGATCCATACATTGGACTGTCTCTTTCTGAAGTTTGTGATAAGATGTCTTCGATCCCTAGCCTCTTTCAACATGTTTGGGTTACTCTTTCGGACTATGGATGAAATACTTCCGTAAAACCAAATCTCCAAGTTCTCAAAAAAATGACCAAATATTACCTTTATGTAAGCGGCCGTCTTGTCAGGTTATGAATGATAGCTGACAAAGGAAAATTACCCCCTTCCCCCAACCCCCACCCCTTGTTATCATTTCTTGTTTATAATTGTCAATTAAAACATATGTATATAATACTGAGACCCAGTGGTGTAAGAATTCTCATGATGCTTCCACGGCAATGATGTATTTTTTTTTTTTTTACAGACTGTAAAAAATGTTGAATGATGGTAAGCGTAACTTGATTTCCCATACTTACTATCATCAGCTTCCCCCTTCCGTGGCTAAAACGACGCAGGGAGAAACAGTTGGCGATCATGCGCTTGAAGGATAACACTGTCCATTGTCATTCTGTGTGGATGAAAAATGTCAACAGTTAGATTCAATTACTGAGTTATAAGACACCTTTATAAAACACCTTTAATTTTTAGAATTTGACGACATGCTGGTAGGGGAGACCGAGTCTATTAATTTGTTCGCTAAAATGGCAGTCCCGGAGTCAGCACAGGAAGAAAAATGTTAATTGAGCAGACTGGTCTTAGTGGGATTTCCCCCCGAAATGTATACTGTTATGTAAAAGAAAGACTGCATTTGATCAGAATGTAATGACAACTGAAATATTTATATACTTTAGAAAAATGGGTTGGGGTGGGATGAGGCCCGAGCGACATTATTGAGTCTAGGCCGAATCCAGCCAATGAATATGTTGAGTTAGTTGCATATGTTTTTTTACTAGTTTATTCAACGGATCAATATTATGGCACACGGGTGTAACCCATAAGTGCTCCGTTCTACTTCTAACTCAAGCCTGATTCTGATGAATCTCGGTGCAGTGTACGAACTCCGCCGCAGCGGCGAGGATCCTGAAATACTTTGGGTAGATTTTTAACTCCAAATTTTGCCAGGGCAGCTCCGTTATGCTACTCTTTTTCGATTTCCAACTGCCACGGTATTTTTTATTTTTTTTTTACATGTGCAACAATACACAAGGGCGTCCGATCTTATAACCAAAGACCAGTGGAAATTGCTAGAAGTCCACGTGAAAAAAGTCCAGCTCTCACCGGGGTTTGAACCCGGGACCTCCAGCACTCGAAACGGACGCCATACCTAGAGACCACTCAGCCCCCTGAGTACCAGTTGCATATCCTTTACAGAGCGTTGCAGAACCAACCCCAGAATGTTGTCCCCCCACCCCTCCTCCCTAAATGTGTGTTTAATATTTCGTGATTTGACATGTAAGATGACAGAGAAGCAGAAAACTGTGTACACAAACGAGTTATTTAGCTTTAGACCACGAGATGGGGACCAAGAAGATGTGGGAGAGATATCCAGGTAAACCTGCAACCACTTGGAGTCGCCACGTGGAAAGAGAGGCACACACACCAAAAAAAAAAACAGATGAATAGGTAGCTAATAATTACAGCAATGAACCCTGAGGTATCGGAATGCCAAAGAAGAAGTTTGCACATTATTTCAACAGTCTGTGATTCATACCCTTATCGAAATCAACGTTAATCGGTCTATTGCAAATCCCCTTAGAGCTAGAATCGAAACCGGGTACTTTGGAATTACAAAGCGCGTTTACAACAAATAAGCCACTGACGCCAACTGTTTGTATGTACTGTTCCGCTTATTTCTGTCTGCTGCACCAGTTTCAAATAAACTACTTCAGGCGAATTGCATGTTGTTTTTTCAATCTTCAAACCTAGTCCTATTGTCTAACGCGCTCTCTGATATCTCATCTCTGACATCACCTTGTCAACGCGCATTGTTACCAGTAATTACTTTTTAATATGTTTTCATAATGTCTCATTATTCCATACACCCCAGTTTTCTGGATATGACTTGTATCTGCACTAATTTTCTTAAAATCCAATTTCCACATTCCAGAGTTTGCTATCAGGCCAGGTCATCTGATTCCTTGCAGTTATTCAGATAAATGTTGAATTTTGAACCCTGGGACTCTGGGTTATCTCGGGTGATTGTTATAGAAACCCATTTTAACCAAGGGCAAACCGGATGTATCTCTAAACGTTTATTTTTTTGGTAGGGTATCATTTTTTATGTGTATGACATCGCCTTCTGTTGGCGTCATTGATAGCTTGATCAGCCTGCTTTTAGCTAAAGAAAGACATAATGTGTTGTAAAACAGTGATTCCCAAACCTTTGTTGTTGATGGCCTCCACCCCCTTTTCAAAGAAGAAAAATTGCTTAACGCCCTCTCTCCTTGAACATATCATCACCATCATGTGCCATACTGATAAACGTATGCTGTCATGATCCGCCCCCTATCCAAACAGAAGAATCACTGATCAGGTCTGTGTTCTTGCCTCGACCAATGCTTGAAGCTAAGCCATCAAAGTATATTTATCTCGTTGCTGCCCCCCCCCCCCGCCCTCTGTCTTTCAAGATTGACATGTATCACTAAGTTCTCGAGTCTGTTGTTTGTCTTGAAATATACCTTTTGTAATCGAATAAACGAATAGCACTTTTCCTATCTGTTACAGCGTTCTGGGGTTTGTACTTAGTCTTGTCCATAGTCAGCTTCACAGTTTTAAGAGTGTCTTTGACGTTTTAAAGCTTTGAGCCAGAAGGAACTGCATGATGTTTCCTATAGCCGTCGTCAGCTGAACTGCCTTGCAATTTCTTGGAATACCACAATGGGCTAAATTCATCTGGTGGGCTACTTCTATTCGTGTGAAAAGCATTCTGACGTTTTTATTTAATTAATATATCTTGTTCTGTTTGGAGCTTGAATTAAGTGGAAGGCTAATTCTGGGTCTATGAATATTACAGCCTCTTTTTTCTTTTAGAGTTAAAATGGACTAGTGAGAGTCTGCACAGTCGAAAGTAGATATTGTGAGTAAATGCTGCTGAAAATAGTGCCGGTTCTGCATGACGTTTCGTAACTCTTAACAATGTTTGTTTATTTATATTGGTGGCCCTATATAGGCGCACGTAACAGTCATAATTACAACCTAAAGCTCTCCCTTTGGGGATGCTGATTGAACGTGATGATTTGTTTTTGAGTAAAGCACTTATCTCTTTAAAAAATATGCCTCAGCTCCCAGGTCCACCCAGCCTCAAAAGAGTTCCAGGTAAAGTCCTTGGAAGTTAAGATGTCTAGTAAGATTTCTTCATAAAATATATGTCTAGCTTATATGCCCAATACTCCTGATGGCGTGGAAAATAGTCCTTTAATTGCATCCACATGAAAATAACGACGGTCTGACTGACTGATTTTCTACCCCACCAGGACATCACAGAAGCGATAAACACCCGATGACACAATGTGCCATTATGTGGATGAGGATCACCGTGGAAAGGTCCCAGAAACCGCGTTCAGCCTTTTGGCCATATTTATGGCCAGGCTATATTGCGGCCACTGGCAAGAGCCGGGGTAGGGCTTCAAATAACGAAAAATTTCATCCTAAAAAAGACGAGAAGGGATAATTAAACTCCCGTCCTAGGGAGAAACGGTAGTTATATTCTTTGTTTTAATTATTATCCCGCTTAAAGCCACGGTGAGGTACTAAAGGATTTTTTCCCACGCCTTCTGGCGTATTAGGCATATAGGGTTAGACCTATATTGTATAGACCAAACGGTACTTGGTGGATGATAATTCAAAATCACGCCTGTCGCCTTTATTTCCCAGGACTTTACTTGGTACCCATTTAAGGCTGGCGTCGACCTAGAAGTGCGCATCCTTTTTTAAATTAGCCGGCGTCGTCAGGGCTTGAATCCAGTACACTCGGCTCGGCTAGCGAGCGTCTACCTGCTACACTACGGCGACTCTCCTGTTCAAATGTTTCCTGTTGGAATCACATATAAAGGCTTATCTTTTCCATTTGACATGTGCTGTCTAGGTGTGTGTCCTGACTATACCACATTCTCATGGTTTATACTCATATTCTTCAACCAGTGCTCCACGGACCATGTGTAGGGTCCACTTGAAATTCCTGGTGGACAGCCCATAATGTCCGCCCAATCTAGAAGTGGCTACAATAGAAAATCAAACAGTCAAAAGTCTTCCTTCCTTCTTTCCTTCATTTTCTCTTTTTCTTCTTCTTCTTCTTCTTCTTATTTTTCACCGGCTGTTAACGCCGCTGGAAAGTTTTCGCTGTTCGTCCACGTCTTGGCTTTACTCTTGTTATAAAACTTGTCTTTTGTATTATGAATTAATCAAGTAACAGAAAGTATTGTGAACGGCACTCATAGAAAGAAGTAGAAAGATAGAAGTACACACTAGACAACATAAAAATCGAAAGCTATAGTTACCGTGCCAGGAATTGAACCTGTCACCTCCAGACGGCGTCTGCGCCTCGCCATGAATACAAGTGCACTAAGATACATGGTCAACTAGGCACCCCCCAAAAAAGGTGTCTTATTGGCCATGTCTATCGTACAGCTTGAAAATCCACGACTATGGAATACGGACAGAATTCATTTCAACCCATTGAAATGGTACCATAATTTACAGAAATTTATATTAACGAAGCAAATGTCGAATAACAATCACAGCAACAATTTACGAACACGAGTGCCGTTCACAATACTTTCTGTTACTTGATTAATTCATAATATTTAACGGCCTCAAATGGTTCACCCCCCCCCCCCCCTCTGTTTATTTATTGTCTTTTGTATGCATATCCCATTTTTAAATCTGCTTATTTGTTTGTAGAATATTTGTTCCCCGCCTCTCAGATAGATCTCTCCGACTTTGTAGGAAAAATCCCTAATTAGTTGCCTTTTACGATATGCTTGATGGGGAGGCTATCCTCCAATTTTTTTTTTTTTTTATGGCGCTCTGGAACAAAATCAGAAGCCAAACAGAAACTAAAACTGTGAATCGAAGGGAAATATTGCAGTTCTTCGAGTCTCAGAAGATATAATTATGAGATTTTCTAGCTTCTGAGCACTGGCATTTCTCCAAGAACTGTAATTTTATAACATATGTCTTTAGAAAACGAACTGTATCTATATATTTGTATTTACTTCTCCCATAACCGTCAATCTGTTAGCTAAATATTTTTCCGATTTTACCGGTCCCCGTTTGTACAAATGTTTGAAGAACACTGGTTTATACGATCTACATTGGTTAATGGTTCCTGTTTCTACTTTATACTGCCCTATCTTGTCCAGCCATCTGGCACAGAGTTTACTGCGGCGTGATCGCAAACATCTCTCGTCTTTGACACGATGCTTTTTCATACCTGGCATGTTTATGAGCCTGCTTCTGTTGAGATTTTTCCATGGATAGAATATATCAGTCACGTTTGATTATTATAACATTTGTCATGATCATTCCATTTCAGATTCTCAAGTTATCAACCTTTTATATTAAACTTTATTCAATTAACAAACATGGAAGATGAAAGATTTACCACGGTCTTAAATTGTGCAGTCACCTGTATGTCGATTTGTTAGTGTAATCTCGCCTTCCTTCCTTTTAAGGTATACAAATATACATACTACTCATCAAAAGTCAAGGACAACTCTATAATTGTCTATAAACTTTTTTTTTTATAAGTGCATATAAATATTAGACAAAGAGAGTTTTAAGTATTCAAAAAAAAAAAAATGGATGCGATATCTTCATTTGACAGTCTCTATGCACATAAAGCATGAAAACAACTCACTGACAACCGTGACAATCACTTGCTATTTTGTTTGCTTGCTGTAAATTCACGTTCAGAATCTGCGCTTTTCAAACTTCCTTACCATCAAATATGAAAAGTAATCGTATTGATTGACATTTCACGTGCGATGCTCATGAAAATAATTCTCATTAAATTTGTTTAACAATCAGCACACTTAGAGTTGTTTCATTGCTTGCAAAAACCATGACATCCAGAACAAGTCTTGACATCTTCAAAACAATGAGAGCTAAAGCGCGGGTCGAAATGAATTGATCCACCCGTGAAATTGCAAGACGGCTTGCGGTGCCACACTCTACTATCCACAGACATTTGTAAAGATTTAGGCCACATGAAGAGTAGAGGACCACCACCGACCAGGTGGCCTTAGAAGCACTAACAGACATGAGGACTGGTACCTTACCTCTTGTTGTCAGCCCTGTGCCATCAAACAGTGACCTGTTCAACTCTAAGGTGTCAGCTGAGACAAACAGTAAACGTGGATGCCAGTCAAATCACCGTTCGTAGACGTTTACATGAATTTGGTCTGGCTGCTCAAATTCCTGCAGCCAGAATCGCTCTTACTCCTGCTCATCACAGAGCCTGTGTTACTTGGTGTAGCGAGCGCATCCAATGGATAAGGAGTGGAGTCAAGTCCTTTTAAAATGTCTCACCATCATCATCATCATCATCATCATGTGCCTTGCCGACTGGCGTGGGCGATCATGCCTCTCCATAATCCACGATCTCCTGCAGCATGTATCAGTTCGTGTGCCGACACATTTCCATGCCATGCAACAAGACTGTCAAGAATCTTCTCTCGTTGTCTTCCTCTATCCCTCCTTCCACAGATCTTTCCGGTGGTCACAACGTGTTCTATTTCCCTCTTCTCAAAAATGATAACTGTCTCCTTCTGATGTCTGTAGTAAGTTGTCTTCGGGCTCCCGCCTTTTTCAAAACCTCTTGGTTGCTCTTTTTGGCTGTCCAAGGTATTCTAAGCATTCTTCTGTAAAATCACATCTCTGAGGCCTCAAGAAATTTTTTGGCCTGCCTACTGATTGTCCAGGATTCACAGCCATGTGTTGTTAAAATGTCTAGTTGTTTTATATCCGTTTTGTGACTTTTAAAAAGACCGATGGCACAGTTCACAGCTTTGTTGAGTTTGAATATGTGTTTCCATTTCTTTACCTGATATGTCAGTTTGGGATTCACTTGATGACGTTTTTATTTATATTGCTTACGTTGATAACTGATTTTTTTCCTAATGATTTAATTTAAAGTTTTTCTAAGTGGTCCTTGACGTTTGACGAGTAGTTTATACATTAACATTACAAAAGGATTATCACCGCTGATTGAAGAGTTGGAGTACATTAGACATTAAAGATTCTCTGGTAAGGGCAGACCAATCGGTGCTCGACAACTTAAAAAAATATCTTGGCAGTTGGAAATATGAAAAAAAAAAGAGTATATAGGCTTCAGACCAAACTTTATGTGCAGATTAGGAAACCTGTCCACACGATAATATTTAGAGCATGTACTCCACAGTATAGACTACAATACAACCCTAATCCCCTAAGCCGCTAAAGATAGGGTTAGAAGGCTAGCTTCTCATTTGGGTGGCTCGGCTTTTAATCCCGAGCAAGGTGATGGAATTTTATTGTCTTTTTAGGGTGAAGATAAAAATCAAAATCTGCACAATTCGTGGGAACAGCACATGTCGTTAGGACCTAAATTCTCAGACTTAGAACCCCCCGCCATAACCCATCACACTAACAAGCGGTTAAATACACACAGTAATGATTGTTTGCGTTTAGTCACGAACTGGTTAATTAGAGCGCTAACACAAAGAACCCATTTCCCCCAGAAAATTTTTTTTCGTCCTTCTAAAAAAAAAATGTTCTAGGCTCAGGTCAAGAAAATTAATCCTAGTTTGGGAGCATAATTATAATATCAATATTTATATAATAATATTGTGCTGAGTGGAAGAAAAACAAAATAAAAAATTTGAAATAGTGTGAAAAAGTATAAACAAATACTTTTAAAGAGAATTTCTTTCGTGGTTACAAGGGGCAACTTAGTCTACTTACACAATATAGTGGGAGATGGGGCTTGATACCTCTTTGATTTCTTGGCGTGACAGTGTTTGTGTGTTCTCTTCACATCTGCTGAAAGGCATGTTAAAGTGTAACGAGGTCATAATTCATAACAGGACCTACATCCTTTATGGGATTAGGTCTGGACCAATAATGTTCCCTCTTAGAGTTTAGACATTTCATAGCAGTCACACTCCAAACTCAGACGGAGAAAGTCATTCGATGCTATGGCCATGGGGTAAAAGTTAATTCCAACCCAAGACCTTGACAAGCGTCTAGTTACTTTGCAACAGCGGGAAGGTTTTGGCTTAGAGATTAGCGGATGCGCCTCACAACTTCACAACACAGTGTTTTACAGGCGATCGTTTTATTTTTGTTTCTTATTATTATTATTTTCAAAAGCTGGTATTGGGGCTTTCAGACAGTAAGTAGTATGACAGACACGCCGTGGAAGAGGGGCCTCACAAGAAATATTCCCAAAGACTGCAGCGGGTTAAATGTGGAAATGACACTGTTTTAATTTGTTTTAGTTGTTGCCTATAGAGGTTTTAAGCTATCACAATATAGAAACATTCTCAGAATACCACAGACTAAAAAAACAAAAAACATACTCATCAATCCATTTTCTCTAAGGACGACCTCTTGCTTTCACGTCAGATCTTTTTAGGTGTAGCTGGTAGTTGTTCCGGCTGCTACTAGATGACAAAACCATCCGATCTTCTGATTTTCAATGCATTTCTGCATGATGTTGTTCCTAATTGCGTCTGATAATATTATTTTTAACTTTGTCTCAGGTATTTAAGTTGGCGGCTTTTCTCGGGCATCTCATTTCGCGGGTGTTAATTTTAAGTAGGCTTACGTTAGTTGCGTATCCTTTACAGGACGTTGCAGAACCAACCCCAACAGCCCCTGGCTGTTGTGTGGTTTTTCTAGGCAAATTTACGTCTAGTAGTTTGCCATTGATTTCTGGACGGCTTTCTTTATACCACTGTCAAAATCAACTCAAGGCGCATGCCCCCCCCCCCCCCCCCCAGCTGGGATCGAACCCGGCTCCCGGTATACGAAGCGTTCGCATCGACTTAGCCACAGAGCCGACTTAAGTAGGCTAGTTTTGGTAATTAATAAAGAAATACTGACATCATATCATATGTAACATCACAGATGATTGACAAGTAAACATCATCTTGTATCGGAAAGTGAAATAGTCGATTGGGGGGAAAATACAAGAAGGCATGGTACCAGGAAAGAGGGGCAGGGGCCAATAATCACTAAAATGGCCACATGATATAAGTAAGACCTTGGGTAGGAAAGTGCACGACGCGGGAGAGCTGGCAAGTGGCCTAGTTTCATTAAGGCAAATGGTCATGAGAGCGACGTTCTGCAAAGGACCTCTTTCACGATTGTGACGAGTTGTCCCCTTATGCAAGTGTTTGTCGCTAAAGAATTGATTTATCTGATGATTATTTCTCAACAGATTTCAATCCGAATTTGGACTCTTCGACGTATGCGTAAATGCAACAGCTCTGCAGCGTACTTGGCAACTTTGGCTGCGTCGGACGGTTTGTTTCTGATACTCATAATTGTAAACGAATTGCAGTATCCTTGGCTGGTTGGCGCTCTAGATCTCCAAGTAAGTACAGGGTCTGCACTTAATCAGTCACATAAATGTTTACTTGAAGTCTTTTACTAAATGTAGATGTAATGGTTAATTAATTAATAATTAATAATCAAATTAAATAATTTCTTGAGGAGTTTTTTCCCAGGAGAATGCTTCAATTGCATTAGGCAGCTAAAATGAGTGACTCCGAAATATTTCAAAGAGACGGGCTCCCGAAGACACCTGATCATTACCATCAGGTGGAGACAACTATCAATTTCTGGCCATATTGTGAGAAGAGGAAAGCTGGAATATGGTATGACCACTAGAAAGATCGGTGGAAAGAGAGATTGGGGAAGGCAACAAGAAATGATTATTGACATCTGTTGGAATTCGCAGATTGTGGAGAGGCATGATCGCCCACTCTAGGCACTTCATGAGGATGGTGAATGTAGCCCATCAGTCAGTCAGATACAGTCTCCATAATGAAGGGCAGATGTCATAGATTTCGGACATTCCCTGTCTCTCGCCCTTCTGATTCACCCCCATGTAGGTCTCAATTTTTCGTTATTTTGAAGCCTCCCCCTGGCTTTTGCCGTGGCCCTAAATATAGCAAGGCCCTAAATATGGCCACACCGTTGAACGGGGTTTCTGAGACCTCTTCCCAGGTGATCCCCATCCGCATGGTGGCACATTGTGACACCTGGTGTTTATCGCTTGTGTGGCCCTGGTGGGGTACAACTTACCTACCTACCTCGCCCTTCCAAAATAAAAATAAAAGGATTTGCGTGCTCCCATCACTCAGATATAGGACCAAACGAAACGTAGCAAAAATTAGTTTCACTGCAGCAAGAAAGATTTCATCAGCACTTACAGAAACAGAGAATGTTGTAATTAAAACCGTAATGCATAAATGACAGTAAGGGCGAGTTAGAAGGGTTCAAACAGATAGTAGCAGTTATGGAAGAGCGAGACACTCGAGAGAGGTTTAATTCTATAACTCATGAGCCGTTTCCATTGAAATTAGTGAACTTGTATCACTTAGACCCCTTTCCCATTGACATTAGCGTAATTCTGTCACTCAGACCCATGCCTCTTGCAATTCGTGAACTTCTATCACTCAGGCGACGTCCCCATAAAAATTAGCGAACTTCACTCATTCAGGCGCCGTTGCCATTGAAATCAGTGAACTTTATCATTCAGGCGCCGTCTTCGTTGAAATCTGTTAACTTCTGTCACTTAAACCCGTCTCCAATGAAATCAGTTAACTTCTGTCACTTAAACCCGTCTTCGTTTAAATCTGTTAACTTCTGTCGCTTAATTTAAACCCGTCTCCAATTAAATCAGTTAACTTCTGTCACTTAAACCTGTCTTCGTTTAAATCTGTTAACTTCTGTCGCTTAATTTAAACCCGTCTCCAATGAAATCAGTTGAATTCTGTCTATTAAACCCGTCTCCAGTGAAATCAGTTAAATTCTGTCACTTAAACCCGTCTCCAATGAAATCAGTTAACTTCTGTCACTTAAACCCGTCCAGTGAAATCAGTTAAATTCTGTCACTTAAACCCATCTCCATTGAAATTAGTCAACTTCTATCACTCAGACGATGTCTCCATAGATATACGCTAGGCTGTAATTGATTTCCCCCATTTTCTGTGATTGTACACTTTTAAAGCTTTTCGTCAAACTCCTGACGCTATCAGCCAACTTATATCATTGTCACATCGTGTTCGCCTGCCGCCCATTTCCTTCCTCTGTGTGTGTGTGTGTGTATGTGTAGGTGTGTGTGTGTGTATGTGTAGGTGTGTGTGTGTGTGTGGGTGGGTGTGTGTGTGGGTAGATATGTGTGTGGGGGGTGTGTGTGTTTGTGTGTGTGGGTAGATATGTGTGTGTGTGTGTGTGTGTGTGTGTGGAACGGGGGTATGTGTTTGAATACAAGTCGTCTTTTTATGTTGCTTCACTTTTGCTCTCTGCCTCTCTCTCTCTCTCTCTCTTTCTCTCTCTCTCTCTCTCTCTCTCTCTCTCTCTCTCTCTCTCTCTTTTAAATTTATTTTAACAATGCTTCCAAATCAATCTTAGTCTCTTCTAACTCGTTGTGTGTATGGGAGTGGGGGGGGGGGGGTGTGTTTCTCCTATTATATACAGAGTATTCTTTAGTATATCTACTTTCTCAATACCGCCTTGGGAAAATACTGGGGTGATTCGAAATTTCCTTTGAGGCCACACATCATAGCCCAGAGGTCGAAATTACCTTTACTAAAAGTAAGTGAAATTAATGGCTCTTACAACGGGGAGGCATTAACCTCAATTGTTTCACATTAAATAGTGGTATACATACCTCAGTATTATTTGATCTGTTTTGTTAATCTCTGCTCTTTGCGCGGACGCTACATCTGGAAATTGCCAAGTTCCTTACCTAGTTTTTGTTTAGTCTATGATTCCGTGCCGTTCATTGCTACGTGCCGTACACAAGGAATTATTATTATTTTCTGCTTGTGGAAACGTGTAATGTTGAAACCCACAATAGCCTATATTCTGTTAGATAAGGGCTGCAGGTTCTAAATAAATATATATGGATTATGGCGTGATGCTGACCACATTACCCATCTTGTGCCGACTGGTCTATGAAAATATAGGTCTAGCCCTGTATGCCCTATACGCCCAAAGGACTGAAAAGGGGACCTATACTTTTTACTTACTAATGTGTAAATTATGAAGTAATAACTTCTGTTTGAAATAATACTTCTTTGTTTTGTTTTATTTCCACTGACAGGGTTGGTGTCAAATCTGGAACGTTCTACAAATAACTTGCCAGTATATATCAATTCTGCTTGTGTTTGCTTTTACAGTGGAGAGGTTTATTTCGGTGTGTCGCCCATTCTCCTGCGAAAAATTTTCGAAAACCTCAAGATGGTCCAAAATTATAGGAGCCATTCTGTGTACGTCCTTCATTTTAGCCCTGCCGCAAGCTTTCTTTTGGAACGTCAGCCACGAAATCAGGGAATGTGCTCTCCGGATTTTGTTTAACGATGTTTACGTCATCTGGAACTGGACGTCAGACCTGGTTATGTTTGGTGCCGTTCCCATCTTCGCTTTTGTTCTCAATATATGTGTCCTTAAGCAGATTCGAACTGTCGGCCGTTTATTTATCACCAGTGAAACCTTACACAGACATGCAGGGCCACGATGTTCGTCTACAACAGCTACACTCATGTGGATTTCTTTCTATCTGATATTCAGTAAACTTCCGGTGACGATTATGTTCATCATGCAGTCTAGCGTGCAGTTCGGAAGCACCATGAGCATGGATGAAATGAGACAGGATCATACATGGCAGAACTATTTGTCCTACTACACAGCCCGTAAGATCATTGAAGAGCTGGGCATCTCACACCACGCCTGCAATATATTTATCTACACTGCAACTAGCAAACAGTTTCGCACACATCTGAAGTTGTTTCTAGTGCAATTATTTTCACGAAAAGGTGCAGTTCCAAGAAGTTCTCCATCGCATTCAGTGAGGCAAAGACGTTTTTGGCTGCAGCCAAAGGCTTGATCAGTTTTATATAAAACATTGAATATCTGCAATCAAGATTTGGTTTCATTTATACTTTTCATACTTGGTTTCATTTATAATTTTCATACTTGGTTTCATTTATAATTTTCATACTTGGTTTCATTTATAATTTTCATACTTGGTTTCATTTATAATTTTCATACTTGGTTTCGTTTATAATTTTCATACTTGGTTTCTTTTATAATTTTCATGCTTGGTTTGATTTATAATTTTCATACTTGGTTTCATTTATAATTTTCATTTCTTGTGTAAATATTTTCTAGAAAAGTTAATCCTAGAAGTTTGCCGGCGTGTTTAACGGGATAAATATATTTTTGTCCACAGGCTTCGATTGTATTTGTATTATCTAAACACAAATATAATTGCAATTAAGAACTTTTTATTTTATAATTTTTTAGTTGATTTTTGTGTGAATATTTTCTTTCAAGAAGTTATCCGGCAAGTTCAATGAGGCGAAGATACTTATGTCTGCAACATGAGATTTTTTCTGTGCTATCTAAAAACACATATTGGCAATTAAGAATTTTTTTAATTTATAACCGCCATGTTGACCTTTGTGTAAATATTCTTCCAATAAGCTATCCACAGTTCTTGATCCATAATATCCCAAACTAGTCTATTTGCAATCAAGAATTTGTGTAATTTATAATTTTCAAATTGTTTTTTGTGTGTGTGACTATTTTCTTCCAAAAAGCTATCCCCAATTCTTGATCCATTATATCCAAAACTAGTCTATTTGCAATCAAGAATCTGTGTAATTTATGATTTTCGAATTGTTTTTCTGTGTGTGACTATTTTCTTCCAAGAAGCCTAGCCCTACAGCATGTTCGCCGAGGCAACAAGGTTTCTTCTTGCAACCAGACTTGAGTAATCTTCTTTGAAGTCTATATTTTCAGTCGTTAATAACTTACATGCTATTTCTGGGGGAAAAAATACATTATCAAAAATTTTCAGATCAAAGAGCCACTAAACCACGATGAGGCAATCAGGTTTCTGTATGCAACCAAAAGCCAGATCACTCTAATCTAAATTATGTATAATTACAATCAAGACTATTAGTCTAATTCATAATTCTCCAGTCGTTCGTGTGTAAATATATGCATTAAACTCTGTAGTTCCAGTATATTTAACACTCAGAGTAACATAAAAATGTCTTGCCAATAGTCAGTCACACAGTAAAGCAAAGGATCTTTATTACGCCACTAGCGCATATTGTATATGGTGCTAGAACAGTGGCTATAAACATTCCTAATGCAGCGACCATTTGATACAGTTCCTCATGTTTTGGTGATTCCCCAACCATACAATTGTTGTTGTTGTTGCTACTTCCTAACCTCAGTGAATATGTGTTTTCTGACGGTCTTTGGCGACCCCTGTGAAAGGGTTGTTCGACCCACAAAGGGTTTGCGACCCACAAGTTGAGAACCGCTGTGCTAGACCCACATTAAAAAATAACCGTGGTTGTCAGCCTGGGGGCGGCCCCCATCCCCACAGAGGGGAGCTTAATGAAGTGGGGTTTTTTTAATGGGGGGTGAGAGGGGTGAGGTGGGGGGGGGGGGAGGTCCAGCAA
Source organism: Candidula unifasciata (assembly GCA_905116865.2). Taxonomy (NCBI): domain Eukaryota; kingdom Metazoa; phylum Mollusca; class Gastropoda; order Stylommatophora; family Geomitridae; genus Candidula; species Candidula unifasciata. The sequence continues at coordinate 111,546 of CAJHNH020008492.1, forward strand.
TATTGAAATTGAGTGCATTTTGTACTTGTAATAATCAAGATGTTAAGCTACAACAGTCATGGAAACAAAACAGAGCTGTGAGCCTGATGTGGAGAGTGATCTCCATTGTGCCTTGTCCGACGTCAGACCAGAAATAGTAGATATCAAGATAAAACATTGTTACCAAAACATTTATATTTCCACACTTGTTTTGGTCTCCTCAATTCCATATTGTTATGTTGGTGGGGAAAAGGAGAAAAGGTGGGGGTGGGGGGATGCGTGAAGGGTCTTGTCGTGTACTCGAGTGGGACATCACCTAAAAAAGGTTGAAGACCAGTTGATTTGAGAGGATCGACTTCATTGCACCAGGTTTTATCCTATATAGTTTGGTCTCTCTCCGTAGAACAGCTTGCTTGCTGCCTACCGAGAGCGCGGCACAAAGCACGAACTTCGTAGCTCCGGCGACTAGCCTAAGGATTTTCGTTAAAAACTGCATTTGTGACCTGAACGGCGCAGCTGTAAAACGAACCCACGACCTTCAGAGGGGGAGGAAAACGGTTTGACTACTTCGCCACGGAGACCCCATGCAGACCACTGGTATAGACCAAAAAGACTCGATGGATCTAACACAATGTTTGCAATGAGATATTGGTGAAACTCATCCTAATTATTTCAGAAGTAGACCACTACATTGTATAAAAGAAATATAAGCCTTATGTTAAAATGAAAAAAAAAAAAAAGATCATTACATGATATCATAGATATACCGTAGGTGTAATATCACCTCCCAGAAAGGACCAGTGCATTTTACCATAAACGTAGGTCAGTTATCACATCCCATTACTAAGCCACTATATCATCATCATCACTTCTTGTTAGGCATAGTGGAACGTGAGGCTTCAGCGAGACTTTCCATGCTTTCCTGTCCTGTGCAATCTTCAGTGCAGTTTTCCATGTCAAAGATGCCGCACTCAGATCACTTTCCATCGTTTGTCTCCATGTTGTTTTTGGGCGCCCCTGTTTTATCTTTCCCTCTGGTGTCCATGTGAGAGCTGTTTTGGCAGCCACTATACACCCACTCCTAAATATTCGTACAATGTCAACTGCCTAAAATAGGGTCTAGAACAGTGGCTCTAAACCTCCCTAAAGCCGCACCCTTTTAATACAGTTCCCTCATGTTGTGGCGACCTCCCAAACAGAATTTTTCTATATAACTTCAATGAATATGTGTTTTCTGATGGTCTTAGGCTACCCCTGTGGAAGGGTTGAGAACCGCTGGTCTAGAATAACCTTCTAAAGATATGTCTTACATAATACAGTATCCCAAATACGTTTTCTTGCTGGCACCTTTTCGTCTTTCCATAGCGTTATTCTGTGTAATAATGAGGCATTTGCATCGAAGTGCGTTAAGGTCAGGGATGATAGAGATCCATAACACAAAGCCTGAGCAGTGTTGTACAAACTAGGGGTTGTCCATTCATCCCTTGGTCTGCTTTGTTTACTCCAAAGGAAAATTAACAGGAATACTTTTCAAACAAAGAATGCTGTAGAAGCTGCCGGATCAGAAGAGCAGTCGTTCCCCGTTTGTCCACCTATTGAAGCTTCCCATCGCCATAAGTGGTAAACCAACCACGAACAAAGGCATACTCGTCGTTCCCCTGTGGGATTAATTTGTCGTTATTTTAAAGCCAGGGACCGCAATATAGCCTAACGGTTGAACTGGGTTTTCGGGACCTCTCCACGGGCGATCCTCATTCACGTGGTGGCACATTGTGTCACAGGGTGTTTATCGCTCTGTGTGATGTCCTGGTGGAGTAAAACTTACCTACCTGCCAACCATGGCACAGGCTTCAGGTTTTCAGTATGTTTTTTCCTTTCCCATGATAAGGCTAGTATCTTCCCCCAGTGCACTCCTCCGCCCGATACTGTTCAATGGCTTTGGCTCCAAAACTGTTGTGAGTGCGGGAGATCACTCGTTCCGTGGCTCTGGCCCCCAAACTGTGGTGTGTGCTATCTGAGTTACACAATAATCAGCACACGACCAAATGTCCACAGGTAGGGATATTCACTTGACACATGGAGTTACGACACGATACTGTCAGCTCCGACACACAATAGGTTCATTCGACAAAACACAAGAGAGTATACACAAGCCCTCACATCGACAAAGCGGCTTATTCAGAGACGTAGACACTAATCCTAACTGGCATTCGCACCTAGTCCATATAGCTCTCTCTCTCTCTCTCTCTCTCTCTCTCTCTCTCTCTCTCTCTCTCTCTCTCTCTCTCTCTCTCTCTCTCTCTCTCTCTCTCAGTACAAGTTTCCAGGTTGCATTTCTTCTTCTTTTTAGCACCACACATCCTGTAATATGTTCATCCCCCTGTGGTATTTTTCTTTATTTGAAGCCCCACCCTGGCTTTTGCCAGGGGCCCTGAATGTAGCTGGGCCACAATTGTGGCCATAACGACTGAAAGGGGTTTCTGGGACCTCTCCACGGGTGATCCTTATCCGCATGGTGGCACTTTGTGTCACCTGGTGTTTATCGCCTGTGTGATGTCCTAGCGGGGTACAACAAGCAGTCAATCATCCTATAATAAAAGTAGCCTGAAAAGAATTGTATTAATTCTAAGCTAGCACAATTAGTTTCATATTTGTCCAGGGCATTCGGTGTAAAAGGCAATGAGCAAGCTGACAGACTTGCAAGTGATGCTCACGTGGGAAACGGACAAGCAATGAAACAGGTCTTTTATACTGAATGCCCTCAGAGAGGCGGCTCCATTAAAATAAATCAAGTAATGACTGTGAATCTGCCGCACCAGAAGAGGTGAAACCAGACAAGAGCGCTATACGGGGCCCTAAAGAAGAATAGTAAACTAACACAGAACTGGTGTCATAAACCACTACACGCTGAAGGAGATACTGAAATGGAGATCCGAGCACTTATATACTGAATGGTTCGATGTGCAATGATGATAATCTGTCGACTTATAACTATAAGCTTTTGTGTATTCATATTCTGTTATATTCTGATAATATAAATGTACAGTCTGTTGAACAAATAGTGAAAATACAGAGCTACTCATACCTTACTATTTATTTCATTGTGTTAATTGTAAGCCGTGGCGTTAATTTCCTTGTGTGTGTGTGCTTGTGTGTCCGTGTATGATTGTGTATATTAGAGTGTGTAGCTCTAAAGAAATCTCTTTCTCACTTCAGCTGAAAAAAAAAGAAGACAATCTTGTGAAATACAACATTTTCTGGTTTATTCTCTCATGGTTCATCTTATTCAACACCGTTCGTTCGAGTGACGTAAATGCGCTATGCATATTTACAGCCTGACCGCGATATATGTGCCTTGGCGATATCTGTGACTTGCGGCTGACTTATCTTACTTCTTCTGGGCATTTGTTTAAAACCCGTTCTAGCTTTCCCGATTAGTTTCGTGGCACATTTGTAACCTCATGTGTGGACACCTCGTCATACCCCCCCCCCCCCCCCCCCCCCCACCGATTCATAAGTCTTGCTCCTTGAGGAAACGTCCAGGACAGTCGCGTGCAAACTGGTCAATCTTCAAGTTTCTGCGGGAAATGTCTTTAGGTGTAGGTGCTAACTGTTTCCACTTTGTGATGCACACTGATTATACACACGTCGTTCTCTTCATCTCATACATCATAGGTACCTCTTTGTCGGATCCACACCTTATTCCCCATTCACATATTCTTACAAGAATTACTTTATCTAACCCCTTAATCTCCCGAGGACAAAAAGTGCCACCACTCGGATGAGAATCGCCTGGGCGCAAAACCCAGAAACTCCATTCAACCCGTAAGTTATATCTAGGGCCTCCGACGACAGCCAGGGTGGGATTTTAAAATAACAACAAATTGCGCCCAATATTGGGGCGGATAGTGGTCCCCAGGAAGTAGTCTGCAGACTTGCGACTTCAGTTCCTTGAATAAATAGGCAACACACTTCTTCGGCATATTAGACTTCTATCTTTGATCATGACACTTTCACAGGGGTTCTCAGAGCCACTTTCTGCGGCATTTATGGAGGGCATGCATTAGGAATGGAAGCCGCCGTGGTCTAGCGGCTAGACACTGGCCTGTGGATCGAAAGGTCGTGGTTTCAGTTCCTGACAGGGAACCGGATTGTTTTTAAAAATTACTTTGGCTCCCAGGTCAAACCAGCCTTGAGTGGATACTAGGTGCAGCCCTGGGAAGTAAAGGCGGTCGACATAATGCTGACCATATCACCCAAGTGCTGTTTGGTCTATAAAATATAGGTCTAGCCATATATACCCAACTTGCGTGGAAAAGGGCATTTTCCGTTACTTTATGCATTAGGAATGGCTGCCCTATATGGTCATTGCACTCTGATAAGTGTGCCATTGGTAGCGTATATTTGAATCTTCTGTGTCATAAAAGAGAACCTTTAAACGAGAAACTTTTTACCCTTTGCTGTTATACAGTAAGAAACTCGATGAATGGGCATTTAAACCTAATCAGCCAAACAGGAGGAGTCTCGATCGACAGACGTTTAACCAAGTCGTACAGTAGGACTTTCGGATGACAGACATTTGAACCTAAGTTTGTCATTTAGTAGGGCACTCGGTCAGCGGCCTTCACAAATGTTTCACATGAGTTTTCCGTGTACGTTATTACCTATCTAAAGGGTTTGAGATGTAGAGTTCCAGAAGATTTCTGTGTCCTCTGTCTCTGAGGGCCACCAACTCCGAAATCCCCTGCTAGCTCGGTTTAATTCGATATAGGCCATACTCCGTAAAGCACGACAAGGACATGTGGCAGGAGTCTTGTCTGGGGATCGTTAGAACAGCACAGAGCTTGCTGTCGCCGAGGAGAGGTACGAAGTATTTCCTTATTATACACATCCCTTATGCCTGTGACCGAAATCACCGCTCTATTCTCTTCTTTTTCTATGATTGTGCCGTTTTGTCTCAAATAAACAGGATCAGCCTCGTCCATTACATCATTTATTTGCTTATTTAAAAAGTCCACACCTCTTTACAGTATGGTGAATTAAGAATCGAAATCACAGCACTCTGGACACTCACAAAAGCGCTCTGTTCCCATCTTCAGCAGCAAGCGAAGAATCCCGATTGCGGTGGCACAAATAACTGATTTCTCTACAGTAACATGCAGAGCATGATGATTAGTGAAACATTGCGTAAAAGATGAAAAAGATGTGGATTTAGCGAAGAGTAATAAAAACACCAAGGGCAATGTTTAAAAATATGTATTGAAAGAAATTAACGTACGAAGAGAATTGTTAACTACACCTGAAGCAGATCATGTACATTCTTCTGAGGTTTCATGAAAAAGCGGAAAATGAAGCCGTGACGTCAGGAGGAAAGAGAAAGGAAAACCTCAAAAGAAAGGAATTTTGACAATTTTTCGTCATGGCATAGGAAAATATTTGTATCAGAAAAGCTTGACATTATAAGAAACAGAAGGCTGTCGACCGACATGATTACTGGCGCCACAAGGCAGGGACTTGATAAGAAGAATAAAACCGAGATCGATTTAAGCTAATTCTCTCCTGATTTTTTTTTTCTTTTTCCCACAGACTTTGAAACATGTCTGCGGTCAGCCCAGACAAAATGGGCTCGACCTTCTAGCGTGCGGATGTGACCTGACATTTTGTGAGTGAGCGCCATAGATACGGTTTAATTAGTCAGTGGTTCGTGTTAGACTGAAAGGTGGCGTTGAGACGTCAGAGCATCTGTAGCGAGAAATCCTGACACTGTAATCTATTATTTTGTGGTGTTATCCCAACGGTAATGTCATAACTGCTGCGGAAATGCTGGGTGACCCTTTAACTTTAAGGCACTCATCAGATCACATATTCTTATGTGTTCATCTCGTCTGGAGGTGACAGGTTTGATTCGCGGCACGGTAACTAAAGCTTTCGATGTTTATGTTGTCTAGTGTGTTCTTCTATTTTTCTACTTCTTTCTGTGAGTGCCGATCAATACATTTTCTGTTACTTTATTATTATATCATATGTAACGGCCTCAAGGCTCTCCACCCCCCCCCCCCCCCCCCCCTTTTCTGTGTATTTATGGGAATGACGGATACACACCGGAACCTTCTAATCAAATACCTTTCTTAAATGTTTGTGTATTCTAGACAAAGCATTAGGGTCTACTGTGTTCGACATATGCTTCGTTAATATAAATTTATGTAACCTATGGTGCCATTTCAATGGTTTGAAATGAGTTCTGTCCGTATTCCATAGTTGTGGATTTCAAGCCGTACGATAGACATGGCCAATAAGACACCTTTTATGGTGGTTGCCTAGTTGACCATGTGCGCTTGTTTCCATAGCGAGGCGCACACGCAGTCTGGAGATGACAGGTTCAATTCCCAGGACGGTAACTATGGCTTTTGATTTTTATGCTGTCTAGTGTTTCCTTTATCTATCTACTTCTTTCTATGAGTGACAATCAATAGATTTTCTGTCACTTAATTAAAACATCCTTAAAGGAAGATTGGCGCGTAGTTCGTTTCACAGATAAACTGTGGAGTCGGTGCCTTCCGGCCCAGCACTTCCGATTTCAACAAACCATTAAATTGTTGCTTTTTCCGCAATTCACAAGAGGGATTAAACAGCACGACAAACAAATTTATTTGTAAAACATGAAAAAAAAAAGGGGGGGGGGGGGGGCTGCTTGTTCACTTTGGACTTTGGTCCTGTTTTAGAACTTGGGTTTGCACATACATCCGGTTTGCAGGTCTGGTCTGTTTGAAGGCAGACTCTATTCGAAAGAGTATTTTCTTTGTGGTGGCGTACCTGCCAACTGCCCCCCCCCCCCCCCACAAATAAATTTGAAACAGGGCTAAGTGACCTCTTTTAACCATGTATAGACAGTTGGGCCTCCTGACAGCGAAAAGTATGGATGGAGGGAGTAAAAGAGATTCTACAGAAGCGCAATATTAAGTTTAACAAAAGCGACTAACTAGCAAAAGACGAAACTACATCTATTTCCTCTTTGCGAGGCTTTACGGCATTGTGTGTGCGTGTGTGTGTGTGCGTGCGTGCGTGTGTGCGTGTGTGTGTGTGTGAAAAGTATCCAAAAACCATGAGTTGTTAATCCTTTGGCTCATTACTATGGATATCGCAACCCTTCGGCCTTGACTATATGATAGATACCGTAAATCTTAGAGAAATGTAGCTTTTCTGCCTACCCCCTGGGCGTGAACCCGGACCACAAGGAGGTTGTCACCCGGACTAGCCAACTAGGTTTAGCCAACTGTGCTAACGAGAAGGGAGAAAAAATAGTATTACACAAGAAGAATATTTAAATGATTTTTTAAGGTATTTGTATATACATCTCATATTATTTCGAGTATAGATTATGTAGATGAGGCGTCCGTGGCGCGTTAACACGATTCCGACTAGTAATTCCAACGTACCGCGTTCGGAAGCCACTGCTGGCTGCGTGGATTTTTAACGTGGTATAGGGCGTCGCAGGTCGACCCAGCATAAAATGGGTACCAGGATGGCTGTCCTGGGGAAGTAAGGACGGCCGGCGTAATACTGGCCACATTACTCACAGGCGTGAAAAGGGATCTTTAGTTTACTTAGATTATGTGATCTTTTGATCTCCATTATTTTAGAATTAAAAACAAATGGTGGGTATTACTTTATGAAACCCGCTCTCACCGTGAAATATCATGGAAAGCTCATCGAGAGACTAAAATATGAGACTAACATCACAAACCCAAAACACCTCCTGGCATGACATTTTTTTTTTAAAGTTTTTATCATATACAAAACTGTCAGTTTACTCCAGATAATATTCACGGGACACGGGTTTAAAAGGGGGAAAACAGAATGGGGAAAACAATTCTTATGGTAAAAACAGTTAATAGCTGTTATCACCTTATTTGTGTATCTGGGTTTCTAATGTAGATCCTGAAAAAAAAAACGTTCACGGCCCTCCGACATAATGACGATAATTACGGGTTATATATATATATTAAAAAAACTGTTCTCGTAAGCACTATCATTATCGTTATTATCATCAAGTGACATATCTCTTCCATGTCTCCCCTTTCATGCAATAACCAATTTTTTTAATTACTTAGGGCATATAATGGTGGTCCTAATCCAGCCCTGGTTATGGCATAGTGATAAATAAGTACACTTCCCTGTCTGCCAGGCCAATAATAATGTAATTATCAATATTTTCTAATTACTTAGGGTGGCGGTTCTCAAACTGGGTGCTGCGAGCATATGCCAGGGCAATAATCAACGAATTTTTCAAATCTGCTCAGCGAAGACAGCAGTTTAAATACCGTGAAGAAAGCGAAGAAGAGTTCTGGATGCAGGTGTATTCAGAAGACAATGCTATTGGCAAGGTAGCAGTGCATTCTTAACGTACGCTTACATAACAAAAAAATCGTTTACCCACTTCACAACAGAGATCTTTGGTTGTTCTTCTTGTCTCTAGTCCTGTTCTGCATTTCAGTGCCAGGTTTTGAAGAGGCTTCGGGTGCGAGCTTTGGTATGTGCTATGTAGCTGCTGGTTTTATGACCTGATATTTCATCTATCCATCGCTTGCGTGGTCGATCTCTAGTACTGCTTTCATTATGTTAATAAACAGAGCTCTCTAAGGTGCACTGTGTGGTGGTAATCTTGACACATATCTGAACCATTTGAAATCTGTTATCTCTTGATGTAATTTTGTACTGGTTCCATCCCATCCTTTTTTCATGATATTGTTATTTCTGATCCTGTCTCTAGTTACTTTTAGGATTCATAGACATTTCATTTTTTTAAGGATTCTTAGACATTTAATTTTTTTTAGGATTCATAGACATTTCATTTTTTTTAAGGATTCTTAGACATTGCATTTTTTTAAGGATTTGTAGACATTTCATTTTTTAGGATTCGTGGACATTTCATTTCTGATCTCTGGTTATTTGCTATAATGTCCCCATGTGTGGTCAGGCGCAACATTTCGAGGGGAGAAGAACTGACTGACTGACTTTCTACCCCACTAGGACATCACACAAGCGATAAACACCCAATGACACAAAGTGCCACCATGTGGGTGAGGATCACCATGGAGATGTTCCAGAAACCGTGTTCAGACAATTGGCCATATTTGTGACCTGCCTATATTGCAGCCCCTGGCAAAAGCCAGAGTGGGGCTTCAAAAAACAAAAAATTACGTCCTAAAAAGGACGTAAGGATAAGGACAAAGAGAAGAACTAATCTACTGCCCCTTTAATAAGCATGCGGTAAAAGATGACTAACAAGGGGCATTTCCTCCAAAGTTGGTGTGCATTTGCCTGAGACAAAGAACCAACAGTCTGCATATAAATAACTTCAAACTTGTTTATGATTGTGAGATGGTAAAGCTGACTATTAGTTTTTTTTTTGTCTGCTTTGATATGTTTTTAAGATATGTGCATACAAATAAGCCAAATCTGTAAAACAGATGTGCATACAAAACTCAACCTCTGGAACAAGACTAAAGTCCATTAGTAGACAAACAACCAAAACTTTCTGCTGGAGTTCATAGCTGAGGAAAGCTAGATAAAAGCTATAATTAACACCAGTCGTTACAATCAACACCAGTTATTATAGTCTATTGAACATCAACAATAACAGACACAAAACAAAAATGGAACTCGTTTTACTCTGTAACAAATTTTTAATAACCATAAAAAGATTTTAGATAGAGAACTTCTAACCTTAAATAATTCAATGAACTCCACACTTGGAAGTCTTTCAATAGAAACATACTATAATCTGCTTAAGGGATTGTTAAAATGGAATTATTGATTGACAAAATGCTAAACAGTAAACTGCAACCAGAGATAAGAAATATGTTTACATGTTTATTCTTTAAAAATCTTTTAGCAACCGTAAACGGATCTGCGATACAGCACTTCTAGCCTTGAATATTTAAATGAAGAACTCCACACTTGGAAGTCTGAGTTCAGTCGAAACATACCATAATCTGCTTTGAGGACTGTTGAAATGGAAATATCGATATTGAATATGCTAATTAGAAAATTGCAACCTGAGATAAGACATGGAACACCACTAACAAACTTGAGAAGCTAGAAAAGACACTTGTGGTGTTTCATTTAAGAACAGCAGGGCAAACTTAGTTATAAAGATTAGAGGACGTGGACATCTGAGAGTTTTCATTGCCAAGAAGATTTAGTTATTTAACATAGTGTACCTGGCTGTGCATGCGCTAATAGAAAGAAAAAAATAAACACGGGTTAGAATATGGATCCCCTGCTAGTAAGTTGTCAGTGATCATGAAAATGTATCTGGAAATACACCAGTAATCAAAAACTGTGGAGTAAATCAGGAAGAGACGGTTGAATTCAGGATATATTAGACAAGATATGTGGGATGAAGGATATATTCAAGGCAGGATAGGATAAGAAGGATAGAAAGTTGAGAGTTTAAGCAAGTCTGCTTGGAAAACAAACACCTGCAACAACCCCAAGCAAGCTCCAAAACACCTGCATCTGCAAACTGAAGGATAGTCCAAAATCAGACTCACAACTTTGAGAACATGAGGCTAACATCTTCACCAATATCCCACAGAGAACCCTATTCCTGGAGAGTGTCCTTGTATCTGCTTTAGGTGTCAAATATAAATAATAAATGTATATTTGCATGCAAAAGTTTCTTTTTTCTTCTTGTTGTGTGTGCCTTCAGCAAGTGTACTGTTAAGGATCGAAGACATGCAGTCGTTACAATCACTAACTTGATTAAAGAAGACACAATCAATAGATTGCAGATTAACTGTCTGGCATATTTCGCTGTATCTCCTTAGGCGCATACCACCGTAGCTACCGATTAAAATAAAGCAAATAAATTAATCCTCTGAACTGAAACATCAAATCAACTACATTTAAAAGTAACTGCTTGTCTCACCAGGCAATAAACTGTGCAATCTTTTGTTTGTCTGCTTTGTTCATATTCACAACAAGAAAACATGGCTTTGGTTTTCTAAAACAATCACTAGCAACAACGTATTCCTTGACATAACCATGACTAACATTACTTTCTGACACCTGCCTGCTCAGTTAATCGCAAAAGAAACATGACTTTGAAGCTAAAAAATACAGCTGATAAAAAAGTATGAAATGTAAAAATTATTTTTGATATGAATATAAAAAATGAAATATAAAATTATAATACATGTTAAGAAATGTTACACACACTGTCAGATATAACAAGTTGATTATGCAGGCATCAACAAACAAATGATCGATTATTTCCTCTTGCAAATGCAAGAGGCCAGTATTGGCTGGTTAAAAAACCTTAGATTGCTATGACAAAATGAGATTCACTTGAAAAATACAGTCACATACATTGATTAGCACTTACAAAAGTACAGGAAAAGAGTTCAGATGAGAGGCCACCAGAGACCAGGCATGTCAAAATGCTGACCCAACGACCGCATGCGGCTCTTTGCAAGCAGACCCGTGGCCCTGCACAAAGGAAATATTATGCACTATTTTTATTTAATGACTCCAATTAGTAATAGTGTTTTGGTCCCTCACTGTGACAACATCTGACCCATATGGCCTTCAGTTCCACATGCCTGCTACAGAATATACAAATACTGAAAGTTATAGGGCCATTATGGAATCTGAACCTGCCTCCTCTAAATGATAATGATTGGTATGGCCACTATAGCAACCAAGTTTAAACAGTCTCGTCCCTTTAATCTCAACTTCACTCCACAACTACTGAGTATCGCCATATATCTGTCAATTTATTTCTCACTGTTTGCATAGCCTGCAAATTTACGGTGAGTTGTATTTCTGAGATTCAATTTTCATTTAAAATTATGTTAAAAACAAATGTTAATGTTAACTACACAACTGAAAAGGATAAATCAGTAGAATTGACATTAACATGTGTGGAGAGAAAAAAATGCATCTTCGAAAAAATAAATAAAAATGTTTTTGTTAAAGAAAAAAACAACAACAAACACCGCCCCACCCCACCTCTCCCCCCCCCCCACCCAAAAAAAAAGAACTTGTTTAAAAATTGCATCTTTAAATCGCAAAAACAAAGGAAATTATTCAAAAACAAAAACATGTACTAATCAAGTAGAGGAGCTCCAGTGCTGCAACAGGCATATGAAGCTAGAATCATATTTTTATAAAGCAATCGATGCTCATTGGTGGCCATAGTAAACATCATGCTGGCCCTCTTTGATCACCAGGTCATTTCCTTAATACACATTTTAAGTTGTGTCGACCTACGAGCCATTGGTCATTTTTTTTTTTTTCAAAAACAAATCTGCCTGTTGTAGAATCGAACCTAAGACCTTCAAGCAGGCAGTAAAGTGTAAAAAAAAACTTGATCACAAAATTAAAGTTTCTGAGAAATTGCTCGTAACCCTAACGCCCGATAAGACTAAATCTAGTCACTTCTCTTTGAGACACAGTCCCTAAAATGCAGATATATGGCCATGTCTGCAGCAACCTGTCTCAAAAAGCAGAGGTAAGTTTCACTTGTCCTGTGTGTGCCTGTGCAGTGTTTAATATCCCAAGAAATTAATATAGTAACTGAAAATCACACTGGTGTTCCTTATAACCCTAAGAGCTTTCTGAAAGTCAAGTCATGTCAAATTTTCCCATAAGCCTCAGTGACAGAGGTCATGGGGTCACAGTATGAGTCACCAGTTACATTGTATTTTTTATGCCCAAGGCATAATTAATGCTTCACCCTGTTCATGTTTATAATGCTCAACCCTGTTCATGTTTACTGATTACCGCTTTATATATCTATTTATAAATTAAAAAATATATATAGATTGAATAAAATTTGGCAAAAATGTTTTCATTACTTTTTTCAACTTCTTTTTTTGTCTGTCTCGTGGTCTACACCCATTCCTCTCTCATGTGTAGACATATAAGTTTTACTTCTCTGTCATCTGACATTCTTTCAATATGCCCCAACCCTTTTAGTCTGTTAGCTCTCATGATGCCAGTGATCAATGGTGATTTAAACAGGTTATGTGTTATATTGTTGCTTCTCACTCTCCATTCTCCACTGTTAGCATCTTTGATGGGTCCAAAGATTTGTCGTAAGACTGTTTTCGAAAACCTGTAATAAGGCCTCATCTCTTTTATTTCTGCTTCAAGTTTCTGAACCATATAACACGACTGGTCTTATCAACGTTTTGATTGTGGTGTCGCGAGACAGCACATTGACTTTAGCAGATGTTGAAGGGCATAGTATACTTTATTTCTAGATTGTATTCTAGATTGTATTTCTTCTCTCAGCATGTTAGAGCAGTTGAAGTTTGCACCCAAGTACTTATATGTTTCCATTCGTTTGATTTTCATAATATCAACTTGGATGTGGCCCGAGTTTATATTCTTTCCATGTCTAGTTAGCATTCGTACAGAATAGTAAACATTTAAAAACATTTTATGTTTTGCATCCTTCAGTCAGTCTGTGGTAACTAATAACTAGGAATGAAAGAAACCAAAGTATTATAGCAAGTAACTTAACTTGGCTTCCATGATGGGCACAGGATATAAGTGACTCCTTGAGTGTGAAAGTGCATGAGGTGGGAGAACTGGCGAGAGACCGAGTTTCTTTCAGGCAGACTGTGATGAGAGCGATGTTCTGCAAAGGACCTGCTACATGATGATGATGATGATGAACTAAACTTGGAAATTGTCACTGACAGCTTAGTTAATGCATGAAAGCTGCATTAGCTTTCAACAAAACCAATCGTTCCATGCTGTCAGTATTAGGGCTGTGTATGCAGAAGCGGGTGTAAGGTAACTACTATTCGTATTCAGCCTGACCGCAACTATTCGGCCAAATACGGAATAGTCAATAGGTCCACTATTCGGCCCTGAAGCGAATACGAAGCTAATATTCGGTACAGCCCTATTAATAACACATTCTGACCAAAATGGATTTCCACACTGTCTGTTTCCTTTGTTGCGGAATCTACTGTCCTCCTCTTTTAAATCCCATTTTTTTGTGAGGGAAAGGGTGTATGGGGGTCTTGCCATATTCTCAAGGGAGCATGGGGGTCTTGCCATATTCTCAAGGGAGCAGGGGATCTTGCCATATGCTCAGGAAAAGAAGGGAAGAGGGGGGGGGGGGGGTCCTTGCAATGTACTCAAGGTTGGAGACCACTGGTCTAGCAGCATAACTTAATACAAGTGAATGCATGGAAAAGAATTCTTATTTTAACCAAAGTAAAATTATAAGTAAATTTTAAAACAAATTTATTTATAAATAATTTCAATCAAGACAACTAGTGACCTAATGACACACAGTGTTATGGGACTATGATGGTGATAATGAAAAGTAAAACATTCTGTTTCAATGCCACATGTTGGAATATAGTCAATATTATGCCAGGTTCAAGTAGGCAGACCAAATTGCACTCAAGAGTCATTAGTCAAGGTTTAAATTTTACTGAAGACAGGTTGCCCCATAACTGTTCTATTCCTTTGCCAGTGGAAATCACAGTCGATTTCTTTCACTGCCCCATCTGAAAACATGTCAGTCCCAGAAAAAAATCCTGATGCTAGCACATGCATGGTAAATGCATAAGCCAGCCATCAAACAGGCTAACTCTAACAGTTCCATACCAAATGGCCATTCCAAAATGGTGTAAAAATATTGTTTTTTTAAATAAAAAACATAAATGTTGGCAGAGAACCAACAAAAGTCAACTATAATCAGCAACATAGAAAGGATTATAAGTCATTAAAAAAAAAATAGCTAGCTCATAAGGAATACATGTGAATACTTGAAGTGATTAAATTTAGTTAATACTGAACTGTAATATTTTTTGTAGAATCAAACAGCAAACATGGCTAAGGTGTGTGTCATATTAGTCAAGTGTCAAGTTGCAGCATATTTTTGTAAAGCAATTTCACAATGAAGGTCAGTTGTAGTATAAGGAAAATTATGTGGTGAGGTTCCATACTCTTCCGCAGTGTGATTCTCGTACTACTGTCTGAAAACCATAAAAACAGTCTTTCACTAAGCAGCCCATTAGAGAAAATGAACCTCAGTACATCAAGGACTGGATTGTGAAATGATTTCACTAACCTCTCAACCACTCACATATATTAAGCCCAAGCATAATTAGAAAGATTGTCCAGTTTCCTTCCTCCTCACCATTCCTTCTATACAAATCTTATTTTTGAATAATAATTGAGACTAGGCTGACAGTAAATCCATACTGGTCAAAAACAAAACAAACAAGCCACTGATTGCACCATAATGCAACAAAAGGGACATTTTGCATTAATTCAAGGAATTCAAAACAAGAAAATCAAAAACATTTGCCAGCAGTTCTTAAAATCAAGCTAAATATAAAACCCATGCCAAACATGAAGTAGTGTGAAGCATCTCAAATATAATACTTTTACAGCAGCTTTAACAAAACTTTCCCTTTTGAAAAACAGCTGTATCAGACGGAAATAAATAACAGTTTCATGACACACAAAAAAATTAAAAAAAACTTTATCAAATGGATATGTAAAGAAAGTTACCAAAACAAGCAGTAGTTATCCCCACAGACACTTTTTAGTAATTAATATATAATAAGTTTTATCAAACTGGCAAAAAGTTCAGTGTAAATATTTCAAACTTTAAATTTTGGCTAATAGTACAAAACATTCCTCAATATAAAAATAAAAAACCCACATTGATCGCTTTATAAGATTTTGAAACAATCAAAGTTAACATGCTGAAACTCAAAACATTTCTGAGTTTTTGTGTGTGTTTTTTTTTTTGCCCCAGAAGGTTGTGCAACAAGCACCCAATGAGGCAAATAACTACTTTAAGAAACGATAAGTTTGATATTTTCACAGGCTAATCCCACTAGTACCATATTTAACTCATACTCTAAGAAATCACTCTGAACCATCAAGATTTGTTTGTGAGGAATTCAAACGACAGCACCATGGGAAAGGCATGAGTTAATATAGAAAGTGAGAATGTAACAACTTGATGGAGTTAAGAAAAGAACATTATATAAGTTGAAACTAATAAATGGGTGTTAAGTTGTTTGGTAATGAAGCAGTTAAATGCACAGTGGTTATAGCTACTAAAGAAGACACAATGACATATGTAGCTTTGAGCTTAACACATACAATTTCAGCAAACTCTTAATTAGCCTCCACTATGATATGACTCGGAAGATGAAATATTTTGGTCATATCAAGCGTCACGACAGATTGGAAAAAATAATAGCAGAAGGCATGGTACCAGGAAGGAGGGGCAGGGGTCGACCAACATGAAGATGGGCACAGGATATAAGTGACTCCTTGAGAATGAAAGAACATAAGGCTGGAAAGCTGGCGAGAGACTGAGTTTCTTTCAGGCAGACTGTGATGAGAGCGACCTTCTGCAAAGGACCTGCTACATGATGATGATGATGATATGCATTTAAGAGGTAGTACCCAAAGCACCCCGAGCCAATAGAGGGAGACCACTGATTTAATTAGTGCTCTGATGAATGTAAATTTTCAGTTGAAACAAAATTCTAATATTTCAGTTTAAACATATGCCAGGGGAAGTTGTAGAACCTTTACAGACAAGAAATGAAAGTTAAACACATTCGAAAACAAATGCCTAAGAAAACTGATGAACATCAAAGGAGATGAACTTGAGAAAGATTACAGACTGGACAACCCTTGGCATTTAGTTACAAGACAAAGAACATAGCAATATATTGGGCACACACTGAGGAGATGTAAACAGAGAATCATCAAACAGGCACTTAAATGGGAAACAAATGGACACCAAAAAGAAATCCGTAAATGAACCTTGCGATATGCCAAAGGTGCTGGACTGGATTTCACCCATTTAATATAGAAATAATTGCACAGAACGGAAGAGAAAGATTAAACTGCGAATCCTGTATGACACACAAATGGCACTACAGGATGATGATGATGACCAGATTATGTCACGGTTGGCATACAGAAGTGACAATCAATCTCACAGTAGTAAATGTTTGTAGCTACTGGAGAAGATATTTTAATTCAGTTGGAGTGCATTTGCCTGAAAAATGAGGAATGAATAGACTGCATACAATTAAACCCAATTTGTAAAACGGATGTGCAAATGTAAAAATTTTAAACAAATATCACATAATGTGATGGTTGGTGTTCACATGTGAGAATCAATCATATTGCACTGAAACAGAAGTGATGAGACTATGAAGACATTTTTTTTAGTAACACAGCTCAAGGGCTAGGAAAAATCTGCAGTTATTGTTAGTCATAGATAGACAGATATATTACCTGAAGGATTGGTCACATGGATTGGGCGGGACAAGAGCACTGATGTAATCCATGATTTTGTTGATGGTGTGTGATGGCCAACCATGAATGGCTATATTTAAAGGCAGGGAGGGCATGTGATTCTGGTGATGGTCAACCATGATTGGCAATGTTTAGTGGCAGGAAGGGCAAATGATTCTAGTGATGGTGTGTGATGGCCAACTATGATTGGAAATGTTTAGTGGCAGGGAGGGCAGGTGATTCTGGTGATGGTGTGTGATGGCCAACCATGTTTAATGGTAAGGACTAGTGATGATGATCTATAAATTTTTAAGTGACAAGAGCTTTTTAAATACAGTTCAGTAAAATTGAGATAAAAGACCTTTTCATGTCAACAACTCATCAGGCATTTGGTACTAGACCTATATTTTACAGACCATATGGCTCCTGGTGAGTTATTAGGTTAGCATTGTGTTGGCTGCCTTTACTTTCCTAGCAATTTCCTTGTATTAATTTAGCAAGGTCATCCAACAAATTTTTTTTTCTTTTTTTTCTAATTCCTGCTTTTTCACCAGCTTTGGTGGCATGTTCTGGTTGTTCATCTATTTCCAGATCTTGCATTTTACAGATCTAGCTTATTTGTAAGCAGACTGTTGGTTCCCTGCAATCAGGCATATGCACTCCAACTTTAAGGGAAACCAGCTGTCAAAATCATTAGAAATAGTTTTTATTTTTTAATTTAATATATGGTATGCTTGACTTAAACAAATATAAAACTGCAACAACTGGCTTTACGTTGGATGCAAATCATTAACTTCCGAGCTGACACAGTAATATTCCATCCAAATGTTAATCTCTTTGTCTTTCCCGTTCTCTTTTTCAATCTCTGTGCCAGCTGTCACATTTTATTCTACTCATAATATGTTAAATAAACTCTGGCCCAAGAAATATAAGACAGGTTAAAGATGCTGAAGATGGTAATGTAATAAGGACAGTAACCTAAGCATGACTCTGATACAGACCATAGAGTCAGCAATGATAGCCACCTATGCTGCACATGTCTTAGAGCTGGCATGTCAAACTGGTGGCCCGCGTGCAGTCCTTTGCAAGCAAACTTGCAGCCCGTAGGCAGCATGTGGTACTTTGCAAGCACACCTGCGGTCCGCACAAATGAAATATTCTGCAATAATCTCTATGACTCCGGTCACCGTATGTGGCCGTAATGAAAAAAAAATGTGACCCGTGTGGCCCTCAGCAGCACCCCCTTCCCCGAACCTGCCTTAGAGGCTGGTAAAGAAATGTACACACTGAAGTATTACCAAACACTAAGTATCATCATCATAATCAAGGCCTTTTGAATAAATTCCACTGATGATAATCCACCATGCCATAACTTTAGGCCATCTAGCATTATCTTTTTTGTTCTGCTTCTTTCTTCTCTACCGTTGATCATTCTAGTCATCATAATGTTCTCCAACGACTATCTTCTTATCAATGGAAGAACACTACTTCTTTCTTATGGTTGCGTAAAGTCTAATATCAGGCAGTTATTATTAGTCACTCTGGCTGTCCATGGTTTCCACAGCAAGAGCCTCAGAAACCACATCACCATGGCCTCCAAGTTCTTCATAATCCTGTTGTGTCATTATATGTCACATAGGGCTCACAATCTAGTCCAGCAGCCCGTGTTATCCAGTGCAATGCTTTTGACACCATGAATGGAATCCAGGCAGGCCAGCTCCTGTAGTCTCACTCAACAACATGTCACAAGACTTCCTTTTGAGAACTCTACTTCCTTTCAAAAGTAAAAATAGAGGGATGGGGGGGGGGGGGGGGGGGGGAGTAAATATAAATGTCAAATACTGCTGAGAGGTTACCATCAACATTGTATGTATGCAAGAAAGAGACAAGTTGGTGCAGAGATTTTCATGCTTGTTTGCCAGAACTGTATTCAAACTCCCTTTGATATGGATTTTTATATTCACATGAAAACGCACGCATTTAAAAATGTAAGATAAATATGTATACTTTATAAAAACAAGCTGAATATTTAAAAAATTTAAATGAATGAAAGAACACATTGGTACTATATACAAAGAAGTACTTAACAGTCAGGTGATTGTTTTAAAATATAAGAAACAAAACAAAATAATAAGATGTTTGAGAACTGAATATTAGTTCTCATGAAACTGTCTATTATGCTAAAAGGTGTTTATTTTAAAACATGAGCAATATGTACAGTTCAATATCAGTCCTAATCTCATATAATGAATTAAGTATGATAGTTCAGGCTCTTCTGAAGGCAAATGTAAAGTGTGAAAACCTACTCACATGAGAATATTGTAAGTAGCCTACACTAGGGATTTCAGTTTCCAGGTGGATTGTAAGTTATCTGACTGTTCTTATTTATAGATGCAACATATATATTTATTTACATAAGCAGACTAGTTTATTCTGTGTTGCACAGATAAATTCAAGACATGCTCTCCCCCACTCACTGTTACCTACCCATACACCGGTGCATTAGAACAAATATGTCTTCCCTGTGTGGGTTCCGGGGCCCCATTGTGGGAAAACAAGAATAGACCCAATGCCTCCTCAACAAGCATGTCATAGGAGTCGACTAATTGGGGACATCTTCTAAGTCAGACTGTTCTGGCTGAGCAGCAATGAGCAAACAACTGCACACAAATAAGCCAGTCAAAAAAGATGCAAACACAAAACTGCCGAGAATAAGGTAAGCATGGTGGCAAGAACCTGAGGCAATTCACACACAAAAAAACAAGCTGTGGAGATAGCTGGAAAACATCTATGCAGAAAATATTACAAATACCGCACCTGTAAAGCATATGGTTCCAACAATTTATAGAGGACATTTATAAGAAAACAGTATCCTTGCAACAAGGGCAGATGGAAAAAAAATTACAGGACTCTTCAATTAGAATTTTATGAAGGCATACAGATTTTGCTGTAAAACAGGGCATCACATATGCAACGGAATGTTTCATAAATAGGTATTAATATTCGGTCACAACAATTTCACTACAGGTGTGCATAAGTTCATATATGTCATACAATTTGTCATCTTTGGTGTGTTCTACAACATTTGCAAATTGGGGGGGGGGGGGGGGGAAGAGGGGGGGGGGCGGATTTCTATTAATAAAAATGTAATACTAAATTTTTTTAAATGTTTTCTTTGCACTTTTTTGATACTGGTATTCAATTCTTAGTGTCACCTTGAAAACACTTTCATTTTAGAATAGTTTTCATTTGGTAAATTTTAACACTGGAAAGCAGGTACATTTTAACACTGGAAAGCAGTGTTTGCCATTAATACTGACACACTATTTGAAAAGTCTTGCATTTCTAAACATCCAGTTTCTCTGCCCCTATAACAAGCATGTCATGAAGGGGTGTTTCCTTCACAGTTGGAGCGCACCTGCTAGAGAGAGGAGGGGTGAACAGTCTGCTAACAAAAAAACAAAAAAAAACAGATGTGCAAAAAAACAAAAAACATTTTGAAACAAGACCAGAAGTTGGCGGAACAACTAGAACTTTCCACCAGAGTTTACAGCCACTAAGAAGAAGTCTTAAGCAGCAGAAGAGTTTAATCATAAAATTTGTGCGGAGGCACAGACAGATCATTGCGGTCTAAGGAGAATGGAGCTGCAAAGAGTTAACAGTAGATTCGGCAGATGCTCCATACTCAGGAGAAGGGCGAGACAGATATATAGTCAGACAGTTACTGGTGCTATCGGAATTGGAACTCTTTACTTGCTGCTGAAGATGGGGGACGGTGTGCTTATGGGAGTGTCCCGAGTGGTGTATTGTCAGTTCTTAATTAAAAATTTAATTCGAAAGAACTGTAAAATATATAATGTTACATCTGCCAGCTTTACACATTAAATTGTAATTAGCGATCACCATTAAACAACAAAAATAAACTGGAAAATAAGATATTCAAATCTAGCATTTAGTGTGTAGATTTTCTTCTGTATTTATCTTTTTTCCTTTTTCAAACAAAATTAATTTGTTACTGCTCTGATCAATTAAGAGCTACACTGCAAGACAACCTGTGGGAGACCAACCTTGACCATAGATGCAACCTCCTGCCTGGGACTCTGAAAGGACTGAACGTTTAGCTTGGTGTTGAAGAAGAAATAAGTTTCCATACTCTAAGCCCCATGTTTATGTTCTCGAGTCCCAATTTGGATGGGGGGGGGGGGGGGGAAATAGCTCCACTGCCCCAACTCACAAGCCTAGCTGTAAACTACAACATAACATGCCAATCGCCTTTTTAAAATCAAACATAGATGAATATTTGTGAGCTTATTGCGGAGGCGCTGTAAACGCAATTCGTAATCCCGGCGTATCAGGTTAAATCCCAGTTGTAAGCAATTTGGCAGCAGACTGCCTAGTGTTGGTATGAAAAGAGGCAAAAAACTGACCATTCAGGAAACAACAGCAAACTAAACGTAAAACTGCCTAGTAAAATCACAAACAGCGAAAAAATGCTGAGATTGGTTCTGCATTGAACTGTGAAGAACATACAACTTTTTTAAAAATTATGATCTGGAAAATCAAACAGCCTACCACATGGCTGACCAGTTCAATAAAAATATAACAGCGTTTATGTGTTAAATCGTTGCAACAGAAAACACAAATTCATAAAAATTATGTATGACAATACATTTGCATATGTCTGTAACATATTCACATTATTAATTTTACTGTTTTAAAAAAACATACCAATTAATAAAATGTAATATAACTATTTATTTGTTTTTAAAAAATTCATCGGATTTAAAAAAGAACATTCACCCCATTTGGTTGTAACACATTTATATGTGAGTGGGGGCTGCATAGAAACAAACCAGTTCCGTAACGCAAAACTCCAAGTTCTGAAGGAAAAAAAGTAAAGAAGTGGCCAAAAAAGTATAAAGAAGTGGCCAAACAACTAGAACTTTCTGTCGGAGTTTACTGCTGGTGAACACTATGAACATTCAGATTTTGTAGCTTAAAAATACACTGACAGCAGTCTTATAAAATTCTCAAAATAAAATTTGAGCATCCACTTTTAAAACCTCACTGTTGTCTCTTTCTGGTTTCAACTAAATAGAAATAAGCATATATTCATTATTATTTCGTTGTCTTCTTTGCACACCATTTATTGTAACATGCTTTTAATAAATAAAAAGGGCTTAACAGCAGCTCAACATGAGAAAACTCATGCACAAATCATTTTGAAATACACAGGACAAGTAATTTCAGATTTAATCTTCCATTAAATCCTTGATACTTGACAATTTACGCAGTTACGCCTGGTAAATATTAAAAATAACTATTTTACCCTGGACTTGCGGACTGAGATATAGTGTCTGAGATGTTGTTTTAAAAATTAATGAAAACAAGACACCAGCTTTATCGATTTTATAATACATGAGAGTATATGTTGATTTAAATAATCTACAGATCACCATGAAAAAATAACACTGATATTTCTATAGGAGTTACTATTCCAAAATCAACTTACAAATGATTTTTGGATATATATACCTAAGCAGCAACACACAGCTAATAACTATCACTCTTGCTGTTAACTAATCACAAACCATATTTGTTTGGTTATTCATGAGTGGTGACAGAGTTAATATGCACTTTGTCAAACGGCTTTCATCTCTTCAGCAAAATGAATTACAGGCTGCCTGCACAGTACTTATACACCAACGAGGGGCACCATAGAAGGCAGCTGGCTTGAAATGTCTTTCTTTAATTAAGGATTGAAAAAATGTATGTGGTAGATCCCAGGTGACCGTAAATGTAACATTATTAGTTAATTTTCGTATGAGAAAAATTTGTTCTGCATGTTTTTAAAAAAAAATATAACCTGTCAGAATTTTAATTTGACAGTTTATGGCAAATATAATAAATTTGAACTCAAACTTTGTTTTAAAAACAAAACATTTTAAAAAAATACAGATACTTTAGACTCCAGTCACATGATCAATGAATCCACTTAAAAGGGATAAGTAAGGATTAAAAAAAAAGGGACAGTGTGGGGGTGGGAGGGAATATACTTACACTTATAGCAATGTCTGTTTTAAAAAATGTACAACATACGAGTGTTAAAAGAAGAAAAAAATTACAGCATTCTGAAAAAAGTCAGCATAAGAAGAGAATACAGGCAAGTGGATCATAAAACTTTTATAATTTAGCAAAACCTGCCACCAAGCAGAATACATTTTTTTTTAATCCGCAGTATCCACATGCAAAAACATCACTTGTGATGAAGGGAAAAGGAATGGCTGGGTCAAAAGGTAAACAGTAGTTTTATAGCTGACAACTGCCCTGGGATTAACAAATTTGTTCCCTCAGAGCTGCTATCTGAAGATTTAGCATACCATCCTAAGATTTTTTTAAAAATCTCAGCCTGGACAGCAAATTACTATGGGGATTGGATCCAAATCAGTCTCTACCGACAGCTTTAGTAATCAATATGCCATTGTGGCTCCACAAATGTGTTCAACATTTACATGCAAATGTATTGCTCTGGGAAGTGAATCTGAACCGACTCCACAGGAAACTTTATTAGGCAATATACCATTGTGGCCTCACACAAATGTGTACAGCATTTACATGCAAATCTCCAGGAAGAGCTAGAAAGTCACAATTTATCAATACACCAGTAGTCATGCAAAATAAATGTATGTACTAGATGGGTTAAGGCATTTGGTTATCACAGAGAAGATGTTCTCCTCAAGTCCCCAGGCTCATACTTTAGTGACACAATGTGGAATATGTACAAATAATGAGAGGTGAGTGGTAGTACCTGAGCGCATAAGGAGAGGAGGGGAGAATGTCAGCACAGGGTTGCACAGCATGGGAGGAGGAGAGGAGGGGAGAATGTCAGCACAGGGTTGCACAGCATGGGAGGAGGAGAGATGGGGAGAATGTCAGCACAGGGTTGCACAGTATGGGAGGAAAAGTTGGGAGAGCGTGGGAGACCTTAAAAACTGCAGCATTTCTAAATCAATCTGCTATCACGTGTTCATGCATTATTTTCTTTCTTTATTTATTTCTCTCCCTATCTGTGGGTGCATGTTTTCGCACACGGATATGCCTGCACATAAACCATGAAGTGCGTCTGTCATTTGAAGCTGGCTTCCTAATTCTTGACCAATCAGCACTCAACAGGTGATATGGTCAATATCAAGCAGTCACCCTAACTTCTTTGGACATTTCCTGGTACCAATTTTAGGCTGGGTAAACATAAGAGCCTAGGTCAATTTTGTTTAAAAATCTGCCTTGATGGAACCCACAGAACTGGAACTTATGACCACATCCAGCAGGTGATTAGTGGTTGAGTTCAAGAGAGAATACATGGTTTAGAGAAGGAGGCATGGGGAAAACACTCTTTCTCAAATAATGGTATGACTCTCTTCACCTGCATACATATAACATTGAGTGATTGACTTTAAAAAAATATATACACAATGTTAAAATTATTAATTACTACATCCAACTTTGCTGCCAATCCAATGATAATACTGTAGTAGTGTATCATGTGCAGTAGAAACATTCTCTGGCTATTTATCTGTGAAAAAATTAACAATAAGATGTATATAAATATGTTCATGGGCTATTTATTTAAAACATGAAATGTCCAGTGTTTAAAAATATAGTACACAACTTTTCTTCACTATGGCATCACAGCATGCAAAGAATATGGTACTAGGCTCATATGTTCGACTAATCAGCACTCAGTGAATGATGTGGTTAATAACCAACCAGATGCCCTTTAGTCTCCCATTGGAGCTAAAAGTTACAGGAGGACCAACTTCAATGACCTAAAAAACCTCAACAGACTCTCTCTCTCTCTCTCTCTCTCTCTCTCTCTCTCTCTCTCTCTCTCTCTCTCTCTATATATATATATATATATATATATATATATATATATATATATATATATATATATATATATATATATATATATATATATATATATATATATATATATATAATAAAGGGTGACAAACTTATGTTACTATTGTGATCACATGGTTATTCTTGCATTTCCTGTGGAAAGATGTTGGTGTAACTTAACACTGTGCAGTGTATTGTTTGTGACTGCATTGTTTAAGTTTAGAATAGGTAAACACTGTTTTAATTATCTGTCCCCTAAAATGTCTCTTCCCCCCCCCCCCCCCCATCAGTATGAATATCTGGGCTCTATAATAAACATCAAGACAGACTGTTAAACAGAAGCTTGTAAACAACACCTTTTTGTGTGAAAAAAGCTGAAATAATTTGGCCATATCATGTGCCATAATGGATTGACAAGATCAGCGACAGAGGGCACAGTATCCAGAAAAGGGGGTTGAGGCCGACCAGCAAAAAGATGGGTACATGACCTAAGAGGCACCTTGGCCAGGAAAGTACCTGACACTGGATAGCTGTTGAAAGACTGAGTTTCTTTCAAATGGGTTGTGATCAGAGCAACATTCTGTAAAAGACTGCTACATGATGATGATGATAGAGAGTCAATGAAAAGCAACAGATGTACAGGGTTTGCTTGGTATTATCTAAGTTGAAAAAATGTGTGGGTGGCTAACAAGAATCTAAAGAGAAAAAAATTGTATAAGAGAACAAGTTGTCTTATGCATGAACATCTGTCAATACTTACAATGAACACTTTTTATGTTGGTCCCCATGTTTCTGTCATGGCACCAATAAAATCTGTGGAGAAAAAAAAAAATAATATCAGCGATAAAGAAAAGATACACACCTGATGAATCAGTTTTTAGTTGGTTAATGTTTCTATTTAAAATAAAACATGTGTGCAATTATCTAATAATTTAACATAAAGAACCACTCCTCTACATTGAAGATCTTCGTCTTTATTTTTAGTGTTCACCTGTTGTAAACTCTGGCAGAAAGTCTGGCAGTTCTTGCACTTTTTGACTTTGGTCTCATTCCAGAACTTGAGTTTTGCATGCACATCCATTTTACAAATCTGGGTTATCTGTATGCAGACTGTTGGTTCCTCGCCACTCAGGTAGATGCATTCCCACTTTGAAGGAAACACCCCTAATTACTTGTCTTTAACGACATCCTTGTAAGGCAGTGGGTCTATTCTTTGTCTCTCAAAATGGGACCCAGAACCCACACAGGGAGTGTGTGGAAGATAATACACATATGTGTAAAGAAATGCGAACATCTGGTACACATTAAATCTCATGTTTTGCAATTTCACAACTAGGGAACACTACAGTTTGTCTAATAAATAACTGGATCTATGCCAAAGTCACCCATATTCACTTTCAGCCCCTTTCATCACAGTGCGTTTTCGGAGCTCTTATTTGTCATTTTACAAAATTCCTAAAGGGAAACGTGTAGATTTTAAAAAAAAACTCCAAATAGGTCAAAATTAAGTATTTCTTTTCATGAAACTACAGTTTTCATCTGAACAAGGACACAAAGTGACTGCATATTGGAGGTTGAATAGAAGCAGAGGCAGTCAATGCAGCTACACAATGACTTTCTGAAATTTCTTTCAATAAGGCAGTGATCATAAATGACTCTTAGTCGATGTTCTGTAATATTGAATCCATTTATTTTGGGAAATACCATCACAGCTACTGGAGCTGAAGTAGCCCTATTGTCCAAACCATGCCAGAACTCATGGAAAATTTAAGGCCTGATTAGATGACTCCCGGGACATCATCAGTAAAAATACTGAGGTGGAAAAGGGAGACAAAAAGGGAGACCTTTGATAACTGATTACATAATGCATGAGGAAACATGCAGCTACAAATCATAACATCAGGAATCCAGTTTGAACTTTGGAATCCTTAATCCACTGCTTCTTAACAGGATAACTTGCTGCTGTGACTTATGCCATCAGGAATCCAGTTTGATAGCATGGCTAATGACCATCATATATGGAAGGAATATCTAATTCATCCACACACATAAAAACTTGCTACTCTATACATTCACAAGGTTTTATATTGTATCAGGAAAAGCTGCTGTTTTGTGAATTGCAATACAGAATAAAGAATACAAAAGACCCTGATCTTTGACCTAAACAGCCCCTAAATAATGTCACACAAAAGGCTCACTCATGGTAACAGAATGGGATTTCTAATGCTAAAGGTTAAAATGGTTAGTTGGATATAATTATTTATAGGCTGTCATAAACCAGCTCCCAAACTGGTTGACTGCCTGTGGTTTTAGTAGACAATTTTGTTTTCAGTGGCTTTCTGAATGGTTTGACACACATATCACTGCCAAAATCAATACAAAGCCGTCTGTTGCCAAACTGCCATAGCTGATTTGAACTAGGTATGATGGAATTATAAAACTATGTTCATGAGCTCTAAGCCAGACACTGGCATAAATCTGTGATTAAGCAAGGGTAGGAAATCACAATCTTAGCTACTAACAAACAGTACCTTCATAATACTTGCACTTTTTGGTAAGCTTGGAATTGTCACCTGAATAAATAAAAAATATGTCCACAGATGAAAACCAGCAAAAATGTCTACCTATTATTTGATGCTATTCATTCCATTGAACTGAGTGGCGAAAGTCTGTCTCTGCCTTATGTGCCTCTGGCTGTGATGATGATTGATTGATTCATTCATTCCATAAGTACAAACAATCAATACCAATCAAACTATATACTTGTGTAATAAAATTGTGGACAATATCTCAGCTGCATCTATTTAGGCCTAGATACACAGTGACATTATATCCTGTGATCCATGAACTTCTGGATTACTACACACAAAATACGAACATTTCTTTTAAACACAGTTGTAATTAAGTACTGAGCAGCATGCATCTCTCCCCCCCCCCTCCTTCTTTAATGTGTGCATGTGCATTGTTTCTTTTTATCAAAACATTCAGAAATCATAGTTAACCCCCATCATCTGGAACTAAATACCTGGGTATGCAAGAGTAAGATTAAAATAATGCATCAATGCAAATGAGAAGGAGAATCGACAACTGATATCATCAACGCTGTGTGGGGGATAATGATAAATTGGTGACGCTAATATGATTGCGTGTGCTAGGAGTAAACCTTGGTGAAGCAGACCTTTGCCAATCTTCAGAATCATGGCAGGAGATTGATTATATACCCAACATTCCACAGGAACAATAAATAGAGGTACCATGGAGTGGCTGCTGCATAGACTGCCATACGGCCGTGGATCTTGGAATCTTGAGAATGAACAGATTAGAAGAACTTGCAGGCCGTGAAAATGTGGCTTTTGACACATACACTGCAGACACTGTGGATAGCCAGAGTGGCTAACAAAGACTGGAAATGGCTAATGAATACAGAAGACCACATACAACTATAAAACAAGCAATCAGTGTTCTTCAATCATGTGATGAAAAGAGAGGCACTGGGAAACAGGATGACTGGAGAGATCAATGGTGGAAGAGGCAGAGGCAGACCACGAGAGACAATACTGTATGGCCTGAAGCAACAGTGGAATATCCTCAGTGGAACTGATTCAAAATACCAGAGACACAGATTTGTGGAAACATGAGTGCCTATGCCGCTGGACAGAGCAGATGATTATACACATGCTTCACTAGATTAAATATTTTTTACTTATCATGATTCTTATAAAAGCGTATCTACTACCTGTTTTTAATCACACTAAAGTAAGTTAACATTTCTTTTATTATCAATCCGTTGTCACTTCCAAATTCTTTTATTCAAAGAAGTTGTTACTTTGACCTTTTATTTTTTGAAGAAAAAACACAGACCTCTGGGATTCTCAACACACAAAAATGTAACAAGCTTTCTTTCTCCATTTCCCCGTCTTTCCCTGTGGCATGGACACAAACAGACTGTGTTCTTGATTTGACATATTCAACTTTGTTGCACCCAGTTTTATCCTACACTGCCTAGTTTCTCTCCACCCTGTGAACAGTAACAGATCTCTTAACTCTTTGAGTCCCAGGGGGTTTAGCATCACAGGCCCAGGGGGTAGTAAAGAGTCATAAAATTGGCGCATCTTGCATTCATTGGGCTTCTAGGTAGGAACCTATGAACGTAAGATGTGTTCCTTGGAACTCAAAAGAGTTAATATACTTTTAATTTGAAATATCTAGCAACAGCAAGGACAAAACACCACATTTATTTAATGGTTTATGCAAGTAACTAATTACTTACCTAGAACTGTTATGTAGTGACGCCATAATTTGTTATATGCTTGTTTATAACTGGATGGAACTGATGGGGACAAAACAAGACAATAATGTTATTTGTTACCTGAGTGCTACAATGCACTCGATGACTAACAAAGGTTTCTGTGAGACTAGTTACCTCATCCTCTCAAAAACTGAGTGTTAGTGTGAACTGGCCAACTCATCCCATACAAATCTGACGGTTAGTATAAGGCTAGCTACCTCATCCTCTCAAAAAAAGGATTAGTGTGAACTAGCCACGTCATGCCTTAGGAAACTGAGGGTTGATGTGAGACTAGCTATCTTATCCTACAGAAAAATAAAGCCTGGTTTTCTTCTTCTTCAACATTCATCCGAAGATGTAACTTAGTTGTATCCGTTGACAGCATGACTGCGATATTTGAGCCTTTCGGCCAACACATCCGACTTCTGCGGGCATTTGTTGACCAAGTTAGTCTTCCCGGTTAGTTTCTTGGGACACTGCAGAGGGTTGGTGTGAGACTAGCTACCTCATCCAATATAAAACTGAGAGCTAGTATGAGACTAGCTACCTCATCCTTTAGAAAACTAAGGGCTAGTATGAGACTAACTACCTCACTGTCTTAAAAAAAAAAGAGTTAGTATGAGACCATATCCTGTAGAAAATTAAATGTAAAAAGCCAACCAATTTATGCCTTGCCTGTACTGCATCAATGTATTTTTTTTTTAAACAATTAATCAGGAGTTTGTTGAAACTGGATATGTTAGGCTGAAAGGTGCAGATACAGCAGCCCAGCTGTAAACCACACCTACAATACAAAATGATAATTGCCCTTTTAAGGTTGTTTTTGTTTGTTTGTCTATAACGAGTAATAAAGACCACTTTTATCCAAAGTAGTAACGATCGATGATTTTGATATGAGTACAAAGGTGGCTGATTAGTCCAATATGAGCCTGGAAAGTTCTTGAGCAATGCGGACAACATATGGAAGCCACATTAAGTGTGGGATTAGTAGTGCAATTCTTTCTAGTCTGCCTCCGTTTCTCTGCCTGTGCAACCTCCGCTGCATGGCAAGCTGATGCATCATGCCTGAGGGACGTACGCCATCCAGAACAGTCTTGCACAGCAGCCTCCAACATCACAGTGTTGATGTCCTTATAGCTCTTTTTCCGTCTTCCCTGGGACCTCTTCTCTTGCTGGAGCTTGCCATAAAATACTCTTTGGGAGGTGATATTCTGGCAAGCGGGTTAGATGACCAGCCCAATGGAGCTGATAATTCTCGTATGGATGCTAGACAAGTTTGCCCTATCAAGAACCACGGCATTTAGGATCTTATCTTTTAAAGGTAAATGCAAGAGAAGAAATCATGGGTAGTCAATGCAGTGGGTGTATGTTAGCTAGTTATGAATCTTCTGGAAGACTGAGCTTTAGCTTGTGCATCTGATATATTAATGTTCAGGTTATGTGAGCCGAAACTCATTCTTCATATGAACCAATCGACTCACTGATTTATTTGTCCCCAAGGGTTGCTACCTAAACGCTTACCATACCATCCTCAAATTTCAAGATAATGTGGATGCCAGACCAATAAGGATGATCCCAGATAGCCCATTCAACCCCTAAAGACCAAAAGGTGAAAACATCGCAGTTTTGTTGTAAATGGGCACAGCACATTTATGTAATTTAATAAATGTCAAAGAAAAAAACAATCTCCAAAGAGGTCATAAATTAGGGTACCCATTAGGATACCCTGAGGTCCTGCACAGGTAAAGACCTTTATATTAAATATGTTGTGTCCCCTACAGAAGTTCAGATACCAGTGGGGTGTGCAAGACCAGAACTGAACACATCTGTGGACTTATCTATTCTTCCCCCCCCCCCCCCAATGGCATTAGATTTTTTTTTAAACACGATTATAGTACAATACTTACCTATCATACTGGAACTGCGGGTAGTGAAAATATCCATGTCATCAAAACATCTCCGAAACTGTCCAGAGGATGGCAATGAATAGCTTGTTTCTTTATCCAAATATGAAGCCAAATCAATCAGTTGTGTATTCGGCTGCAGCACCTTTTGTTCCGACGACAACTTACCATAAGGTGGAACATCAACAACCTTCCCTGAACATTTCATATCATCACAACCATCATGTGTGAGATTTCCAACAATATGGGCATTATCAGTATCAATAACACTACTGCTGTCACTCTGATCTGCATGAAGAATTATCAACTCATATTCTGGATTGTCATCCTCTGTTGTATGTTCTTGTAGAGTGTCTAAAAAATTAGCTTCCATATTAACCATCATTGTTCCTGACAGGTCATTTCTCCCAGAAGCATCTTTTGGCAGTGAGCCTGAACATAACTTTGATTGAATAGGAGACTTCTCAATGCCATTCAAGTCGCTCAGCATATTAACACCTTGTGAACATATGTTTTCAAAGTCATTCAAGTTATTTTGCTTATCTGCACCTTGTGAACTGTCATTTTCACAATTCAAGATACTCTGTGTATTGGCAACTTGTGAACCAATATTTTCACAGCCACCATGTGATATGTGTGGCTCAGTGCATACTGCTGAGTTGCTATCAACAGAAGTGTTTCTTTCAGAAAGTGTATTTTTCATCAAGGTTCTGCCTGCTGTTTTAAGATAACTATTACTGCTAGTCTTTTCCGCTTCAAGCTCACCAGGCCATTTAACTAACGTCTGTACTTGCGGAGTCAAACATCTATCAACTGTGTCCTTACTTAATGTGTGTAAATCTTCACAGCTTTCAAGCAATGGATCTTGTATGTGACTATTCCAGCTGCACTGATTCAACATTTGCTTCTGGCCACTAGTCGGCAATTCACCTGGATTACGATCATCAAAAATTAACGTTGATTGTTCACCAGGCGAAAATGTTGACCTGTCAGAATCAGGACTGAGTAAATCATGTTGTCTAATACCAGAGTGGTCGAATTCTGAGTCTGTATTCCTACAACATGAGTCAGTATCCATTGAAGATGAGATGTCAATGGGTATGTATGTCTTATAAATCAGTGCAGTTTTTGAGTTTTGAAAAAGTTTTTTAGAATTATTTACACACTTATCAACAACTAGACAATCACCAGATGAATTGAGACAATGTTCTTTAACCAGGCAGGGAGTCAATCTGCTAGAAATGGACTTGGTAATAGCAGGAATTTCACCATTTTTATTTTTTATCTGGGCATCTTCAGTTCTCAATCCTGTTGCTTCAGTTCTCTCAAGCATGTTATCAGTACAAGATGGTTGCCAGCTGGACTCCGACATCACCACTGACGGCTCCACCTTTAATGTCATGGTCATCACTGACGGCTCCACCTTCATTGTCATAGGGTTATCACAGTCAGTAAGCAATGCATCATCTGCTAATCGAGGGTGCTTGAGGGGGATACTATCTTCACTGCAATCAGGTTTTATACACAAGGGCCTCTTAAGAACTGAGCTCCTGTTACTGTCCGAGTTAAAACAGACCATATCATCTATTTTATGAACACCAATGTCCACCTTCTTGACAAGGCTTTGATGTCGTGATTTGAGAGGTGGGAAGTTTGAATCCATTTTATTTAGAAAGCTTTCTATATCTTTACAACATGAATAAAGAACAATATTCTCTTTCTGTATAGTCTCAAGGAACTTAGTGGAACCAAATATTCTACACAAGTCATCAACTGCTAAATACCTGTCTCCATTATGTTTATATGATCTTATGCTTCCTAAAAGTGTGTTAAAAAAGCCTCCAATCTTTGGTGTACCAGGCAACCAGTGAATAACAAAAGCATTATTCAAAACTGATTCACCTTCATCAAGGTCACTAGCTTCGCTACTGCTCTCACCATAGGCCACGGTTTCATCGCTGTCAGAAATAACTGTGGCCACATCTACACACAGTCTGCATTTCAAAGACCTATCTGAGCTCTGTACGGTGTGGCTGTCTGTAACACATTGGCAGGTTTCTATAGCAGAAACTTGTGTGGGTTCGAAATCAGAAATCTTCTGATGTTCAGAAGAAGAAAACTCTGTAGTTTTCCTAGGAGACATTTCTGGACCTTCTACAGAGTCAACAGTAACAAGTGATTTATTAGCACTATTCTCTTCCATAATATGCACCTCTTTATTGAATTTTGTGGCGCTGTCTTTCATGTTTAAATCAACAAAATTCACAGGATCTGGTGTCTGAACCACACACAAGGCAGTAGTGCATGTTTCTGTCCCATACACATGATGGTAAATCTTAACGCCATCATTAACAGAGATTGTATGTATCAAACTGCCTGAGTGATAACCTTGTTTCTTTAAAAACATTACAATTTTGTCTTCCTCTGGATGCTCTAGAACTCCTTTCTTTATTCTCAAAATCTGATTGATGAGGTCCTTCAAACTTTCTTTTGTCTTGTCAGGAAAGCATGTACATAGGAACTCACAAAGAAGAATTAAATCCTTTGTTTTGGACTTTAAACAAAGCAACTTGTGTCCATGAATTAAGACATAGCAAATGGTGCTGGCCAGCCTCCGATTATTTGACCTGCTTAAAATGTTCTCTTTAATTAAGGCAGTTTTACTTGAAGCTGTCTTTTGTTTCACTTGACTAATTTTATCAGATCTGGTCTTTGTCCCTACTGAACTATTTGTTGTCATTTTCTTTAGGTGGAGACTCTTGACAGTCTGTTGACTTGTGGCTGTTTGCCCCATATTAGTTATTTTAGTAACTTTTGCTTTTTTATTTCTGTGTTTTCTTTTGCTAGTCTCATTATTTTCTACAACCTGTCCTGTCTTCCACATGTTAAAGACCTTTTCTTTTGCTGACAAAGAATTCTCACGAGCACTGGGCTGTTTTTGGTCACCAGACTTTTGTTTTCTGGCCATTTCCGATTCAGTTAAATCTAAAGTTATACATTTTCTCTGACTACTTACATTTTGTGCATCAGTATTTCTTATTTTGTTTTTCAGCTTACTTTGGCTTGATGTGGTGGAATCCAAACTACGCCTAGGTGTAGATAATCTGTCAGCACTGGGTTTATATGTTTCATTAGAACTGTCTATGAGGCATGCACTTGTGTGTCTTCTGTTTTGGAGAGTACCCGGTAATAAAGCTGAAGTGCCCACAATAGACTTCTTGTTTAACCTGCTCTCATTTATAGGTTTCCGAGCCTGAAAAATACAATGCTGGTGCTTTGCCTCTAAACTTTTATCTTTCTCTGAGTGGATATTGCTTACGTTTGCACTCATTTGCACAGAACTTCCAGTCAACACTCCAGCTGCACTGACTTTATCTGGACTGTTTGTATCTGACAAACCAGCATCCTTCATTACACCAGAATCTACTATCAAACTGGGCATTGACTGAGAATCTGCAGCATGAATGTGTGGAACCGCCTCAGGATTAACCAGTGAACAGTTAAATGTTCTACCAATGTTTGAAGAAGTCGCTGGTGAAACATTGGAAGAGTTATAAGAATGAATTAACTTTTGTCTAGTCACTTCTGATAATGGCAGATTGTCTGGCCTACCTATAGGGGTCTCGAGATCAGCAGTAACTATATTCTGATGGTCTAAGGTAATGTTCCTGTCTGAAAGTAATCTGTCTGCACAAATTCCATAAGAGCTAGCTTCTGTCAGTTGTAAACTCTGAGGGCTGTCTTTTGTAACTGATGTATTGCTAGCATTACTACCCTGAGTCACTGATAAACAATTATAGCCTCCATGAATGGCTGACCTACTAGTAACACTTGATGGTGTTAAATCTTTGATGCTCATGGTTATTACAACTGATGAATTAGCTTCAGGATCACTGAGATGGTCTGGCAGTTCTTGTTTTATTGGCATTGCCAGTCGGCCAGATCCGATTTCAACTACAACTTGACAACCAGTTTCCCCTGTTTTTCCTTTCATATCTCCATGAGCATCACCTAATGAATTAGTCTGATTATCTGTAGTCTGAATGTCTGTAGTACAAGTATGTGATGACGGCCCCTCACAGTTAATGATGAATTCTGCTGTGTTAGCCATGACGACCCTTGCTACTGACTTAATACTAGCTGTGTAACTGGTTAGATCTGTCTGCATTGCTTCTATATCTGATTGAAATGAACGTACTACTGGTGTTTCTGGATATTTGTACCACTGGCGTTTCTTTACACAGTTATTAATGCTCATTTGTTCCTGCTCCACGGTGCCATGTCCGTATCTTGCCCTCAGTTCAGTTTCTCCACTCTGATATGTGATGTATTCACTTTCAGCGGCTAATGAATGTGACTCAGAAGTGCCACTGTTAACAGTTGCTGAATCACTAGTAACACTTCTATTCTCATTATAAACACGTTTATGGCCTCTTTTTTGTCGTAAACTTGCTGGAACCGAATTATCTACTTTACTGTACAAACTTTGGCTAGGTAAAGAAGCTCCAAGTGACTCATATGAACTGGAAATACTATGTAAACCCTGTGAATTAGTTAAGTAAGGTTGCTGAACTGGTGCTTGACTTTGCTGCTGTAGGGAAGGCGTGTAGCTAGCAGCCTGACTCACTGAACTGGTATGGACCTGTGAACTGCGGGGCATTTCATGAGAAGCTGCCGTGATGGGTTTTTCAAATACTCCAAAATCCTTTAATGTTTTAATACTCTGGTGTTCTTTATCCTGTTGTTGCAAAGCCTTGGTAGTTACAGGACCTGCAGCAGATGCTGGAGGAGCATTACTTGATTCACTGTAATTAATCCTGCTTGTTTCAATGTTGTTAAACACATTCCCAGTTAGGTATGAGTAAATCATTGGTAAAATACCCGACATTTGATTATCTGTTGGAGAAAATGGCAGCAAATGAGTATCTGATGAAGTTCCCTGTTGCTGTGGATGACTAGACAGAACAGTATGGACAGGTCTCTGTGTATGTACACTGCTGTGCTCTGAAAGAACTGGATATGCACTTGAAACAATTTCGGATGAGGTGTACTGCTGTTGATGACTTCCTTGTAAAAAGGTTTGCTGAGATCTTCGTGCATAAACACTACTGTGCTCTGGCGGAACTCGATGAATATTTGCACTAGTATTGGGTAAACTGTACTGCTGCTGTTGACTTCCTGGTAAAAAGGTTTGCTGAGACCTTCGTGCATGAACACCGCTGTGCTCTGGGGGAATTGGATGAATATTTGCACTAGTATTGGATGAGCTGCACTGCTGCTGTTGATTCTCTAGCAACAAGGTTTGCTGAGGTCTTTGTGCATGTGTACTACTGTCCTCTGTGAGAAATGAGTGAATAGCTGCACTAGCATCAAGTGAATTGTGCTGCTCCTGTTGAATTTCTGGCAAGGTCTGCTGAGGCCTCTGTAAATGTGCACTAATGTTCTCTGAAGGATTTGAGGAAACAGCACCAGATGAATCACACAGTAGCTGAAGATGTCCTGGTAAGGTCTGTACAGATCTTCTTACATGCACTGTGGGGGAATTAACTGTTGACTGACCATACTGCTGCTGTGTATTTACCGTTAAGGCAGTCTGCACAGATGATACCACAGGCATCTGACTGTAGTCTGAAAGAGCTGCAGGTTGAAGCTGACTGTACATACCTGGGATCTGTTGAATTTGCTGACCATATTCTTGAGAAACTTGCATTGCTTGCTGAAAGTGTTGTCCTTGTGATAAAACAGAAGTTGATGGCTGTAGTCCTGGTGTAAACCGCGGCCTATGGAATCTGTTTGGACTAAATGTTCTTTGTGAAGGAAAACCATAGGCAAGCTGGAATCGTGGGGAATACATTGCTTGCGATAAATTCTGAGTAGCAAAATTATGTGAATAGTAGGGTGGAGGATTCTGGTGCACAAAGTATCTTGGCCTGTGCATATTTGACATTCTTGGGGCACCATACTCATTTTGTAGTCCTTCTTGCTGATTTAAAGGATATGGAGGATAAAACTCAGTCCGCCACCGACTGCTGGATGAAGAACTCTGACCATGTAAGCCATTTGATCTGTTTGCATTCTGCATGAAATTTTTGAAAGAATGCTGATGTGGAAGTCCATCAGAGTTTAAAGCCATTCAGTAAAGATATTCTGTCAATGAAGTGAAGAAATCTGCCAAAATATTACTGATCTGAAAGTAATTTAAAATATATATATATACATAAGATTAGTCATTTACAATAATAATGAACCAATGGCATCACATAAATAATATCTGCTGCTGCTTCTTAGCATTCATCGCCTGAAAACTCCGGCTGTCATACACTTCTGGACTTGGGTTGTTTTCCAAGACTTGAGTTTTGCACGCACATCAGTTTTACAGAACTAGCTTATTTGTATGCCTAATGTTTGGTTCCTCACCTGCACTTTGTTATTTAAAAAAAAAAAAAATTAATTTATCACAACATTCTTCTCATGAACAACACCTCACCTGCCTCAAAACTGTTCTTAATTTGTTTGCCCACATTCCAAGATTCACTGCCATACAACAGAACAGGCTCATATGACATGCTCATAATTTTTATAATACTTTTTTAACCTTTGATATGGTCATAATCTGCAGTCATGAAGAAGGGAAAAAAAAAAGGGGGGGGGAGGGATGAGAGCCCCTTTATCCCATTATCGTATCATTTAAGTCACCTCTTTCCTACCATTATTTTATGTCATTATAATATTTTGGTTGGCTTTTCTCAGCATCAGCATTTTATCACCAGGATGATATGTATACATAAGTGCAGCCTGTATGTTACTGGGGACCATAAAGCAAGCAAAGAAAGGTGACACTGTACCATACCATGCATTTTATAGCAAATTACTAAAAGAGGTGTGACACCAGCTACTCCGTCCCACATGAATTTTCAGCTGCAAAGTCTAGCCACTCATTTACTTTATCTACACAGGGCTGTTGGCTGGCTGAGGGCTCCATTAGGAGGAGTTGAAAGGTAGAAGAAATTTCAATACTGCTAATGACAAATAGTTAATTATCAATAGCAACATGCTGACCTGATCAGCAGCCTCATCCACATGATTATAAGCATTTAACCATCATCAGCATCATATCTGTCACCAAAAAATTTCAGCTGTTAGCATAATCATCTTCACCTTTATCCTTGTGATATATTCACAAACAGTCTGTGTGACCTTTAACACTGGGCTTTAATTATTCACGAACTTTTTCCTCTAAAATGGGTATCAGGATATGAATGACCTGGGAAGTAAAAACAGCTAGCATGATGTTGACCTCATCGCTCATGAAGTGTCAAATGGTTAATATAAATTGTAGATCTAACACTACATGCCTGATCACTGATAGATACATCCATTGTGTGCTAAACATTTAATTCAATATCATCAGCATTACATACTATAGTATTTATTAATATTATCCACGCAGTACTAAGCCTGATCTACTGGAAAAGAATTAAATTCAAATCATGTAAAATAAATGTTTACTTAGTTGTCCAGACAGCACGCACTTTTTTATCAGATAAGCAAAGTACTTCACCTCCTTCAAAAGTTTAGTGGGAAGTAAACTAGTCAAAAAAAACTATCTGATTCATTCATAGCTCAGACCAGTCTTTGCAGTTCACATCAGTAACAGTAACAGAAACTATAAAACCAAATAGAATGAAGTATCCTGAATTATTTTCGCTTTGGATTGGCTTTATTGCAACTGTTAACTCGCAACATGGGTTTCACAGTAAACAGATTCTCAGATTCTGCAAAATGTATCACATCGTCAACGTATCCGTATCTTATCTCGCCGTTATTTATTCCAAGAAATTATCGGCAACAAACTGTCGCGCGCAACTAGAACAGAACTTAAACTGAACACTGATCAAAATCACAACAAAACTTATTGCACTTTTTAAAGTGTTATACTTTATTATTTTATACTAATATATTATTTAAAAGCAATGGTGGAATCCGGAAGAGAATTCGAAAAATGTATCACATCACGGTATTCAATTTCGCAGTTGTTTATTCCAAGAAATCAGCATGAACTGTTACTGTCGTTGGCAACTTCAACTAGAACTAAAACTTAGTTTCTTCACTGACCATTAATCAAAAGCATAATAAAATAACAAAACGATAAACACTTTTTCAAAGTGTCATTTTATTACTTTATTAATAATGTAAAGCAATTGTGGAATCGGGAAGAGAATTTTGGAAATTTAAATTGTAGAATCAATGCTTTAAAACCTTGAAAACCACCGCTGTTTATGTTAAACTTTATTCCAAGAAATCTTCCTCGATTTAACTTTGTTGATTAACTTTATATAACAATCGTTAAAGTCATAAATAAGTTTAGAAATGATGCAATAGAAAACAAACTATACTTCTCAAAGTTTCTGTTGATTATTTTATAATATATATATAATGCAAATAAACATAACCAAATAAACCACTCTGACCGTCATGAAGTAAAGCTTTTGCGAAAAGACAGGCTCTAGTTTCTCCGCCTGCACTGACATCGTCTCACTCTCACGTCTGCAGC
Source organism: Candidula unifasciata (assembly GCA_905116865.2). Lineage (NCBI taxonomy): Eukaryota > Metazoa > Mollusca > Gastropoda > Stylommatophora > Geomitridae > Candidula > Candidula unifasciata. The sequence continues at coordinate 151,480 of CAJHNH020008492.1, forward strand.
CTTTGTTTATGTTCTCTTACTACCAGATTTTTTGCCGATGGCAGGGCAACGTCACCGTTTAACATGAATTACATTTAAGCTAGGGATGAAATATGCTAAATAACTGTACTTTTCTTATTACAAGTGATGTAGAACAATTAGCTACCATATTTCTTGTAAAAGTTTTGTTTAGTAAATCTTTTAGATAATACGCATGAGTGCATTCATTATTAAGTATGTTTTCCTACCTGGCCTATCTCCTGAGGTACACGACATCGTTACCAAGTTTATTACCTAGTTATCCCACCCGAATTAGACTACAGCTGCGTTCTTACCAGCTAATGTAGCCGTTACGGTGGTTCAAATGTTAACTGCTTTAGAGATAGAACAGCATATTTACCTAGTTGGTCTGCCGTCCAGACGATCTTTTCATATCTGAGGATGATTTTGTAAACTTTCAGCAGTCCGGAGGTGAAAAGTCGATCGAACCACAGGTTACTTAATAAATTAGGTTAAAGTTACTTGCATTTACTTGCAAAGTTACAACTAACACCAGTTAGTTGAAACTTCTTCTTCTTCTTCGCGTTCACCAGCTGTACACTCTGGCGTTAAGTTCTGGTTGTTCGTCCACTTCTGGACTGCAGTCCTGCTCCAGAACCTGAGTTTTGCGTGTGCATCAGTTTTACAGATCTGATTCAATTGAATGTAGACTGCTGGTTCCTTGCCTCTCAGGCAGAGCACTCCGACTTCAAAGGAAGCTCCCCAGGTAGTCGACTCTTACGACATGCTTTTGGGGAGGCAGTGGGTCTATTCTTGTTTTCCCCACAATAGGGCCCCGGAACCCAAACTGATTTGAAGACAGTCTCTGAATTCGGTAAATTAAACAACTAATTGAACAGAGGGACCTGATAATCATAAAAGGCATATTGGAAGTTTGATTGGGGACAATAGAAATATTCAGCAAGGGAACGTTCCCACTAAAGTCTTTATCAATGGACAAACAAACAAAAAGGGGAGGGGGGGGGGATACTGCACAGTTTACACAAATTTAACTAAACGACTCCATCTTCCTGACGAACAAATAAAACCGAAACAACTAATTAGTTACTATTAGTAACACAAATGTAGTCAGAAAATTATAAACCCATGAGCTTGGCAACGTGTGATATCTGTTTCAGACATTTCTTTCATTTACTATTTAGCCAAAAGTTATTTCGGCTACCGTTATTTCTTATTAATTTCACACCTGCGTTCAAACCAGGGTTTTTGTCTATCACATAGCTTTTAAACTAACTAAGGTTACTCAGGGGCCAACTATTAAAAATAGGAATCGTCACAGGTCATAGACACCCCCCTCCCCTCCCCCCCCCACCCCTATGGTGCGTGGTAGCAGATTGGTGTCGGCCTGAAAACACACGTGCTCTGTTCTTTCAAGAATTATCACAGCATTCACTGGCGTTTATGACAGAACAGCTGCGCGCTTTTGTCGTATTGTTCAGTAACTCAAGCGATCACTAGTGCGTGTCGAGTATAACTATATATTGATTAAGGGACGCGAGTTCTAGTTTGTGGCTGTGTATGATTGATACTAAGTACAGCGTTGTTTGGTAATTCGAACGCTTCAAGATGTGAACAACTCTGAATCCGGGCGAAATTTGTTCAAGGTATTTTGCCTCAGAACTTGAATGCTGCCTTGGAAACCGAACGCCTGGCACGTACCATCCAATTAGAAGAAATTTATTTGGGGGGAGGGAGGGGGGAAGCGAAAATGGAAACGATAGAATGATTAGCACTGACGAAATCCAAGGTCTGTTCACAATATAGTCGAAATTGAAATGTATGGTCGAAAACCTAAGAAGTTGCTAAGGGGTAACACCCTGAGAGAGCCCTAGTTAACAGATGTGTTTTAACTTAAAGTAAAGTAAAGTTCCCGGCATAGGCTCTCCTGTCAAATCCGGACGAAGAATAAACAGCCGTGGACGAGTTAGTCAGAGTTCTCTCCCTTGGCCGCACTCCGAACAGTAATCGGAAAACAAACGAAATAAACGACACACTTACCTATCATCCTGCGGTTGCGTGTAGGGCTGCGTACGGTTTCGTGAGGCATTGTGAATGGTTGTGTAGTCATCATCATGCGGTTGTTGGGTTAGAGTTAGGGGTAGGGTTAGGGTTAGGGGTAGGGTTAGGGTTAGGGTTAGGGGTTGGGTTAGGGGTAAGGTTAGGGTTAGGGGTAGGGTTAGGGTTAGGGGTAGGGTTAGGGGTAGGGTTAGGGTTAGGGTTAGGGGTAGGGTTAGGGTTAGGGGTAGGGTTAGGGTTAGGGTTAGGGGTAGGGTTAGGGTTAGGGTTAGGGTTAGGGGTAGGGTTAGAGGTAGGGTTAGGGTTAGATGTGAAAATTTTGACGTAGGATTTCGAAATACTGGCCGACAATCAAATGTTTGTGGGAGTGGCGCCACTGAAACTCTGCCAAATATGACGCCAATCGCGTGCGGCTGGTGCCCCCAATCGTTGGCGAATTGTGCGTTTGACCAGCATCCAGAGGCCCTCGATTGTTTGTGTGTGTGTATGGGACTGTGCGCGATTATAGGGAAATCCGGCGTCAAAATTGTCAAATCTAACGCTAAACCTAACCCTACCGCTAACCCTAATCCTAATCCTACTCCATAACCCTAACCCCTACCCCTAACCACGCAAATTTATCGATCATTACAGCATACAAATCGGCAAAAACCAACAAACAAAACACACCCAAAAAAAAACCCAGAATTGTCCTGCAGCGTCGAAAAAAAAACCCAGATCTGGGGGAAACAACCAAGCATTGGCAGCCCTGATGTCGACGTGACTGTCTTCTTTGTTTCGTTGGCTTTTCCGATCACTGTTCGCAGTGCGCCCAAGGGAGAGAACTCTGACTAAGTCGTCCGAGGCTTTTTATTCTTCGTCCGGATTTGACAGGAGTACCAAGTTCCCTTTTCACGCCTTTCGGTGCATCGGGCATATGGGCAGAGCGTCCCATATTTTTACAGACCATCAGCACTCTGTGGGTAATGTGGTCAGCATTTCGCCGGCTGTCTTTACTTTCCCAGGACAGCCCATCCTGGTACCCATTTTAGGCTGGGTCGACCTGCGACGTCCCACACCACGACAAAAATCCACGCAGCCTGCAGTGGGTATGCTGGCTTACGAGTCGGACTCGCAACGCCTTAGCCACGGACGCTTAACCTTTTCAACGATAATACTATAGGAAAACAGTAGAGCAGGGCCGTCTTAACGCATGGGCCCCTGGACGTAGGGGCCCCATGCTAATCTGTATGTATAAAGGTACGCGCCATTAATTAAATATATATATATATATATATATATATATATATATATATATATATATATATATATATATATATATATAAATATATATATATATATATATATATATATATATATATATATATATATATATATATATATATATATATATATATATATATATATATATATATATATATATATATATATATGAGATTTAAATTAATTATATGCAATATAAACCGGTTCTTCTTCTTCTTTCGTTCGCCTGAAATAAGTTGTCTATATCAGCAATTTTGTCTCTTGTATAAATTTCACTGTTGTTGTTAATTTATTCAGTGGTCCATAGAGTTTACGTTCCAATGTTGTTCTTCCTGGCCAAAAGGTTTGCCTTAATGTTTCAAATTCGGTGCAGTCCTGGGGTACATGCTCTGCTGTCTGGGGCACCTTTCCACAGGTGCACATGGCTGATACGCTATCTTGAATTTTGTGTACATGTGGTTACGTAATTGGTTGTGCCCTGTTCTGAGGCGGAGGATAATGACTCGATAAACCGGTTATATTTCCCCTTCTCTTACACATACACACACACACACACACACACACACACCGGATGCTCAGAGGAGCATTGGTTAAGTAAGTAAATTATTTAACTGTTCGACTATAAATAGGTTAGTTGCGTATCCTTTACAGGACGTTGCAGAACCAACCCCAACAGCCTCTCGCTTTTATGTGGGTTTTCTAGGCAAATTTACGTCCAGTAGTTTGTCATTGCTTTCTGGACGGTAGGCTTTCTTGATACCACTGTCGAAACCAACGCAAGGCGCGTGGCCCGCAGCTGGGATCGAACCCGGCATTACGAAGCGTTCGCATCGACTTAGCCACAGAGACGACTGTTCGACTATAGCAGAAGTTTTATGCTAGGGGAGCCTGTTCGGGAGAATCTTAGCCTAATTGACCAAGAAGTAAACGGAGGTCCATAAGGCTGGCGCCGTGCCAAAAGCCCGATGCCTGCTGAATCCACCAGTCAAGAGTCTAATATTAACTCAGATAGGAAGGAATGTCACACCCCGGACGCCTAAGCGCCTCCTACATGTGAATACAACAGCATTAGGCGCTGGCTGCTAAAATGTGTGTATCCAAAATCCACCGAGATCCCGGAACAGGTACAGAGCGAAAACTCGAACCTGGAATTCGTCATCGTTGAACGAATCAAGTCCAGAGGCTCAACCACAAATGCAACTGTGATAATTACAGTCACGGTCGTCGTCAGCTTTTTGTAGAACCCGGTCGTGGCTGTAACATAGGAACGATCAGGGGGTGAACAAGTACGAAGTGAAACATGCCAGGACCACTTTGGTTTTCTATGAACAGGTGGTGCAGACAATAAATAGGTTATAAATCTTTCCGATAAATGCAGCGAAACTACAGACCATAGCATCTAAGACTAAGATATACCGGGATTCCCCGTGAGAATAATCGTGGCAAAACACATCGCTCTGCGGTATTAGAAGCGATAGGAACATGCCAGAGAATCTAGGAAGATAAGAGTGAACTTTTGACGGATGGCAACGAGGACAGATAGAAAGATAACGAGAGCAGGTCGTCCAAAAGGCGCACGGCGGAGACTGGTGGTTTGTGGAGACTGAGGAGGGGGTGGGGTGGTGGAGACTGGTGCGGTGGTGGCGCTTCGTGGGGTGGTGGAGACTGGTGGGGTGGTGGAGACTAGTGGGGTGGTGGAGACTGGTGGGGTGGTGGAGACTAGTGGGGTGGTGGAGACTGGTGGGGTGGTGGAGACTGGTGGGGTGGTGGAGACTGGTGGGGTGGTGGAGACTAGTGGGGTGGTGGAGACTGGTGGGGTGGTGGAGACTGGTGGGGTGGTGGAGACTGGTGGAGTGGTGGAGACTGGTGGGGTGGTGGAGACTGGTGGGGTGGTGGAGACTAGTGGGGTGGTGGAGACTAGTGGGGTGGTGGAGACTGGTGGGGTGGTGGAGACTGGTGGGGTGGTGGAGACTAGTGGGGTGGTGGAGACTAGTGGGGTGGTGGAGACTGGTGGGGTGGTGGAGACTGGTGGAGTGGTGGAGACTGGTGGAGTGGTGGAGACTGGTGGGGTGGTGGAGACTGGTGGGGTGGTGGAGACTAGTGGGGTGGTGGAGACTAGTGGGGTGGTGGAGACTGGTGGGGTGGTGGAGACTGGTAGGGTGGTGGAGACTAGTGGGGTGGTGGAGACTGGTGGGGTGGTGGAGACTGGTGGGGTGGTGGAGACTGGTGGGGTGGTGGAGACTGGTGGGGTGGTGGAGACTAGTGGGGTGGTGGAGACTGGTGGGGTGGTGGAGACTGGTGGGGTGGTGGAGACTGGTGGGGTGGTGGAGACTGGTGGGGTGGTGGAGACTAGTGGGGTGGTGGAGACTAGTGGGGTGGTGGAGACTGGTGGGGTGGTGGAGACTGGTGGGGTGGTGGAGACTGGTGGGGTGGTGGAGACTGGTGGGGTGGTGGAGACTGGTGGGGTGGTGGAGACTGGTGGGGTGGTGGAGACTGGTGGGGTGGTGGAGACTGGTGGGGTGGTGGAGACTGGTGGGGTGGTGGAGACTAGTGGGGTGGTGGAGACTGGTGGGGTGGTGGAGACTAGTGGGGTGGTGGAGACTAGTGGGGTGGTGGAGACTGGTGGGGTGGTGGAGACTAGTGGGGTGGTGGAGACTGGTGTAGTGGTGGGGACTGGTGGGGTGGTGGAGACTGGTGGGGTGTGGAGACTGGTTGTGTGGTGGAGAGTGGTGGGGTGGTAGAGACAGGTGGGGTGGTGGAGACTGGTGGGGCGGTGGAGACTGGTGGGGCGGTGGAGATTGGTGGGATAGTGGAGACTGGTGGGGTGGTGGAGACTTGTGTGGTGGTGGAGATTGGTGGGATGGTGGAGATTGGCGGGGTCCCACCAGTCTTCCTCCCCTACCACCTTTGGTCATCCGAGAGTTCAAGGGGTCACAAATCTGGGTCGAATTTTTGTTCTCCTAAGATGGAAATTTTCCCCCAAGATTGTGACATTTTCTTAAAAAGACGGTGAACTTGTCATTTAAAAAAAAATGTTAAAAGTGACTTTTTTCTATACCCCGTCTGGAACACATCGGGGGCGTTGAGCGCACTCCATATAGTTATATAGTGTCAACAGCTCTTTTTATCTTGTTAGGACAGTCCATATAATTCTTTCTTGAACCTCCAGCAGCTACGTCTTTCGTAGAGTTCCGCCCCTAGAGGGTGGAGCCCTGTGTCTTATTCTTTTAGTAATGCAAAAGCCCCCCCCCCCCCTCCCTCTCTCTCAGTTTGTGAGACCGCTCTACCTCAAACAAATTTTCTTAAAGCTGCGTCATCTTTTTAAAGAGAGGTTCCTTTACTTTTTTTTTTTTTATTATTCCGAAGCAGCATTGTCAATGCAGTAGGACACATCGGAATGTTTAGATTTATTTGTCACTGTCTTGCCGTATGCAGAGTTTTCTAACAATTTCATTGTCTCTCCCTTAATACTATAGGAATGGTCACTATCAGCCCGTCGTCTAGTATCAGAAACAGTCTACCTAAATTTCTCAAAACAAGATACTGGTTGAAACTCTATGTTAGTCACTACCAGTCAATGGGCCAAATACCATTTTAAAAGGGGTTTAGCTAACAGAATCTTAGTACCTACATAACTCCTTATCAATGTCCTACACGGTGACGTTAATAATTTCTTTTCTATGGCATATTTCGTCATAAACTCTCCTACATCCTCTCGACCGACTTCAGTATTTTCAAAGAAATATTCTTTGCGCTCCCCAGGCACAAAAATATCATATTCTAAGTCCCAGCGTTTACAGCCGCTATAATTTTTCCTCCGTGATTGGTCCTTTACCCCCAAAAAATGTGTGTTCCTAGGGAAGGCTTCACATAAGAAATTAGATATAGGAGCAGACATTTTTCATTCCTCTTATTCACATTCCCACATGTCCACTACCATGACACCCACTTCACCTCTTAAATATTTGGTAATATCTTTGGTGACCGATAATCTTATTTTGCTTTTTTTCTACACAGACCAAAAGCCCTAGGGTGCTATGATTTACAGTGATACAATGTAAAACAGAGGAAAAAGTCTGGTCGCAACTCAAAAAGCTAGAAAACTTTGTGGACTGCACAGACAATAGCACCCCTTTCCCCTTTTTAAAGACAACTTTGGGGAAATTGTACAGGAAAATGTATTGAGCGTAATAAGGGAGCATGTTTTACATACATAAATTATTATTTATTGCAGGTGTTATATGTTTCATAAACCTGTAGTAAAATTACAATGAAACTGTCTTATTAATATGTTGCTCTTGTTTCATTTGCAACATGCAACTCATTATTGGATATTGTATGTTTTTAATGATATTTATCAAAATAAAATATATATGCTTTACCTTTTAAAAGTAACAAAATAAAATTATGATAAATGACGGAATGTTTTCCATGTCACATTTCTGTATGCATAAGTATCTTGGGGTGTGTGGGGGGGGGGGGGGATGGCACAAGTCTACACACCTATCTCTTTTTGTTCTCGTTTTTATTTTCTCTGTATAGTGTTTTGTAGTTACACATAAACTGTTCTCCTTCTCAACAAATTTGCACACACAAAGTCATTGAATGATCAGATATAAAAACAGCATATTTTTAAATATAAATTTACATTGTCTAGGGGTTCAGGATTAGTTGGTCTGCCTGTGGTTTTTCGCTGCTGTTGGTCTTTTCACTGGAGGACACAACGCCATATCCAGGGGTAGACTATGTTCTCCAGTTCTGCGTGTGTTATAGTATTTACAACTCTGCAGCGGAGGTAGCTTCTTCAGCCGTTTTGGCCTCCTCCTCAACTAGGCAAACGTGCCCGGGTTGGTTCAGTTGGTCCTCTACACAGCCTTAGCAGAATGTCATCTCATTGTATATATTTTCCCACAGTGTTTTTTTCACCCCTTCTGTTAATGGAAAGTGTTTATGGGGATAATCAGAAATCCAAAAGAGGCACTGTGTTCAGCTAAATACCAATTCTACGATTCCCTCATTTGTGGTCTTGTGAAGGAGCACAGCCGAGAGATTTTTGTCGACCATCTCTTCAAAAGCACGGTCAAGCATACATGGGGTCGTGTATCGGTGCAAACCGAAAAGTGCTCGCTGTGCATGCTTTTTAGTTCTCCTCAGATTTCCTTTATGGCTTTCTGCACCATATATATATATATATATATATATATATATATATATATATATATATATATATATATATATATATATATATATATATATATATACAAATATATATATATATATATAAGTTTTAAATATAACAAGTCATTAACCAACATGGACTCTCGATAGAAGCATTCCTTTACGACTTAATTAGCCAGACCTACAGGTAGCGGGAAGACATTATTTGTCCGCCGTTTTTTAGAGAACCTGCAACACAGGGTCCATCCAGCCGCAGAAGAAATTATCTGGTTTTACAGTGAATGGCAAACCATGTATGACAATATAAAAGTGGTCCAATTTAACGAAGGACTGTCCGACATGGAAAAATGGCAGGGAGACAGGGGTCGTTTAGTGGTTATAGACGATTTGATATCCGAAACTCCCATTACCTCATAATTTTTCAAAAAACCCGAGATGGGTCACAAATCCCAAATCTAACCAAACAAATGTACCCCAGGCGTGTTTCCGATGTCCAAGAAAGTTTTAAGGATGCAACAGCTAAACCTCAAGGTTATTTTCTGTTTGATCTTCGTCAGGGCACACCGGATCATTTGCGCTTACGCAGCGATATATTTCAGGAACAACTTCAAGTTGTTTACATACCCAAAAAGTGTCAGACAAACTGAAACAAAACGGGGCCATCTTGCGTTTCTTGGAAGGGGCCAAACCTAGTGCAGTAAAAGCCATTATAAAAATAGCGTCACCAGATCAGGTTAAATCAATATACGAATGTTGTTATCATGTATTAAAAGGGGATGTTTCTCTGACAGCGGCTCAGAAGCGCCTTTGTGCCGTTACAAAAACACCCTAAGAGCCCTCGCCAAAAAAAAAAAATTTGCGGAAAAAAAAAGAAAATAGATTATACAAAAAAGTGGCTTCATGGGCGCCCTTCTGGTCCAGTAGTCACAGTGTTGAAAAGCGTGCTGAGATTTTAAAATGGCTAAGAAAATGATCCTGATAAATCTTCGTTTGCTAAAGACTCAAAAGACTTATGTACCACCCGACACACTAAAAGATAATCTACAAGGAATAGACAGTCTTATGCAACAAGTTTTAGAAAAAGCTGATTTACTGGTGAGGGACAAAAGTAAACTGTTTCAACAAACGTTACAACGTTATTTAGCTCGTCTCGATCAGTACCGACACCAACTGCTAGGTTTAGTAGATATCAAAACAATGACAGAAGTACCACCAACACTACTACCACCACCAAGCCTTAAAAAATAGAGAGGCCTCGAGTCAGTTGTCCCCACCGCCAGCTAAAACTATCAAAAAGATTGCTGAACCAGAAGCAAAAGTTTAAAATACCCACACCAAAGTGGCATCAATAGAAAAAACATTACTATGATCCGAAACAACAAGGGGATGTTGTACTTGGTTACTTGTATAGACGTGTTCGGTAAAAACGCCCAGGCGATCCCCATAAAGAAAAAAAAAATGGAAAATGCTTAGTAGAAGCAGAAAGTGAGATATTTTCCGAGCGGAGACCGAGCAACTGACATTCATACAAAGGCTCAGAATTTGTCAACGAAATTTCCTAAAGTTGCTTAAAGATGAGGGTGTTTATTTTTTTCACCATAGAAAATTAGGATGTGAAAGCGACGGTCATGGAAGGTTTAACCTTGACAGAAAAGATGTAGCGTTATTTCATTTAAACAAACAAGCAACGTTACGTCGATGTATTAAGTAGTCTTTTGTGGAATTACAACCATTCCTATCACCAGAGTATTCGTATAGTCCCAGTCCAAGTTAACCTCAATAAACAAGAAGCCGTGTGGCAAACGTTGTATGCAAAGGTTGCTGTCACTGACAAACTAGTATTTTAAGAAGGTGGTCGTGTCAGAATCGCTTAGGCCAAAAAGATATTCAGGAAAGGTTATTTGCCAGGGTAGACCGAAGAGTTTTTTTTATCGTCAGTCGTATTGATAGGACCAACTGAATAATTATGTATTGAAAAATTATTAGGGTGAAGAGCTCCGAGGTTCCTTTTATGAGGAAGAAGTACAGAAAGTGTGTGAAAAAGAAATTTATCGCATCGAGGGTATTATACAAGAAAGACAAGGCATCACCGGTGGTAAAGAATGTTTAGTCAAGTGGTTTGGTTATCCAGTCTCATTCAACAGTTGGATGTGTGACCATTACCTCGAACGATACGAGAACTAGTGTTATGAACGGAGAAGATGAAAAAAAAAACGTAAGACTGACATTGTTCCCTCATGTTTTCAAATCAGGAGAGAGTTAGGTCGATAAACTAAACCTGTTGATTACGGACTATGAGGGCGACAAGTAGCTAATGAAAATATTTTTTTTAACGAATTTACGAACTATGCCGTATTCAAACTTTTTTGAGAAGGGTGGTGAGGCAAGGGGCAGCAAACCTTTGCGCTCTATTTTAGGACTTCCAGGCGTGTGTGTAACAATAACGACCATTCCAATAGTTGGGAAATATGCGGCAGAGATTGATAGCGACATGAGTAATATCTACGTCTAATGTGATTTCGTAGCTGCGAGACCAGTCTGTGATGTCATGGTTGCTTTGTTACGTATTGTACCTATTACAGAAAGCAGTTTCACCTCGATGTTTCGCACTTACGACAAACCCTATTATGTCCCTTGGAGTCGATTTTCGTTTGACACTGTGGAGATCCTTTTAACAACTAACACGGGCGAAAAGAGTCACGGCTAGAAAATGGTTAGGCATGCACAAATCCCCCGTAATGCAAAGGTTTATGAAGAATATTTATGTAATTACGCTGGAAACGGACTTCCTGTGTTTGTGGGCAGTTGCAGTCAGAGGGAGCAAGGTCTTAGTAGTTTCTTTAGCAGTTTAGGTCGTACAATTCTGCCTTGGTTGAAGTCTGGTGGTAAGGCCTTGTTGGGATAAGTGTTGGGGATCTGGTTACAAGTCGCCCAAAAGGCTTTAGCTGATGGGAATCGGAGACTCATTTGTGGAACACACCAAGGGTGCCAGTCGGCGTTTGTTGTAAGGGGCTGTTAGTCAGCTCAAACAAATTGTTATTCGACGTCGCAAGAGACGAGCTGCACCACCTGGGAAGCCCCGATGTGAAAGATTTAAAGCAACGCCCAGTCAGATTCGGGCTCATAAGCAGACGAAGCAGCAACAGCGACAAAAAAAAAACATTTTTTTTTGGGGTGGTAATGGCGTTGATTTACCCAAAATCATGCGAATGTCTTCACTCTGGTCTCGAATGATTTAGCATACCACCAACACAAACGGCTGTTGAGGAGGGACAGTTTGTGGAAATGCATCCTCTGGCTACTTTGGCATATGGCGCCCCTATTGAGTTTTCCCTCTCATGAAACAGCGAAGAATATATAGATTTATGCAATTCCCTTTTACACATCAGAACCAAAGTTACCACGCCTAATGGCGACAGTGTACCATTTAATACGGATGTGGCACCAGTCAACTATTACCTACACAGTTTATTTTTGCAAGTCGACGTTTCCCTCAACGATACATTAATCCCCACGAGTGAAAATACGAGCCAGCATCAGGTCTTTCTAGAGGCTGTGCTGAATTATAGAGAGTAGGCCGAGAAGAATTTTTTGACGGCGGCTTTCTTTTACCATGATACACCAGGTCACAAGTCTGATACGACAGGTAAAAACAATATAGGGTTTTGAAACGCCGAGCGTTAGCCACTAACAGCGCAGAACTCGACCTGATGGGAGAGTTGCACTCCTATATATTTGTGCAAGATCGGTATCTTCCTAATGGCGTCGATTTGAAAATTAAGTTGACACCCTCTAAGTCAGTCTTCAATCTCATTGCCCATGATCCAACGGTTGGTTACAAGTCTGTTATAACCTACACGACTCTCTTGGTGAGGAAGGCAAAATTAAACCCCGCTATATCTTTGGCACTTGAGAAGATGTTACTATGAGCAATAGAGAAGAATCCGATACAACGCATTTTAGAGGTTTAGAATTCCCCAGGGTATGTTTTCTTATACACAAGACAATCTGTTTCTGAGCCAGATGCCCGCCTGAATAGTCGTGGATTTCGTAACGTCGTCGTGTTTCAATGGGGTTTTGGATACCAACCACTTCAGTTTCCACCACTGTCAACTAAACTACCTTAGTCGTGGTCGACGGGAGCAGTGTAACAGTCAAGCCATTAGCCCCCAATTTTACAAACGGTCAATATGCGCAGGCATTTCTCGGTACCAACCTGGCCTTGGGTTTTACTGGAAAAGACGATGGAAATAGTATAGATTGTAAAGCTTTTATGTAAGGTTACGCTCTCTATGCCTGTGACCTGTCACCTAGTCTTCTGGATGGAGACATGTTTGAGATAGCCCGCTATGGCTCTTTCTTATTGGAGCTTTAATTTCAAACAAGTCACACCAGTACCACTACAAACGATCATCTACGCGGAACTAGACTCACTGCTAGAAATTTCCCAGACTCAGCAAGTTCTAACATATTACTCAGCCTTAAATGAATACAGAAGAGCTCAAATGCATACTACAAGAAGATGTGTTTGTTAGACGACTCCCTCTCGTTCAAGTGTTGGCGCAAGATCGGTTACTTACACATTTTGATCAGACATGATCGGCTGCTTTTATCATCAACACAGACCTCAGCAACCTGGGTCTAACTGTATCAGTTTATTCTATTAGGGTGCTGGGAATTTTGAGTTTTGGGATTTTTTGGTTTGCCACCTTATCACGAGCAGATTGTCAGCTTTATAGACCGTAGTTTCCGCAAACCTTACAGCTTTAACCCTCGTATGCTTCAAGACACAAGTAAGGCCAATTGTGGGCTTTATGCACTTTTTTGTCATTATGCAAGCCCATGGGGCCAATATGGCATGAATTCTTAGACTCTTTGGCCCCAATCAACATACCTATGACCGCATCATCTATCGACTGCTAGCCCCACATCTGAAAAATGACCATGATTCGAATTTTTTGTTACTTGACATATTTAGTCTATAAATGAGGTCATTTATATATGTGACAAACCTTGACCTGTCTGTGAACCTGGTGTATAAATTGAGTGGCGTTGGTGACCGGTTGACCATTTACCAAGATGACGACTTCAAGCAACACTGTGTTCATATCCAAGTCTGGCGAAGCACCGGTCAGCTGGGGACCGGCTTGAAAGCCACTTCTGTCATCTGTTACCAAGGAGTGACGTCGCTTCCCATCCGTAATTACTTTATAGATTCTCTTTTAAAATTTCTAACTAAAAATGGTATTACATTGACGAAGGTAGAATTTGAGAGTCTGTTAGCTATAAAAGATAACATCCTAGCTGACTTCAGCTGACCGCCCTGTAGTGGTGACTACCAAACGGAGTGTGGCCCTGCAATATCTTTCACATATGATACAACTTTCTACAACAATCAAGATACAATGCCTACCTATAGTCCTGTGATGATTCCAATGGGAAGGCAAACACAATAACTGAACCGCTGTATTAGACCAAATAAAATCTGATAAACATACCACCTTTGTTTCTTGACTTTGTTCAGTATGAAGGCGTATGTGTGTGAGTTTGTGTGTCAATGGATGTTTCTCTGTATGTCTCAACACTGAAAAAGTCAACAGCAGGGGGCATAACTTACTGTTGGTAAATAAAGGTAGACTGGTTAGCAACAACTGTAGACTAGTTAGCTTCAGCACCTAAAGAAGGAAAGGTCTGACCAAGTGATCTGAAAAAGAAAGAAAAAAGATACATGAGATTTATGTCTGTTATATGATGTCGACATATGTGTGTGTGTGTGTGTGTGTGTGTGTGTGTGTGCGTGTGTATGTGTGTGTGTGTCTACATGTACGCAGATTTCACACTGGCACCGAGACTCTAACCCGAGGGGAAAACAAGTGGATTAACCACCTGCTATACTACAATTTGAAGAAAAAAAAACCACTAAAACAATTGTGCTGCTAAAACTATAAAATAACGGCTTAGCCCTATATACCCATGACATTAGGAAAAAATAAGTTGTAAAGACAAAAAGTATGTCGACTAGTATATAAGATATGGGTCTAGCCGTATATGCCCAAAACAGCAAGAAACAGACATAGTAGTTATGAAAGGAAGAAAAAAGAGCTTAGTTCGAACCTAGCTATATCCAAATGCGCCTCAAGGATCTGTGTTTCCTCACTTCCTGTTGTGTGAAAGGGCACTTTAAAAGTGTTTTTCTTAATAACCCCTATCCCGGGTATTGTCGCCGGGCTTTGAGTTTGACCATAAATGTGGCCTGATGAGTTACATTAGGGGTCCGGGATCTCCATGGCTGATCTGCATTCAGGTGTGGCACCGGATTCTTATCGCTAGCTGTGAAGTAGTTGCTAAATTTAACAATTATAACTTACCGTATGTAACGAATTCTCTTCTCCGTCGCGATTTTCTGCTCACAATGATTCGTTTTTTACTGTTGGTCGAGCAAGGATCCAGAACTGATAACAGCTTACTGACAACCCCTGCGTTTTATAAGAAATCCGTTGCCCAACCGATAGAAATGTTAAATGACCTGGCTGACTAAAAACTAGTACTTTTGATGAAATCTTTATATCTCTGTGTCCAGCGAGTCGATTCGCTTAATTACCTTGCTACGCTCAAACTGGACAGTATTTAAAAAGCGTGGTGTGCCGACCCAGACAAACGTGGTCTGACGCGCTATTGGTAAATTCACATGTTTTTGGGGTAAGGGTATCGCCGAAAATGAGAACTTTAACAAACGACGGGTGTGTGATTAAAAAAAAAAAGTGGCTATATTGGGAGAAGAAAACCTGTTTGCTGGGGATTAAAGAAGGAATCAGGTCCCATATATCATTCTAAAGCTATGTAGGGCCCACAGGGCGCCACCATCTGGGAGCAGAACACTATAGACGTAGCTGCTTGGGGTTAAATAAAGAACTAAAAGAAGCTAACAAGGAATATTATAGGGATACAAAAGAGAGGGGTCTCACAAACTGAGAGAGAGGGGGCCTTTGCATAACTAACAGAAGAAGACACAGGGTACCACCCTCTGGGGGCGGAACTCCACTAAAGATGGAGCGGCCTGGGGTTGAAGAAAGAACTTCAGGGGCCTAAAAGGAATATGATAGGCATATGGAAGAGAGGGGCCTTACAAACAGAGAGAGAGAGAGAGGGGGGGGGCCTTTGCATAAATTACAGAAGAAGACAGAAGGCGCCTTGAAGAAGCGGGTCAAAGACCTGGTTGTTTGGGATTAAAAAAAAGTATTATATGGACTGTCCCAACAAGAGAAAAAGAGTGGTTGACACTTTATCACTATATGGAGTACCCCCAAAACCCCCGATGTGTTCCAGACGGGGTATAGAAAAGAGTCACTTTTAATATTTTTGCTACTTTTTATATATATGAAATAGAAAAAGTCATTAAGCAGTTTCCTAAATATAAAGCAACAGGAGCTGATAGATTACCGACAGAAATAATTCAAACAGCAGGTGAAAGCAGCATCAGATGGCTTCACAGAATATTTAATGCAGCATGGGTACAACAAACTGC
>CAJHNH020008492.1:170000-220000 GCA_905116865.2 Candidula unifasciata
GTAGGTAGGTAGGTAGGTAGGTAGGTAGGTAGGTAGGTAGGTAGGTAGGTAGGTAGGTAGGTAGGTAGGTAGGTAGGTAGGTAGGTAGGTAGGTAGGTAGGTAGGTAGGTAGGTAGGTAGGTAGGTAGGTAGGTAGGTAGGTAGGTAGGTAGGTAGGTAGGTAGGTAGGTAGGTAGGTAGGTAGGTAGGTAGGTAGGTAGGTAGGTAGGTAGGTAGGTAGGTAGGTAGGTAGGTAGGTAGGTATGTATGTATGTATGTATGTATGTATGTATGTATGTATGTATGTATGTATGTATGTATGTATGTATGTATGTATGTATGTATGTATGTATGTATGTATGTATGTATGTATGTATGTATGTATGTATGTATGTATGTATGTATGTATGTATGTATGTATGTATGTATGTATGTATGTATGTATGTATGTATGTATGTATGTATGTATGTATGTATGTATGTATGTATGTATGTATGTATGTATGTATGTATGTATGTATGTATGTATGTATGTATGTATGTATGTATGTATGTATGTATGTATGTGTGTGTGTGTGTGTGTGTGTGTGTGTGTGTGTGTGTGTGTATGTATGTATGTATGTATGTATGTATGCAGGTGTGAATATATGTATGTGGGTGTCTTATGTGTGATTGTATATGTATGTATGCATGCATGTATCTGTGGATGTATTAGGGCTGTGCCGAATAGAGATTTTAACTATTCGGCCGAATACGAATAGCTGGACCAACTATTTGGCCGAATACGAATACGAATAGTGAATCATCATCATCATGTGCTTTGCAGGCTGGCATGGGCGATTATGCCTCGCCACAATCTGCGATCTCCTACAGCACGTATTAGTTCGTGTGCTGACACACCTCCATGAAAAACCTTCGTTCCATGTTGTCAGCATTAGGCCAGCTTTTTGTCTCACTGAGGGTATTTCCAGCTGTACTAAACAGGAAAATACGACAAATACAGAGAGTCAAAATGAAAACCCGCAAGGCGAAACATCAAAAACAAAAATAACGCCGACGAAGAAAACAATGCCGTCCTTACAAGTCGCCCAGCCCCCCGCGAGCTCACGAAACCAGACGCCGGGCGGCCAACGCCAGAAGATCAGACAACAAAGACAATCACGAAACCGAACGTCGATCAAAACATTCAGCCGCTGCCGTTTCCACGAGACGACGAAAGAACAGATACGACACCAATAAATGATGACAAACTCCCGTTACTTCAAAGAATCAACGAAGAGGACACTCCACTCAAAGAAATCAAGCCGACAACACTAGAACACTTGCTTTTCTGCCCCTCTTACATTTATAAGTGTTGCATTTTGTTTCTACAGCAACACACCTAAAAACACTATACTCGCAACACATGCAAGATGGAAATAAAGGGGCACTTGGTACGATTGTAGGTGGTGCACAAAGATAACGCTTCACAGTATAAACCAAGGTGGGAAGTCTTGATGTTTTTTTTTTCACCAGTCCAGAAACGGTTGTGAGGTAACCACTATTCGTATTCGGCCCGACCGCAACTATTCGGCCGAATACCGAATAGTTATTGGGTCCACTATTCGGCCCCGAAGCGAATATTCGGTACAGCCCTAGTATGTATGCATGATTGGTGAATGTATGTATGCATATGGAGCTGTGTAAGTATGTGGGTGTATGTGTGTGTATATATGCATGTATGTGTGTGTGTGCATATATGTCTGTGTATGTAGGTGTGTGCATTTTATGTTTGTGTATGTATGTATGATTGCATGTATGTATGCATGTGTGTTCATGTATGTATGGATGTATGTTTGTTTTATGTATACATGTACATGTAGCCTATGTGTGTATGTATACATGTGGATGTATGTATGTATGTATCAGGTTTGTCTATAGGTATGGGAATGAATGTATGTAAATGTAGCCGTATGCATGTATGTGGATGTATGTAGGTATATGTAGATGTATCGGTATGTGGTGTGTGTGTGTATGTATGGATGTATGTATATATGTGTATGTTCATACATGTATATGGATGTTTGTCGGTATATGTAGCTGTGTATGTATGTGGATGTGTGTGTATTTATGAATGTGTGCAAGTATGCGTGTATTAAAGTATGTGGGTATGTATTATGTATGTGTATGTATGTATAAAAGTATCTTTATGTGTGTATATATGTATGTATTATCTAGGTGTGTGTGTATGCATGAATGTGAATATATGAATGTATATTTAAGTTTGTTTGTGTGTGTATGTATGTATATATGTTGTAAGTATGTGTGACTGTATATGAGTGTATGTGTGATTGTGGGTATGTGTGTACATAATGTAGGCAAGTATGTATGTATGCATGAGTGTATGTATGTATGTGAGTATCTGTATGGGTGATTGTATATGTGTGTATGCATGCATGTGTGGGTATGTATGTAATGTTTGTCAGCATGTATGTGGGTGTGTGTATGTATGCATGTTTGTGGATGTGTGTATGCATTTGAGGATGTATAAGTATGTGGGTGTACGTGTGTGTATTTAGGTCTGTATGCATGTATGTGTGTAAAGATGTAGGTGTATGTATTGATGTGTGTATGTATATGTGTGTATGTATGTTTATATGTGAGTGTAAATGTGTGGTTGTGGGTGTCTGTACGTGATTGTATGAGTGTATGCATGCATGCATGTGTAGGTGTGTGTATGTCCATATATGTATGTGTGTATGTATGTGTTAGGTATGTCTGTATATGAGTGTGCATGTATGAGAATGTGAGAGCATATATATATATGTGTGTAAGTGTGTAAGATTGTGTACACATGATGTATGTATTATATTCTGTAATGTATATTTTTATTCTATATCTATAACATGCATTTTAGATAACAGGTATTGGTACTCTGAAAAACGAGTGCTTAGAAGGGCCGAATGTCAGACGGGCCTGCGTGCCCAATTTGTAACCCTTTGAAAATAAAGTTTGTTCTATCTATCTATCTATCTATCTATCTATCTATCTATCTATCTATCTATCTATCTATCTATCTATCTATCTATCTATCTGTCTGTCTATCTATCTATCTATCTATCTATCTATCTATCTATCTATCTATCTATCTATCTATCTATCTATCTATCTATCTATCTATCTATCTATCTATCTATCTATCTATCTATCTATCTATCTATCTATCTATCTATCTATCTATCTATCTATCTATCTATCTATCTATCTATCTATCTATCTATCTATCTATCTGTCTATCTGTCTATCTGTTTGTCTGTCTGTCTGTCTGTCTGTCTGTCTGTCTGTCTGTCTGTCTGTCTGTCTGTCTGTCTGTCTGCCCGCCTGCCGGCCGGTCGGTCGGTCCGTCCGTCCGTCCGCTCGCCCGCCCGCATGCCCGTCTGTCTGTCTGTCTGTCTGTCTGTCTGTCTGTCTGTCTGTCTGTCTGTCTGTCTGTCTGTCTGTCTGTCTGTCTGTCTGTCTGTCTATCCGTCCGTCCGTCCTTCCTTCCGTCCGTCCGTCTGTCTGTCTTCTTTTACCCCACCAGGAAATCACACAAGCGATAAACACCCGATGACACAAATAGCTACCATGTGGATAAGGGTCACATGTAGAGAGGTCCCAGAAACCGCGTTTAGCCATTAGACCATATTTATGGCCGAGCTATATTGCGACCATGTGAGTTTTTTGGACTCCGAGAACAGATTTCTTTAGCTTTCATTATTTTCATTAGGCCAAATTACCTTGGAATTCGATTGATTTGGCATTCGATCGTAATCTCGGAGCGAATTATGTTTGAATTCCGAGGTACCACTATAGTCTAAGGCCTTACAAGCGAACCATCGATTGATAGCTTCAGAGAGCATTTATTGCTAGCCCTGGCTGTGTGCACTGTATGACCCCCTCCCCAATCCCCGACGTGTGGGGTGACAGACTGGTGTCGGCTTACACGCATGAGTCTGGGCACACGTGCGCGATTCATTTAAGAATTATTATAATACAAACAGGAGTTTACGACGGAGCAGCTGCGAGCTTTGTCGAGACTTGAGTGAGACATCGCTAACTGAAGCGATCACTAGTGCGAGTCGAATACAATTATATATTGATTATTCAGTGACGCGAGCTCTGGTCTGTAGATATGGGTGATTGATAGTAAGCACAGTGGTGCCTTGGAATTTGAACGCTTCACAATTCGGACAACTTGGAACCAGAATGGCTGCTTGTAACGTTTTCCGGCCCAGAAAGAGAGTGACTTCCCGTCCCATGTATGCATCTTCGTGATGCAGGGCCTGTCCTCTGTTGCGGGGGGGGGGGGGGGTGTCACGCTTAGTGACCTTCCAGCAAAACAGTATTTTACTCGTTGTTGTCAGCGGCCGGCGATTATGCGTGTTCTAAATTCAACGATTTGAGCGCTTTTAAGAGTCCAAAACCCGTAGAACGGCCCTAACTCCAACCTCCCTACCTCACAGCCTCAGCCTACGTCCCACGAGAGGGTGCATCCTATAATATAGGCTGCATACAATAGTGCGACCTAGGCTGCATGTAGTCGTGGGACGTAAGCTACGCGATATCCGCTGGCAGCTGACGAGTAAAATACTACGTATTGCTGGCTGATTACTAAGCGCGAGCTCCCGCAACATAGGACAGGCCCCGCGACACGACGTGGCAAAAAGGAATGTCACTCTCTTTCTCGGCCAGAAAACATTACTAAAACCACAGAACAAAAATCTTAAAGTAAAATTGCCTCGGAACTTGAATGCTGGCTTGGAAACCGTCCGCCTGGCACGCGCTAGCTACGCAGAAGAAATTTCTTCAGGGAAGGAAGATGGCGATGAGGGAGAAAGTAGAAGGATTCGCACTGCTGAAATCCAAGATTTTTTCACAATGTGGTCGAAAAACTAAAAAATTGTTAAGAGGTGGCCTCCTGATAGAGCCCTAACAGGTGTATTAACCTATCTAATGATAACATTATAGCAAATTTTAGAAAAAAAAAAAAATGGTCCCTAATATCAGAACACTTTGGAACGCTAGCTTTAAACGCCGTCTAGGAACGGATTACGTTCCAATTCTGAGGTCCCACTAAAGTCTGTTCCCAACCTGTGCTCTGTGGAGCTATGATGGTACTGATTTTTCCTAAGGTTCGGCGGACGCTCAAGAAAAACATGGCAAATGTGTGTCAACATCGTGTGTTTGTAGTTAAGAACTGACTGCTATGGTAACTGCTTGAAGCTTGTTCAAGTTTACTGCGTGGCTATTGTGCAGTTGTTTTAAGAAATAAAGTCTGAGTGGCTAATCAGATACTATGCAATATTAAGATCTGGTATTGAAACTTTTCTGTCATAACTTATTAAAGAAATTACATTGAGAATTGCTCAAGCATAGGCAGAACTTTACAAAATATAGAATAGTCTATGCAATCTTTCTTTGACAATTGATACGGGAAAGAGAATTCCTACAAGCTAAAAAAAAATCATATGCTGATTTATTGAAGTAAATCGCGGTCAGTTGGTCGTTTAGTGAAACATGATTTCGGAGCTGCGGATGTCTTGAAAAAAACTGACTAATGAAGAGAACTGATTGCCCACATCAGAAAGAGACAATCTACATTCTTTGGTCATGTGATGAGAAGCAGAAAAGTAGAGTACATTGTGACAGTAGGAAAGTTGGAGCAGAGGAGAGGCAGAGGGAGAGCGAGAGAGAAGATACTGGACAATTTGACATCTTGACGTGGAGGATCATCTGTGTCAGAGTTGATTGAAAGTTCACAATACAGAAGGTATCAACTGGCAGGGGAAGGTGCGACATAAGCGCAGCTGGATGTACCAGCCACATACCACCAAAAGAAAAGAATCATTAAATCGATCAGGAAACCACCAGCCCCAGCACAAGACGACTATTTTATTATGGACAGACCAGAACCAGTCATTATCCTCCGCCTCAGAACAGGGCACAACCGATTACGTAACCACATGTACACAAAATTTAAGATAGGTGTATCAGCCATGTGCACCTGTGGGAAGGTGCCGTAGACAGCAGAGCATGTACTCCAGGACTGCACCGAAATTGACACATTTAGGCAAACCTTTTGGCCAGAAAGAACAACAGTGGAACGTAAACTCTATGGACCACTGAAGAAACTAACAACGACAGTGAAATTTATACAAGAGACAAAACTGCTGATATAGACAACTTATTTCAGGCGAACGAAAGAGGAAGAAGGACCTGAACTCACAATCCGATTCGCAGGCGAGAGTCTAGCCACTACACCACAGCGGTTCTGGAAGGTGGGAAATTGGGGGGGGGGGGTAATTGGGGTGGGGGGGGGGGGTAATTGGGGTGGGGGGGGGGGTCCTATTGCGACGAATCAATGAAAATTGTGTAGTTGCGTGAAAAATAATATTCTGTTTTGACCTAATGGGGTAGGAATTCATGTGTCTGCCTTTAACGTATTGTTAAGTGTCACCAACAGCCCTGAAAATGCACTGGTAACAATCGCCAAAATGCACCGAGGCGACTATAACGTAGTTCCGACGACCTTATCACATAAACGATTACTAGATCTGTTTTTCTTATGATTACTTCAAACCGAATCCAGATCAAGGGACACAATTAATGGGTCCATAACATTTACCAACCCCTTGCAATCTCCGTTTCGATTATGAAACAAAGCGTTTCGTGATATACATTAAAGTGCCTTGAAGGCGGAGTAATGAAATTCCTTTTCTTACTACTTCTTTTCGCCCCTTTGTTGCACCCTCTCCTTGCAACTTCCTATTTCCTCTTTACGAACTTTTTCAGTTCTGGCAGACACTGATTTAATTCACTGTATAAAAACGTATATTTTCAGCACACTGATCTCAGTCCCTACGCCGGACTAATTTTTCGCTAATGTGAAGCTCAATCCTGGTCCACCCTGGTTGTTGCCGGGGGCCCTAATATAACCAAACGGTTGAACAGGATTTCTGGGATCTCTCCACGGGTGATCCTCATCTGAATGGTGGCACTCTATTTAACCGGGTGTTTATCGCTCAGTGTGATGTCCTGGTGTGGTAAAAAAGGTCAACGTATGTTACATAAGCCATTTGATATGGCGCACATAACTAAATCACCATTATAACCTAAAGCTCCTCCTTTGGTTTTGTTGGTTGAACGTTTCTCCCCCCCCCCCACCAGCAAGACACCTACCTACGTATATTACTTAAGGTAAAGCATGACTTGGTCTGAATGGATTTAAACTAATCTTTTTCTTCTTCTTGGCGTTTACATGCTGTAAACAGGCTCCAGTGGATCAGGAGGTGAGGAAAAGACGCTGGCGTTTGATAGGGCACACACTGAGAAAACAGGAGAACAGCATAACTAGAATGTCTTTGCATTGGAACCCACAGGGGCATAGAAATAAAGGAAGGCCAAAAAACACATGGAGAAGAGAGCTGGAGAATGAGGTTAGAAAGATTGGGAGGACATGGGGAGAGCTCCATGCAATGGCGAAGGATAGAACGACTTGGCGTGAGTTGGTTGAGGGCCTTTGCTCCATTGGGGGATAGAAAGGCAGAAGAAGAAGAAGAAACTCAGATAGTACATTTGAAATAATATTAAACTACTCATGGTTTTAATTCCCAGAACACGGGACACCCCATAACTGGCCTGCGCCGGTGCCAGATGGAAAGCGTTCAAAATGTCCTCCACTGTCCCAGAAGAAAACTTGGGAAAGAAACAGAATAGTTCCAGAAAAATTGTGTATTTCGAAAATGCATACTAAATGCTTAAGACAGTGGCCAGATATTGTCAACACTAACAGCCCTAGCTCCAAAATTGCAGCTCGTTGCTGATGGAAGTAAACAACACAAAACCGCAGCGGACACAACAGAAACACATACTCAGCATGAAATCACAGCACACAACAGTGTAGCACAAAACATTCAGCACGATAACTGGGCGACGGAACCGCGGTACTCTCGATGTAGAAATGGGAAAATTACGTCAACAAACTGCGTTTGGAAACAAATAACTCATCAAGGCTTAAAAGCCAGCCGGCCCGTCCGCCATTTCGGAACAGATATGATTTGAAAAAAAAAAGTATGTATAAATAAAAACTTAAAAATGTGTACCTCAATACATGGCTGGGGCAACTCCTTCTCTAGATTTTTTTTTTTTTTTCGTATCCAGAAACCATGAGTTGTAAACCCTTTGGCTCGGTACTATGTATATCGCAACCCTTCGGCATTGATTCCATTATAGGTACCGTCAATCTGGGAGAAATGTGGATTTTCTGCCTACCCCCGGGAGTGAACCCGGACCACAAGGAGTTCGTCACCCGGCCGCCACGAAAGTCAGGTTTAACCAACTTCGCTAGAGAGCCGGGCCCCTTCTGGAGGATGCCTTAGTTGGGAAGGGGGGGGGGGGGCAGCTTAGCCGGGGCAGTGCCGTACTATCATAGAGATGCGCCTACATCACGCGGCAGAATCAGCGTAATCAAGATAAAGTTGAACGTTTGATCTCATAGCACGAAGCTATTAGGAGCGGGCATTTCAAGGACTTGAACTATGCTGGGAAAACCGACCGCACAAGCTTAGCCACACAATTTCGTGTATGTGTTTGTGGGGGAGGGTGGGGGCGAAATATGTTTGCAGATGCGCAGCAAAGGGCGAGCCGGGATGCCGGTTGCACCGCGTGTCATCACACACAAAAAATAGGAAAGGAGTTGGGGGGGGGGGGGGGGGGGAAATAGCAAATTTTTTTTTTTTAAGTTTAATAAAAAAAATGTGTTTGTGAGTGTGTGAAGGGGTGTCGAGGGTCGCTCTCCCAATAATGGTTACTTTAGTAGATGTGGGTTTAAATCCCCTACATTCCAGACTCAGAGGAGAAATCGGTCAGCTGCCCCTTGATAATAAAGTTAGACATCTCTAGATAAACAAATATACCCTAAGTTTAGCTCGTGAAACGATAAGGTGACTGAACATTCACAGGAAAGTGAACAAGACGTTCGGATATTTAGATAAAATTATTAAATGAAGAAACTATTTTAAACTGTAGGTTGCCGTACCCGATATTCCATTCCTATTTACATAATTGAGCCCACAACGGGTGAATGAATGAACTCTTAAGTTTTGCTTTCAAACTTTCACACTCACCTAGCAATGTCAAGCCATAACAAAGATTAAATGATATTTACTAGATATCAAATATCGTATGTAATAAATCAAGTTCAAGCAAATTGGTTGCTGTGATGATTAAATGGTGATGTTAATAATGAGAAGAAGAAAATTACTGAGTTGATGTTACCAGAGACTGATCAGTAAGAAACAGGGTGATTGATGCTATGATAATAACAACAATCTAAATGCATGATTGCAATGAAACCCGGAGACTATCCTCCATAAGCGATACTCTTCCCGATTCAGTCCACTCACTTAGGTCTGTCAGTCTTGCTCCTGTGAGAAGTAGAAAAGCTGAGAACTACAGAACAGACTAGGCCTCGCCTGAAAGTGTATCCATGAAGGTTTGGGTCAAGAATTAGGTTCGAAGACCGGATATATTCCTTGCATTACTATCGCGTCCTGTCATGTGACTTTTCTCTCCACCTCTTTCTAGACTTAATAGTCTTTCGGATTCGCCCTCTGATACTTGTTGGCGATCCCTGACCTAGTAATTCTTCATCAAAAGTCAGAAATTCTATACACTCAATGTTTACAATTCCAAGCTCCACCTTAAGATTGCCTAAGATATTGCCTTTTATATTGCCATGTAATATACCACGGGATATCACATGTAGCTCGCTGCTGCAACTAAGAGCTTCCGGTGGTCTACTTTCCCTCACACACCTTCTGGCCCCCTTCTAATCCAAGTTAAATTGTTCCAGGGTCCATCTGCTACACCTTCTCTGGCAGGTGTAAACGCAAGCTCTGGCCGCTATCGAATTGTATAACACCTTAGTGTTCTAGAAAAACCTACAGCCAGGTTGTAATTTCAACTCCTTGACACCCTCATGTCTACAAAGGTCAGTTTTATCTCGACTTTCTGACGCCCGTACACCCAGCCGAGGATACTGATGTTAAATGTCATTCTGGTAAAGAATTTAGAACCTAATTAGTCTGAAATTGATCGAGTTTGCTGGTTTTCTTTGTTTTACAAAGCAACACAAGTAAACATTATGGAATAACTGAAGGCGCCAAGTCACAGTGGTGACGGGGAATTTTCTGCACCGGATACTACCTAATCTGTCTACGCCAATGGTTGTTTGAGCTCCTCTAAAAATAGTTTTTATCTAGTAGGGGGTCGGTGATGAGAAATAATATATTGTTGTATTAATTGACACATGTAGATCGGAAGGTCGTTGATTCGGGTCCCGACAGAGACATTTCTTTTCAAATTACCTTGGCTCCCGGCTCGACCCAACCTTGAGTGGGTACCAGGTATAATCCAGGGAAGTCAAATCGACCTGCGTGATGTTGACCACATCACCCACCGAGTGCCGATTGCTCTTTAAAATACAGGTCTAGTCATATATACCCAATACGCCTAAAGTCGTGGAAAACGGTCATTAACTTACTAACCTTTTTAATCTAGCAGCTATGAACCTTTTTTCTAAATACAGTTAGAATACGGAAAATGCAATGGTACGGACATGTGATAAGATGTAACGGTCTTTTAAAAACAATATACAGGCTCAGTAGAAGGAAAGAGGAGATGAGCCAGACCAAAAAAGACCTAGATACAGTCCTGAGTGACAGAACCGGTCTTAGGCATGCTTGTATGAAGTCCTTAGCGTCTGACTGTAAAAGGTGATGGGATCTTTCAGATAGTCACCAGCAGGGGGTGATCTAACCACATGTAGTGTTAGGGATTTTTACAATAACTCATTTATTTCCTGATATTTCAACATGTATTGTAGCGGTTAAACGCTCGCATGTTGGTTTGAATACAAACGGACCCGAGCTGCTTTTTCAAAATGGGAATTCCTTGAACAGGAACTAGGTAAAGTCCTGAGAACTAAAGACGACTGGCATCATGCTGACCAAATCACCTACACGGGAAATATTTATTAGGACACGAATCAGTAAATGTGGAGATACAAGAGAACTCCAAACCAGTTAAGGAACTGAAAAATAGCAAAACTGCAGGGTATGTCTCATACATGAAAATGTAATCAGTTCAGGGCGTCGGGTAAAGTCAGTTCGATTAGTAGGCAGAACCTGCCTGTTAGAGCCACAGGTAATAAACATAGGACGGAAATAATCAAGTAACAAGAAACGGCTTGAAAGCAACCGCTCTGCAGGACAGTCAATGAGTGTTACATATTTATTGGACAGGAGGGCGAATGAAAAAACCAGCACGGTCCTGACAGTTAGCATCAATATTATTGAGAAACTCTCCTAAATGGTGTGCACTGGTACACACAAGCTGACGACAATGGGTGCCGCAGCAACAGTAATAGTAATGGAAGAGAAATAGCAGCAGTAGCGGTAGTAGTGGTAGTAGTAGCAGCAGCAGCAACGTCAGCATTAACCGCTGTAGTCTGTCTGCAATAACCTGCCGTATCGTGTGTATTTTTAAAATGGGGAGTGGCATATGGATGGTATTTTAAAAAGTATGTTGTGGTATATAGCTAGGTTGCCATGTATGGGTTGCTCTCCGTGTGGGTTCTGGGGCCCCTTTGTGGGGGAAACAAGAACAGACTCACGGCCTCCCCAACAAGCATGTCGTAAGAGTTTACTAACTGGGAGCTTCCTTTGAAGTCAAAGTACATCTGCCTGAAAGGAAAGGAACCAACAGTCTGCATACAAAAAAGTCACACCTGTAAAACGGATGTGCATACATCACTCATGTTCTGGAACAACAAGAACTTTCAGTTGGAGTTTACAGACGCTGAACATAAAGAAGAAGAATGCAAAGGTGGTCAAGCATGTCGTAGTGGTAACTTAGGTTGTGTGTGCCTCTGTTATGAAGTGCTATGGGTGAGGTTCCCTGTTTTCCTCATGTGCCGAATGGTGTGGTCGAGGGGGAGTGTCTCTCTACATCATAGGCAGTGTGGATAGCGCAGGGTGGTTGGGTGTGCTTTTCTACAACATGTGCGTGCGATCGCTTATTGACTAAAAAATATGACAACTTATCAGTGAAAAGGCTACAAGCGGCGACTTTCAAGTCAGGACTTTTTGCCCGATAACCCCTCCCCGCCCCCCCCCCCCCCCCCCCCCCCCACCACGCCCCAGCTATTTTCGGCTGTGCTGCAGTGTAACAAAGGCACAATTACAATTTCTAAATCCATTTGCCCCCACCGGAAGTATAAATTTCCTATTCCTAAATAGGTGGAAGAGTTACGTCCGGCTTAAGCCCAAGGCCGGTCTTTGCTATTGTTCTTAACTGTCAACTTTGACGGATTACTGGTCTTATGATTGCTGGTTTTACGGAATTTCCCGCAAGACTTCTGCTGCACGTCCCATCGTGCGCCACGTATAATGTCTTAAATGAACATTAACTGAGCTGACAGTGGATCTCGGAGCTGGTGGCCCTGTCTGACTCTTATCAGTCCACCTCCAATGCATGGGTGAAAATATTTATCAAAACTTACTTAGCAGCAAGACGGAAAGACAATGAGATAAAAGAACTGATAAAGAGATCGAAGGTGAGATAAAGGGGCGGGCAGAGTAATGATGAAGTAGAATTGACGGACATGCTTGCTGATAAAAATGGCTGTTTGTGTTTTTAAAAGAAAATATATCAGATAAATAGGCAGTAAAATGAAAGAAGCGTGGATAGAAAGGAATTCAGAGAAACAGTTGGGCGACAAGAGGTAATTTGGAACTTGAGGAAATCCGCTTGCCGAATGTACTACTAAAATGACAACTCTAGGTTAAAAGCCTGTCAAGTGAAAGGAAAACTAAACTGCTGAGACTCGGACCTTGATCAAGCTCGCAGCTTAGATGAGGAACATCTACGGGAGCGTTTTCTCACGATTAAATCCTGTCTTTGTACATCCTCTGTCACCCCTCAACGTCGTCGTCACAGCGTTGTGGTGCACCATAACAGCCACGGTCAGTCTGCTAGTTGTGCTCAAATGACACACAAGCAAAGTCCTACCGTCACAAATCCTACAGATACCCGCAGATACTGGCTTTACATGTCCGAGTGTTGGGACTAAACAAGGAACCACTTGCCTTTTGCATGCCTCTCCATACTGGCGTGCTAAGGGCACAGTTGAAACTACGTTAAAGGCGTCTAACATGATAAAAAAGAATGTACATATTTGTGTGGTTATCGAAGTCTTGGACCTGCGGGCTGCTCATTGCTGATCTCCAGAGGGTGCAGCCCATGAAGAGTGGAAAGCTCAACATACGGTTGTGAGGTTAAGCAGACATTTGCAGGACGTGACAATGCCTTGGGTGAGCCCTGGACTAAAGCATCATGTGTCGGCTTTGCATTTATGGACACCTTCCCGGATGCGGGGAATGCCCATGATCTGCCCCTGCCTTCCTTTGAGGGCTGACCAGTTGTGACGAAATGACCTCAGTGGTCTCAGAAGTTATATTGTGTTTAATAATTTCTTATGTTCAGAGAATATTACCTAATACTACTGTAGCTAGAGTTTCACCTGCTAGTGTCATATAATTATCTCCTGCCCACAGACTGTAGAGGCGAGTAAAGGGGGAAATAACTTAGTATCACACCTGAGATTAGCTCCCCGGAACCCGACCTTAGTGTCATAAAGGTTACATAACACAGACTTAGTGGGGCCTTTGAACAGACTAGATCAGGGGAATTAAGTGGACTGGTAGACCTGACGGCGTCCTCTGGTCAGTTTTAACACCTGCCAGTTAGATTAGGTGTAAACTAGATTGGGCCACTTAAGAATGTTTGCTCATAGAGGAATGTCAGTCCGGAATTGATTGACAGGCCCTTGTTAGCTAATTTGATCTGCAAAGGTACCCCAGGGGCGTGGCTTAGGGCATCTCCTGGAGGGTTGGGTAGAACCTAGTAAAGGGAGGAGTTTAACCTTGCAGACAGATAGAGGTATTAATAAGACAAGCCTCTGAAATTCCCGTCATAATCGCTGCCACGAGCAACAAACAGGTCGACCTTAGAAGTAATTCTAATGGCTTGATTCTGGTTTGGCGAGTGCTGGACATTCCCAGGTAAGCTTGTACAATTATTTTCAATCTTTTATACATAGGTTAGGGAGTTAGTTAAAGACTATTCTACCTTTTCCTAATTTGTCTACACATTCTGCTTGAAATAGTTCTTTGTGAGTATTCAGTATCTCAGTTAGGGAACTGCTAAACCATTTCTATTTCTTGTATGTTTGTGCCACATGTTTTTCAGTGTATGTTTTCCTGTTTATAAAATAAGACTTGCATACTGAAATGTAATGAAAATATATGTTTCAACCATCAACCAAAACCTGAGTTTAGACTGTGGGAAATGATGCCCACATATGCAGCCATGCTGTTACGTTTTGTGTGCCCACCATGCGCTCACTTAATGTGTTCACCTAAACAGGGGATTTATAACCCCAGGGGAAGAAACATGGGTGTATATTATTCACTGTCACTGAAAGATAATATTCAGGACAGCATGCACATATAAAATGTTTAGCGTGTTCAGCACATAACCTGCGCCCCATGTCTATGTCAAATCAATGTCAGCAAGTTGGAAGTCTGAGTGATGACGGAAAACAGACTTAGAAAGTCAACTATCATGACAGAACATGAGAGGGAAGGCAGGATCTGTTAGACGTCGGTGTGAGACACAAAGACCTTCAGAACAGACTGGAGAGAATGTGGAATATCAGGAGGAGTGATGAGAATTAATGTATTGTTGTATAGTGTATTAATTGACACATGTATTCTTAGTGTAAGTCAAGATACTACACGTATGTGTTTGTTTCCATTATTACAGCTCACATGTGGGTGTCGATCAGTCTTTTCTCAGAACCGAGACTACATTGTGTTAGAACTCGGCCAGCTGGGAAAAAGGTGGCCAGCAGGGAACCAGGTGGAAGAACCAGGAGAACTGGGCGGAAAAGTGGGAACAGATAAGAAGGGACTCAACACGAGGACTCTCAGAAGCTCCACTTTTCTAAAATAACAAAAGTTACACATCATGTATTTCTGTAACTAAACACCACCATTATCACTTCATTCTAATCTTAGGTGCTCAGTTAGCTGAAGCATATCATTACCACTATACCATCACTATTGACTAAAAATATAAATAATCAAAATGATTGCTAGGTTAATAAATCAAGTATATGGTCTTGTCCTGCATCAGTTTTTTGTAATTCCAAGTGTGTCTGTTCTTACATGTTTAATTAAACTGTTAAGATAGCATAGCATTTGGTGGGAGCTCATTAAATAATACTATTTTTTTTCCAAGAGAAGGTCGACGGATTGGGTCAACTGCCCTGTCTAGTAAATTATTCAAAATAGTAATATATAGACATCTAAAACCCATTTCCTTCTCTTGTGGGTACCAAGTTCAGCTAAAGTTAATATAAATAACGAGCCAATATGGCTGTTTTCTTGGATATCCAGAACTTTGTCTGAGAGCAACATAGCCCGGATAATAGTTCAGTTAATCTGGTGGAGTGGATGTGTTGAGAGGAAAATCCCTACTCAACATATAAATCATTTAAACCCAAATCCAGAGAACCCACGACCCGGGACGTCACACTAAAAGTGTTGTAATATCAAGGAAAGTGGGCCGGAACGTCACACCAGTCTACACGAAGTCGCCCTAAAGATGTTCTCCAGCGGTAACATTTGTAGACAAGGAGACTAAGAGAATACCACACAAAGGAGACATCGCTTGACGGCTTAGGGTTGCGATATCCATAGTACCGAGCCAAAGGGTTTACAACTCATGGTTTCTGGATACGTTAAAAAAAAAAACAGAGACGCAGCGAACAGGCCACTACGTGTTCCCAGTCACCGTATTCCTCCCGCAGACCAGCGTGGGCTAAGCAGCAATTACCGCCCTGACCACTCTGATGCTGTGACTATTCTGGAAACACTACTCGGCAAGTGGGCGGTGGGAAAAGTCAAGAAAACACGAGACGGCGTCATCACCACTTTGAACACAAGGAACAGATCCTCCAACCCGATTGATGAAATCCAAAAAAGCAACTACAGCTTTCTAATGAGATGGTCGTGATTGCCACTATGTTCCAGAACATCAGGCACTGGGTTGTGCAGAGAGTCAGCCTACATTTCAGAAACGATGAAATTTTCGAGCAACACAAGAAAGAGAACCCAAAAATCAACAAAACAGAGAGGCTCGGTTCACAGCACAACCCGTCACAAGTGGCAGTCATCACGACAGAGGGCGGGGACATTCCTGATGTAGTCTAACTAAACCAGAGGATGCAGAGGCCAGAGCAGTACATACTACAGGTGCTCCAGTGCTCCCGTTGTAAAAAAAAAATGCCTGGCATTCCCGAACCTCATGTG
Source organism: Candidula unifasciata (assembly GCA_905116865.2). NCBI lineage: Eukaryota > Metazoa > Mollusca > Gastropoda > Stylommatophora > Geomitridae > Candidula > Candidula unifasciata. The sequence continues at coordinate 186,437 of CAJHNH020008492.1, forward strand.
TGAGAGAACACGATATTTGCCGATATTGCTCCGAGCTTCACGCATTCAAGGACTGCCCTCTAGCCAAGTTAGATGTAGACATCAGAAAGCGAATCCAAACAGAAAGTGGGCGAAATGCTCAGACCAGCACGGTGCCAGATACCTACGGTGCCCATATCTCCAACAATAGCCGTCTGGGAAAACATCCCATACCAAGAAGCCCGCAGGAGACATGAGGCACCCAAAGGCGTCGCGGAAGCAGCCATTACAAAATTCAAAAAATGAATTTTGATGCTGAAAGGTGAGATCTAGACCCTTTGTGAAGAGAAAGCAACCAAGTTAGCTCAGTGCGAAAAGGAAAGAGACGGGATGACAGTCCTTCGAAGCATTCTGCAAGAATCACGCGAGACCCAGTAGCGACTGGAAGCTGAGGTGGTAGCCATGGCGTTTTTCAAATCTAGCATCGTGGCCATGCTGACAGAAGTTAAGTTGCAAAAAAAGCAGAATGCTGAAACCGCCAGAAAATAGGAAACCAGAGTCAAAGAACAGCACGACATCCAGGTACTACTCTGGATCGAAGTCGCGGCGATCATGAAAACAATGGCGGTAACAACAGAAGAGATGACCAAAGCAAACGAAGAGAATGCATAGTTGCGCAAGGGTCTCTAAGTCACCAAAAACGTGACGGAGGCAAGAAAGGGAGGCAAGAGAGAGCGCAAGGAAGGAGGCAGCAAGAAAACAGCAAGTCCAGTCATTGAAAGCCAAGGAAATTGAGCACGCTAAAGCAGATTACCTCCGCAAAGAAGAAGAGCTAGCACGCGAGAAAGCCCAGGAAATCGCAAGGCTAGATGGAGCACACCAGGAGTAACAGCTAGCAGAAGAAGAAGTAGAAGATAAAGAAGAAAGAGTCCACCTAGAGGATCTTGCTAGTAGAAAACGCACAGTATCTGAAAGTCTAAAATAAAACTGGAAAAATCCACTGAAGTTCAAACCCAATTGGACGACTAGAAATTGGTAGGGCCAATCGGCAACCCCCTCAAAAGCCTGGCAATAAGAAGAAACTCCACATGGGAGCATGCACAGCAGGGATCTACCAAACGTCATTAGAAGTAATCTCTCGTCGAAAATTTTTTCTCAGAGAGTGGGCCCACCTGAGTTCATGAAGCTCAGGGTTGGTTTCCCTTCCCTGCTGCACGAAATTACCGAATGTTGTTCGGATAGGGACAAGACGAATTTGTGATTTTGCAGAAGGATAAGAAGTCGTCGCGGTAGCGTAATTAAAACAGTCTGAATACCTGAACGACCGAGCGGCAAGCTTACGATTGGTACACCGGACACATGTTGGACTTTTGTTAGCAGGTGGCAGAGGAACACTGGCAGACAATTCGGACACGATGGACTTTCAAGGGATGAGAATTTCTTTTCCGCTAGACACCCGTACCAGCTCACCGAGGCCCGTCCCCTATGTTGTTTCGTTGCGTCCAGTGCCAGCTCGAGGCCCTCTCAGCAACCTCGCCCAGCTGTTTAAGTGTCCGTTTCCGTTCATTACCGCGCAATCCTAGTTTTTTAACCACATTGTAGAGTGAAGTGAAAACGAGACCCCTCGCTCCATACTTCTTGACAATAACAGGGGCAAAAACATATGCTAGCAACCTACGACATGCTTGACCACCCATATATCAGACCACCCATGTATCACAGCTATATACCACAACATGCTTTTTCAAACATCAGTCTGGAAACTTGTCATTTTTTTTTTTTTTACTCACGTCACATCAGGGATCACAAGTGCTGGAGTTTTCAGTGGTCTTGCCAAATCGCTGTCAAATACACTCGCTCAAATACTACACAGCTGGCAAACACAGTCAAACTGACCCTGATTATTCCGCAAATTTACATTATTCCACTGCGTTTATATAGGTTCGTTATGACTTTTAAAGCTGGAAATATGACCGCCACGCGCGCCGAAAATAGTGGAACAAGTCTTGAGACTGGTGATAGTTGCTTTAGGCCGGATAACGCATATTGAATTTTCCTGTTTCATAAAACGGGTTAGGATTATTTTCATAAAACGGGTTAGGATTATTTTACTAGTCTACACAGTCTATTGTAATTGGGACAAGGTCAGCTAACGATGACCAGTGTCCCGTCAAGTTGACTGTAGAGAACAATAGAAACGAAGACCGGCCTTGGGCTTAAGCTGGTTGTTACTCTTTCACATGTTTAGGGATTTGGGATTTACATATTCCGGTGAGGACAAATGAATGTCGGAATTCTAACTGAGCGTTTGTTACTTTTCAGCATAGCTAGAATAGCTGGATTTTCTTTTTTAAATCGGGCGGAAAGTCACTGTGACTTTAAAGTCACCGCTAGTAGCTGTTTCACTGGATATTTGTTATATTTTTTAGTCAACAGGAGATCACACGCACATGTTGTAGAGAAGCACACCCAATTACCCCGCGCTACACACATTGCACTATCCACACGGCCCATGATGTGAGAAAAAAAGCAGGGAATGGCTGCGCCAAAACCGCAAATTTTGAAGGCTGTTGGAAAGCAGGCTGCAGGAAGAGCACAATGTCCTCAGTATGGCACCCATAGGGCTCCACGGTACAATCATATCCTGTCAAGATCATGAACTCCTTCGTTGTTGAAAGCAAAAGCATCCAATGTTCACTAATTTCTCTAGACATGATGAGATGTTCGTTCGTTCCTCAAAATGGGATTCTGGCACCCACAAGGAAAGAAAGCCGCACTGACGTGTGATTCGTGAAAATGTATTTATCTTTCGTCCTATGACTTACACCACAGTCAAGAAAGATATAAATAAGACATCTGAAAGGTTCAGTCTGCATATATTTTTAATCACATTCCCCCACCCTCCCATAATCGAACCATAAGATTACACCACCAAGAGTTCGCTGGGAAGACATCATCTGACAGTTCCTGGCTGACAGAGGACTTGAATTGTACAACGCAAACACAAAAACTTTTGATTTTTTGGGGCAAATCTAAACACTCCAGTTAGAAGAGGATCTTCTAAGTAAGTACAAGGTCCGACAATTAAGTAATGAGATTGATTTTATTCCGGCCAAGACAAAAGTTCCATCTATGAAGCAAAGCATGGAATCCAAAGAGGCAACCTTTATCTATGATCTGGCATCTTTGCATCGCCGCCGGATAAGCAGACGAGAAACAAGCCGTCATTTCATTGACCTAGTTAGATGGGCATTGTTACGAAATCAGCATGGAGGAAAAAGCTAACATTAAATTATGTTTAAAACTCAGAAAAGGCGCCATTGGGACAGTTGAATTGATGCCACAAATTTGTGGGGATAATTGTTTATCTGGTACACAGATTTTCAGGTGTTATTCACGATTCAAAAGTGGGGTATAAATTATTACTAATGCAGCTAGACCTGGACGCTCACTTTCTGTTTGTAATGATGAATTCATCGCATAAGTCACAGAACGGATAGAAGAAGACCGTTGTTTTACTGTCAGGATGATGGCTAAAAAATCTGGTATTAATAGAAAGATCATTCGTTAAGATTTAGTGCAAGATTTTGGCAAGAAAAAGGTTGCTTGCAGGTTTATACCGCATTCGTTGTCTGATGACCAAAAACATCAGAGGGCTGAGTAGCCACGAGACATCATCAAAACAGGAAATTTTGGCATCAGAACAAGTGTGTGTTCTCAACCATCCACCCTATTCCCCAGATTTATCTCACAGTGATTATTTTATATATTCCCAAAATTAAAGTTACCATTGAAAGGACGCTTCTTTGACGATATTGATGACATCCAAAGGGCCGTAACATCGACTTTAATCTCTTTTTCACCTAGATGATGTGGTCCTGGTCTATAGGTAGTGAGATCAGACGCCCGTGTGTATTGTTTGCGCACATAAAAAATCCCTTGGCAGTCGGAAATCAAAAAGAATAGCCTAATGGCGTTGCTCAGGCACAATTTGAACTTTGAAATCTACCTAAAGAATTTCAAGATCCTCGCCGGTGCTACGGAATTCGTTTAATGTGCTGACATTTTTCGGACTCAGGCTTGAATTAAAAGCAGAACGGGGAACTTATGGACCACCCATGTATCACAGCTATATACCACACTTTCTTGACTGTGGTGTAAGTCATAGGACGAAAGATAAATACATTTTCACGAATCACACGTCAGTGCGGCTTTCTTGTGCCATGATGTTGATTCGTTGTTCAAACCTTAAACCTTAAACTCTACCATCCTTCATTCTCCAAGTGTTCGAGACTGAGTCTTGAGTAAAATGTTGTGATATTCACTCTTCTCAAATATCTCAGTGTTTGTGATCTTGTCTTGCCAATTATTGCAAAAAAACTTTCTTAGGCATCGCATGTCAAAAATAATTACCTGTTTATCCATGTGCGAATAAGTTTACGAAGTTTACTGTCATAAAGAAGAGTTGAGAACACAAGCATGATAGACAAGAGGCACAGAAAGCCTGGACAGTACTGCACAGACCATGTGCTGCTAAAATAGCAGTTAGTTGCGTATCCTTTACAGGACGTTGCAGAACCAACCCCAGAATGTTTTATTTAGGGGGGGGGGGGGCTCTTGTGGTTTTTCTAGGCGTGTTTACGTCCAGTAGTTTGCCATTGTATCTAAGCGGTCGGCTTCTCGATTCCACTGTCTAAACCAATGCAAGGCCCGCAGCTGGGGATCGAGCACGGCACCCCGGCATTACGAAGCGCGTTCGTAACGCTTAGGCCACAGATGCCGCCTGAATATACAAGCAATTATTTATGTAGTCCTGTTTTAGAGAATAGTACCTCATTGTTATGTGTGACCCATGTTACGGAAACAAGCCCTTTCCATGCCGTGTTGTTGTTGCAGAAGGTGGAATGTCAGCCCTCGAAAACTTCCCTAACCCACCCCTTTCTCCATGTCTCTGACGGCCAATTTAAATGCAAGACATTGTGTATACAATTATAGCCACAACGACCTTGGTCGGTAGGTATTTGTCGTTTGTTTAACAAATTGACTGAGCCGGTGTAACTATCACCGATTGTGTGAGAGAGGCTAATGAAATGTAGAACCTTAACCATCGTGACTCAGAAATAGGTCATCAGCGAAGTGCACCAGATCATCATGCCAAGGTCTTCTCTGATGGCACTTATGACACTTCATCTACTTGTAGACACTTTAGTTAGTTGCGTATCCTTTACAGGACGTTGCAGAACCAATCCTAACAGCCCCTGGCTGTTGTGTGATTTCTCTAGGCAAATTTACGTCCAGTAGTTTGCCATGGCCACTGGACGGTCGGCTTTCTTGATTCCACTGTCCAAACCAAAGCAATGCGAGACACTTTAGTGCATATCCGTTTTACAGCTATGTATGCAGACTTATTTCTATGCAGACTGTTGGTTCTTTATCTCTCAGGCAAATACGCTCCAATTTCAAAGAAAACTCGCTTAATTAAAAGGACCCTATTCTACGCCTTTCAGGCTTATTGAGTATATAGGGCCAGACCTATATTTTATAGACCAACGGCACAAGATGGGCGATGTGGTCAACATCATGTTGGTCGCCTTTACTTCCCAGGACTGCACCTGGTGCCCACTTAAGACTGGGTCGACCTAGGAGCCAAAGTCATGTTTGAAGAAAAAAATGTCTGGCTCCGGCAGGGAGCGAACCGGCGACGTTTCGATCCGCAAGTGAGCGTCTAGATGCTATGCCACGGCAACTTCCTACTCCTAGTCTGCTCTGGCTGTTAGGGAACAACAAATTAACAAATTCTTCACTCTTTTAACCTGTTCCTTGATTGAGCGTCAGTTATATCAAGTCCTTGATTCTCTGCTGACTTTAGGTCGTACTTATTAGCTGAGGCGTTTGGTTACGCCTAGAAGTCCTCTATTACTTTGTGGGCCATTACCTTCTTGTGGCGTAATGGTTAGCTTAGCGAGTTTCCGTTTGGGGCACATATGCCGCTGATTTCTGGGTTTTTTGCAGGTTGACAAGTTCGCCGTCCCTGTCTGCACCAAGGCCTCCGCCCGGCACATCTCTCCGAGGCCTGACAAGCCTGCCACTGAGTCTCCGCGCCACACCAAGGCCCCTTTCAGAGTCCCATATTTAACTTCTTTTTGTGCTTTTCTTTTTTCGCATCATACATGTGTATGTGCGTGAGTTGATTTTTTTTTTTTTAGAGCTTTTTTGGGGGCTTAGCAATAATATTTGTTGGCTATTTTTTGGTTCCATTTTTTAACCAGGTTTATTCTGGCCACACATGGTATAAAAGTAGTGGAGTGGTAACACAGATGGGAAAAAATTGAATGTCTGAAAGCTGTGTAGGACATAAAGTCATGTCGAAGGAGTGAGTGTTCAGGGCTGCCAATAGGATTTTTTTGGGGTGAAAAAATCAGCTAGGCTGAACAAAACCCAAGCAATACATAAACAAAGAACAAAAAACAAAATAGAAAACCTAGACTGTTGAAAACTACAACTTTTATAGTTACGAAACGAAACGTTTACCCAGTTTTATATAAGGATTAAAAAAAAAAGATTTCAAAATTTGAACCCAAGGCATCAAATAAAAACCCAGATCTGGGGGTAAAAACCCATCATTGGCAGCTATGAGTATGATAGCTTGCTATGTAGGAATAGAAGGTTCGCAGGTCTGTGTGCCGCTGGCCTTGAGCATTCGGGATCTTGATACGTCTGTCTCATCTGGTGTGGGGTCAGCGTGCCTCAGCCTAGGTTCAGGTCGTATGCCATGGTTGATGGATGGGTAGTTGGCGGGTTTGTTGCCACTAGATTGGGAGCTGAGTCTGGGTGCTTTTTTTTTTTTTTGACATTCCTGCTGATTAACTGTTTAGTTAAATTTTGCAGGGTTTTATTGCTGTTTGTATGCAGACACTCATTGAGGGTCATCTTTCTGTTTTGGTTTTTGAAGTAGTCGATTATCTGTTTGCGTTAGTCGTTGAATTTATTGCATTCAAGCAGGTAGTGTGACATACTGTTCTTATTTCTGCACTTGGCACATCTTGGATTCTTATACATTCCGGCCCAATGGCTCAGTCTTGGATTCCAGAGTTTGTTTACTGACGGGATTTTTGTCCGCTCTTTAATCATCTGGGACTGGGTCCTGGGTGTTCTCAATATGTGGAATGCGTGCCTCCCTTGTTTGCAGTTTTTCCACTGTATTTCCCAGGCTTCTGTGAATAGCAGTTTAGTGACTGCTTTGCCCTCGGATTTGCCTAATCCCATGTCCACAGTGTGGGGCTGCTGATTCCAATTTTTTTTCCGGCTGTCATGTCTGCAGCTTCATTGCCGGCAATGCCTTTATGGGCTGGTATCCAGCATATAGTTAGTTCGTACCCTTGTTTTCTTAGCTCAGTAGCTGCAGCAATTATCTCTTCTTGCACGTTTGGTCTGCATCCTTTGCTGAGATTATTTAGGGATTGAATTGCAGCTAGAGAGTCTGTGAGGATGATCGCCCTGACCGGGGGGTTGGCTAGGACGAGCCCAATTGCTTCCCTTGTGCCAGTTAACTCGGCTGTGCAAACAGCAGTACCGTCGGTCAGTTTGAACTGATTCGTGATGCCGAGTTGAGGAGCGTAGATACAAACCCCGACACTCCCCTTTTTGTTTTTAGTGCCACCCGTGTGAATTAGGGTGCTGTCTCTAGCCAGGTGATCTATGTATTCTTCTGCTATTTTTTTAGCTTCGTCTTTCTCTGTCTGCTTTTGTATTAACTTTGTTAGGTAGGTGTCAGTCGCTACGGGTATCAGTTCCCATGGGGGGACGGTAGCCGTATACTTTTTCATTTTGTTAAGAGCCTGATCTATTCCTCTTCATTCCACTGATCTTGCCGTTGGGCATGAAGGCGTTTCTAGCGGGATGTTCTAGGTCGGCGACTGCTTGCATCCAATAGTTGAGTGCTAGTTGCCTGCGCCTGAGATTTAGAGGCGTTACACCGAGGGCTACTTCCACGGCAGTACTGCAGGTGCATGTTCCTAAAATGACAGCTAGGGCTTGTCTTTGGACACTGCCTAGGTTTTCTTCTACGTTTTTTGGCGGCTTCTCATTACTCACTTAATTAGTCGCCTTTTATGACCAGCTCGCAGTGAGTCAGCCCTTCCTCTTCCGCATAATAAAGTCCAAGAACCCACACGAAGACAAAAACAGACGAACAACCAAAACTTTTTGCCGGATTTTGCTGTCGATGAATGCAAAAAAAAAATAATAATAATAATATTATTATTATTATTATTATTAGAAGAAGAAGAAGAAGAAGAAGAAGAAGAAGAAGAAGAAGAAGAAGAAGAAGAAGAAGAAGAAGAAGAAGAAGAAGAAGAAGAAGAAGAAGAAGAAGAAGAAGAAGAAGAAGAAGAAGAAGAAGAAGAAGAAGAAGAAGAAGAAGAAGAAGAAGAAGAAGAAGAAGAAGAAGAAGAAGAAGAAAAGAAGAAGAAGAAGAAGAAGAAGAAGAAGAAGAAGAAGAAGAAGAAGAAGAAGAAGAAGAAGAAGAAGAAGAAGAAGAAGAAGAAGAAGAAGAAGAAGAAGAAGAAGAAGAAGAAGAAGAAGAAGAAGAAGAAGAAAGAAGAAGAAGAAAGAATAAGAAGAAAGAAGAAGAAGAAGAAGAAGAAAAGAAGAAGAAGAAGAAGAAGAAGAAGAAGAAGAAGAAGAAAGAAGAGAAGAAGAAGAAGAAGAAGAAGAAGAAGAAGAAGAAGAAGAAGAAGAAGAAGAAGAAGAAGAAGAAGAAGAAGAAAGAAGAAGAAGAAGAAGAAGAAGAAGAAGAAGAAGAAGAAGAAAGAAGAAGAAGAAGAAGAAGAAGAAGAAGAGAAGAAGAAGAAGAAGAAGAAGAAGAAGAAGAAGAAGAAAAGAAGAAGAAGAAGAAAGAAGAAGAAAGAAGAAGAAGAAGAAGAAGAAGAAGAAGAAGAAGAAGAAGAAGAAGAAGAAGAAGAAGAAGAAGAAGAAGAAGAAGAAGAAAGAAGAAGAAAGAAAGAAGAAAAGAAGAAGAAGAAGAAGAAGAAGAAGAAGAAGAAAGAAGAAAGAAGAAGAAGAAGAAGAAGAAGAAGAAGAAGAAGAAGAAGAAGAAGAAGAAGAAGAAGAAGAAGAAGAAGAAGGAAGAAGAAGAAGAAGAAGAAGAAGAAGAAGAAGAAGAAGAAGAAGAAGAAGAAGAAGAAGAAGAAGAAGAAGAAGAAGAAGAAGAAGAAGAAGAAGAAGAAGAAAAGAAAGAAGAAGAAGAAGAAGAAGAAGAGAAGAAGAAGAAGAAGAAGAAGAAGAAGAAGAAGAAGAAGAAGAAGAAGAAGAAAGAAGAAGAAGAAGAAGAAGAAGAAGAAGAAGAAGAAGAAGAAAGAAGAAGAAGAAGAAGAAGAAGAAGAAAGAAGAAGAAGAAGAAGAAGAAGAAAGAAGAAGAAGAAGAAGAAGAAGAAGAAGAAGAAGAAGAAGAAAGAAAGAAGAAGAAGAAGAAGAGAAGAAGAAGAAGAAAAGAAGAAGAAGAAGAAGAAGAAGAAGAAGAAGAAGAAGAAGAAGAAGAAGAAGAAGAAGAAGAAGAAGAAGAAGAAGAAAAAAGAAGAAATGAAGAAGAAGAAGAAGAAGAAGAAGAAGAAGAAGAAGAAGAAGAAGAAGAAGAAGAAAGAAGAAGAAGAAGAAGAAGAAGAAGAAGAAGAAGAAGAAGAAGAAGAAAGAAGAAGAAGAAGAAGAAGAAGAAGAGAAGAAGAAGAAGAAGAAAAGAAGAAGAAGAAGAAGAAGAAGAAGAAGAAAGAAAAAAGAAGAAGAAAAGAAGAAGAAGAAGAAGGAAGAAGAAGAAGAAGAAGAAGAAGAAGAAGAAGAAGAAGAAGAAGAAGAAGAAGAAGAAGAAGAAGAAGAAGAAGAAGAAGAAGAAGAAGAAGAAGAAGAAGCAGCAGCAGCAGCAGAAAGTCAAAGATAATGAAAATAAAACAGGCGAACACTAATTTAAATTATTTAGGTGGCACGGCACTCACAGATTTGGAGTTATACACCGATTTAGACGGTAATGTAGACAGAGACAATAGAATTGATAAAAGCAAAAGGAGTTTCACAGCAATAGGAGATCTATGGACGTCAAATGGAATTTAATTTGTGCGTTTCACGACTATGCCATTCAGTTTACCAGCACAGTTGTTATTAAGATCCCTGGGGTTCGTCGCAGGAGCTACGGAGTTCGTGCTTTGTGCAACACGCTCAGCAGGCGGCTTTCCGCTCTGTGGAGAGACACTTTAACAGGGTCGACTTTGAACACTTTGTTTGAGGACTTTTAAGAACGATAATCAACTTTTATTTTCAAAGTAATTACCTTTCCCTAGAATCTACTGAGAACATAGTTTTGAAAGAGTTAACAACGAAGTGACTCAAACATAACTCAGTATTTTAAATATTTATAAATTATTTATTTATGGTAATTATCTCTTTGTGTGTGTGTGTGTGTGTTGTGTGTGTGTGTGTGTGATACTGAATGTATAAGGGGGGGGGGATGGGAGAAAGGGTGAGAGACTAGAGGATCGACTTTATTGCACCGAATTTTATCGTTTACGGCTCGGTCTCTCTCCGCAGAACAGCTATCCGCCTGCCGACAGAATCGCACCGAGCATGAACTCCGTAGCTCAGGCGAGGATTCCCAGAAATCTCTGTATAAACTGTACGACACAGCCATGTAGCGTACCCGCGACTTTCTGAGCGCGAGGCTAGAAGTTAGCTACTTATTTTGTCATAGCTGATTTTGGGAAATCACCCCAACGGCGTTGGATTGTCTTTTCTTGCTCTATATATAGGAGGAACAGCTATTTATGTGTTATGCAACACATTTCTTGTTATCTGCTAGAAGAAGTAACCCAGTTTTATATGTTGGAATAACTCACTCAGTTTTGTGTGTTGGAATACCTCACTCAGTTCTGTGTGTTGAACTAACTCATCCAGTTTTTTGTGTTTAAATAACTCATCTAGTTTTGTATATGTGTGTTTATGTGTAATAATTTCCCTTGTTCTGTGTGTTAATGGATACCCCTGCCTCGACCAGACTTGATAACCTCTATGTGACCTTGATGAGCGACACAGTAGATAGCGATGTCACCTTACTGGTGTTGTCAGGAAAGACATGTGTCTTAAACTTAGCACAACAATATTTCATCACATCAAAGTAGTGTCACAATATTGTCACATGTTTATGTCACAATATAATAACATCATGAATACATCACGGCATGATTTATCATCATCAACTATTGCCATTAAGCTTCATGAGGAGGAAGAGTTTGCTGTCCAGTGCTAAAGGATGACTCTAGCTGTTATCATTCTGTGGGGATGTATCGTTCTTTTTCACAAATCTATCTTCTCCATGAGTCACTCCCTTGTTATCATAAGGGCGCCTCTATTATCTAATAAGATTACCAATCATTCTGACCTTCTGCATGTCAATGAAGCAACGAACACAAGGTATTTTTCTACAGTCTGTTGGTATAATTTCCCCCTGGTCACAAACGATCAAGCCGACAGGTGTCCTCTCACGTGTGTTAATATTATGTAGACACAAACAGTACACAAGGATACTCGTGCCTGGTGTCTCTATTTGTACATTTTCCTGTATTGCCACACTTGACAGGCAATGCCGGGAGCAGAATCCTGTTGCTGTCAATCCAGAGGTTAACGCTCTCATCAGTGACAATTTAGACGAGGCAGATGTACTGATCTACTCAGATGGATACGTCAACAAAAACGCGCATGGGCGGGCGTTCACAGCACGCTCAGCGGGCAGAACAGTCAAAGAAGCCAACGGTGGCTTCTCCATGACAACCAGTAGCATGACGATGGAGGTAATGGTAGTAACGCAAAAGTTCGCCTGAATGATAGATTAAGGGAGTTTAGGTCGGCATAGAAACAACAACAACAACAAAACGAGACACACAACAGGCAAATCAGAGGACTTGTTAATTAACATAGAACTGGCACTATTAGCCACCAGACACTGGGGTTCATATTGAGGGAAGGATCTGAGCAACCATCGACATGTCCAGAGTTCAGTAATGATAACCCAGCTAACTAACTTACTAACTAACCCATTAACTAACTTACTAACTAACCCAGCTAACTAACTAACTAACTAACCCAGCTAACTAACTAACTAACTAACCCAGCTAACTAACTAACTAACTAACCCAGCTAACTAACTTACTAACTAACCCAGCTAACTAACTAACTAACCCAGCTAACTAACTAACTAACTAACTAACCCAGCTAACTAACTAACTAACTAACCCAGCTAACTAACTAACCCAGCTAACTAACTAACTAACTAACCCAGCTAACTAACTAACTAACTAACCCAGCTAACTAACTAACTAACCCAGCTAACTAACTAACTAACTAACCCAGCTAACTAACTAACTAACTAACTAACCCAGCTAACTAACTAACTAACTAACCCAGCTAACTAACTTACTAACTAACTAACCCAGCTAACTAACTTACTAACTAACTAACCCAACTAACTAACTAACCCAACTAACTATGCTAGCGGGGAAAAGAAAAATGAAAACACAGAAGTAGGGGAGATTAGAGAAAATTTTGATTAGGGCAAAAAGAAATAGTTCCCCATTAAACAGCAAAAACAGGAAAGTAAAGAAAAGACAAGGGGTTTTTTTGCGCAGGGATCCTGGAATATTACACACGAACCCAGACAAGGGACATCTAAACAACTCTATGTTACACACACTAACAAACAAGATGGCTACACACACCTAGACGAATCACGTGCACGGACTTCAGATCTTAAATTAAATCAAGCAAATTAATTATAATCACCACAAAAAACAGCTGTTTCTATTACTGAACTGAACACAAAATCAACGTATACTTCACAGATTATACATTAACAAGAACCATCATGCTCAACCAGAATCTGAAGTGCTGATCATCTCCAGCCAAAAAGGAAAAATTATAATGGACGCATATGCTCAGAGAAATGACCTCAACAATGGCAAGCATCTAAACATATTTAACATGTACGTTAAGCTTCAATGTGCCACCAGACCGGCAAATCATTTATAGCGACCTGCAATCAAACTATCTCCTAGCGAGGATATGCATTGACATATCTCTACACAGTCTAACTACGAGAGACAAATTCAGGGCTAACTATAGAAAACGTATCACCATCATGAAATCAGCCAAGCAACCGGCCCTCTCCTGCAGTCGCCCGTACCTACGCTGTCTAGCCCAATGTGCAGACCCATAACAAATGGGTGGGTCTCCTGCAGGTTCGGTCCGGAAGCCAAAATGAGGCCAATTTTGAGTCAGCTGCCCTATTTATACACAGTGGCCAGGTATTTTTGACAAGTGGTCTAAAACAAAATCAAGGTATCCGTCGTGCCACGCTTACATTACTACCTAACTAACTACCTAACTAGCTAACTAACAAACAAACAAACTAACAAACTAACTAAATAACTAACTAACTAACTAACTAACTAACTAACTAACTAACTAACTAACTAACTTACTAACTAACTAACTAAATAACTAACTAACTAACTAACTACTGTCCACTTGGATCTGGCATATTTCTTCATCAGGTTGATGAGTGGTTCTGCAATTTGTGATTTTACAGATGGTATCTGAAACTCGAACGCAAATGTTCACTGGAACGTTTCGTGACTGCTGCCATCTTTTATGTAATTTCTTATTTCGGACTTATACGTTCCTTATCAATTTTCCTTTAGACGAGTTATGCTTTTCTGATATGTAAATGACAGTTATTTTTGGGCGTATGTTAATTAATGATGCTGCAAGTAGCTAGTGATTACGTGATGTCAGGAGGAGGATTTCATTTCATGTGGCTATGACCAGTAACTCTTTGGGATGTAGAACAGAATTTAGAGGAAGAGTTGTAGACAATAATTGTTATCTATTGTGTAGTTGCCGGGATGTCAACAAATATAATGGGGGAACATGTGATAGGCTGGAGAACGCCAACGACTGATGTTGAGCAGCTTGACGATTTTGGTTTGTTAGTCCTATACCTTCATTGAGTCTGGATTACGAAAACGGAAAAGTCTGGCCACTGTGTATAAAAAGGTCAGCTCACACACTATTTGGGTCTTTTTGACTTTCAGATAGACCTGTATGAGACCTACCTAGCTGTTGTGGCTCTGCACATGGGGCTGACCAGGGGTATAGGTGACCGCAAAAGTAGGCCGGTTGTCAGGCTAATTCCGCGGCGGTGGTATGTTTCCATAGTTAAATCTGAAATTTCTCTAGTGGTTAAACTTTGTAGAGATATGTGGGTGTGTATTCTCGTTAGGAGATCGTTCGATGGGAGGTCGCTATAAGTGATTTGTTAGTATGGTGGCATATGGAAGTTTAACGTATGGTGTCATTATAATTTTTCCTTGTTAGCTAGAGATGATTAGCACTTTATATTCTGCCTCTGGTCGAGCACATTGGTTGTTGTTAATGTTGTTATTTGTGAACCACGCTGATTTTACGTTAAGTGAAATAAACAAATGTTCAATGTGGTAATCATAGTTCTATTTGTTTTTGTTTCAGATTAGGACTTATGGTTAGTGTGCCTAGTTTATTTGTTGCTTGGCTGATCTAGACTCTACACAGAAGATCTCTTTTCTGGGCTAGAATATTTATGTTTCTAGTCCCCGCCTAACAAACTCTTTTTCTTTATTTTTATCTTGGTACTCAGGGCTTTGCGCTTCTAGTACATCAGTCAGACACAGTTGTCTGCCTGGGGTAAAATTAATCGGCAAGTGTTAATAGTGTTCAACTGTATTGTGGTTGTATTAAACAGCGGCTGTACTCGTAGGTACTGTCAAGACAGTGGGTTTTATTCCTGTTATTTTATTTCTATTCAAGTATTCAATTAGAGCATCATCATCATCATCACAGGCACTCATTCGTCTCCACAGATCACGATCCCTGGTTGCCCGGAACTGCTCTCTTGATGATATCCGTCCATGTCATCGTTTCAGCCCACCCAGCATAATCTCTCTTAGTCTGCATAAAACCCTTTTTCATTGATCTTTCCAGTAGTCACTATGTTCTCCAATGTCTCTCTTCTCATGATGTGGCCAAAGAGCATTGTTTGTCTCTTTCTTATTGGAGTAAGTAGCCTGGCACCTAGCTACTAATTATTAATATTATTATATGTATTAGTATTATTACACACTTAAACAATGCCTACACCCAGGCCCCCCCCCCGGCTCTAGAAAATTATAAAGGGGCTCAGCGATCGATCAACACATCAAATGAAGTTTAATTGTTAATTGCGTGACCATTTGTCATGTTTGACACCTGACGCCGTCTGATTCTCAGCTACCCTCCTATTTCTCGTTAGTTATCTTGCTTGGCACCCTCACCTGTCTCTTCTCATCCTTGACACCCACGTCTCTTTCCCGTTTTGTACCCGTGACCTGGTCTATCTCTCCGTGGTGTCTGGTTATCTCTGTTCTTCTGGAAGCCTGGGCTGTATTTCGCATTCTATGCTCGTCTCGCCTTATCATGTATTCGTGAGTGTTCGAGATAGTTGTCCTGTATCATACTAAGAGAGGCTGAATGTTGCTGAAGGTCGCTGGACTCGTCTCCAGCTGCGAGTCCATTGACTGGAGTCATTATCTGGATTGTGTCGCTGACTTGCTCACAAGTTGCAGGGTATAGGCTAGGTTTCAGCGGTGTTGTGTCTAGGTTTCAGCGGTGTTGTTGTTTTTAAAATCTTTTTTACATCCACGAAGCGGCAGAACAGGCAAATTTGTTTCGCAGAGCATCAGTTTAATTTTTTTTTTAATGTAAGTTGCAGTTTATTTCGCAGATTCAGTTTCACAAAATTACGATTTTCAGATAAAGAGACATCTGCATCTGCGGCTGCCGAGCGGTAAGAAAAATCTTATAAACTTGGCTAAGGCGTTGTTTTTTGATAAACGAAGCACTACAGTCACATTCATTCGATTTTTGCGTTTGGTTGTTATTACTGACACGGCTGAGAACATGTTTTCACGCAAATACAAGACTGAAAACTTGAGCAACATTGTAGACTCTACATGTTTACACATACATCTTTTTTTTCAGACCAACTATTAAAAAACACTGTTCTAATCGGCCATGTTCTTGTTCTTTAATGTTCTTGTGATAAACTTTTTTAGGAGAACGTTTTAGTTGCATACAACATTGAGTAGTGTTGTCTCATTGGATCAGTATGCCTTTCTTAATAGATTGTACAAGGGACATACTTGCAGGACATGTTCTGTAGTCCGCAAACACAGTCTACACGGGCACCGTTGTGAACTAATTAGACGAAGTGGGAGCGCTGCCGTAGATAATGGTACCGACTACAGACGGGCCAGCAACTGACCGCTCAATAACCGCTGCAAGTGGAACGTTATTTATGGACGCGAGCAGAGATTTGGTGGTTAAGATGACCCCAGAGGTTTATTGCAAATCTGCGGTGCCTACGTGTTTGCGGAATAAGGTCCAGAGAATTTGTCTGGCAGTAGCTTTCATACTTACAAATTACTGACACGTAAAGCATTTGGGATTTAAAAAAAAGGGTTAAGATTCTAGTAAAACAGACAGAAAGACAGACAAGACAGACAGACAGACAGACAGACAGACAGACAGACAGACAGACAGACAGACAGACAGACAGACAGACAGACAGACAGACAGACAGACAGACAGACAGACAGACAGACAGACAGACAGAGAGAGAGAGAGAGAGAGATAGCTAGCTAGCTAGCTAGCTAGCTAGATAGATAGATAGATAGATAGATAGATAGATAGATAGATAGATAGATAGATAGATAGATAGATAGATAGATAGATAGATAGATAGATAGATAGATAGATAGATAGATAGATAGATAGATAGATAGATAGATAGATAGATAGATAGATAGATAGATAGATAGATAGATAGATTAGATAGATAGATAGATAGACAGACAGACAGACAGACAGACAGACAGACAGACAGACAGACAGACAGACAGACAGACAGACAGACAGACAGACAGACAGACAGACAGACAGACAGACAGACAGACAGACAGACAGACAGACAGACAGACAGACAGACAGACAGACAGACAGACAGACAGACAGACAGACAGACAGACAGACAGACAGACAGACAGACAGACAGACAGACAGACAGACAGACAGATAGACAGATAGATAGATAGATAGATAGATAGATAGATAGATAGATAGATAGATAGATAGATAGATAGATAGATAGATAGATAGATAGATAGATAGATAGATAGATAGATAGATAGATAAGATTCAAATTAAAGCAAAATAAACAGGTTTTTAAACATATGGTATTAGGACATGATCGTGCACTGTTTACATTACCTGAGTTAGCGACGACGACAACAAGATTAGTTCAAACTTTTTATCTTCGTCCTTTTTTATCCCTATTGTGTAAACGTATTGCCTCGTAGATGCTGAAGAAGAAGTAGGGACATGAGGACTCGCTGCGTTTGTTACTACCAGTGAGCATATTACAATGTGTTTATCATACTTTAAACATAGTAATATCGTTGTATATAAGAGAGAGAGAGAGAGAGAGAGAGAGAGAGAGAGAGAGAGAGAGAGAGAGAGAGAGAGAGAGAGAGAGAGAGAGAGGGGGGGAAGGGAGAGTGAAAGAGAGAGAGAGAGGGGGAGTCGCGTGTTCAAATCAACAGTGTTTAAATTTACTGTAAAACATTCATACCTATAGCAGCTTCAGGGAGTTAGGTCCACAAACTGTTCCACATTCCACACTGCAGCATAATCCACACGAGTTGACCAAAACCACAGAACAGAAAGAAAGGTTTCCTAGTTTGATCCGTAGCCACTCCCGTATTTCTAAAATTACCGACACCGATACTTCCCGCTAAAAATCAGACGGGCGGAGACGCGATAGAGAGAGGCAAATGTTTAAGAGAGTACCATAAACAACACTTCCATGACACGCAGGGATTCAACCCCCCCCCCCCCCCCCCCCACAGAGTTAATTACTATGTAGAAGCGTCTTAGATATCAGGTCTTGGTCAGATGAATGAGACCGAGCAGTGGTCAGTACTATTAACTCTTTTCTCCGTTAAAACCGAAAGTTGGGTGGCTTTTACAAAGCCTGCTACGTTTTGTCAACGGCTTAGATCGGGGCAGCGCATTGAGAATGTAACTAACCTAATCCTAGGAAGAGGAAACATAATATAAAATCTTGTTATACCAGGACAGAACATTATCCTTGGATAGAGCAGGGCTGCCATTACTTTTTTTTTTTTTTTTTAACGAGATCTTTATTTTTTAACTGCCGTCTTTGTTTCTTGGTTTTCATGTTGAAAATTATTCAGAATTTTGGGTTTTCAGTCCTACTGATGAAAAAAACTACATTTAATAAACAGTTTAACGATAATGAAAGTTTTATGGGAACATAATATTTTGGATAAACAATCTGGAAGGTTCTCATCCAAGTTTGAACTAAACCATTTGGTAACGGGCTGAAAATTGAAGCGTGGTAAACAATGGCCTGGCCTCTGTGCAAAATAGCGTAACAGGATACTATCGCTAACGAAAGGACAATGCACAAGTGGAACGGCAAACAGCCAAGTGACCAGATTTACGATCCTATAGGAAAAGTTGTGAAGTAAGAGATACTAGCGGCTGACATACAAAAAGGAGCGTGACTTAAAACGGCTACGGTAAATCAACAGAAGCAGGAAGGATGTGACATCGAAACAAATGTTTTGAAAGTCTTTCCGGGAGTTAACAACCTCAGAGAGACGACTAACGTCAATTGAAGGATAGAAACTGATCCCAACAACCTAAGCAATTACAAGAAACTATAGGACATTTTTCTAGGAGGAAAAGCACCAGTCCATTTTATCAATTCTTCTTCTTTGTGTTCACTAGTTGTAAACTCTGGTGAAAAATTCTGGTTGATCGTCCACTTCTGGACTGCAGTCCTGTTCCAGAACCTGAGTGTTGCGTGTGCATCCGTTTGACAGATCTGACTACTTTGTATGCAGACTGTTGGTTCCTTGCCTCTCAGGCAGATGCACTCTGACTTTGAATGAAGATCCCAATTAGTCGACTTTTACGACATGCTTTTGGGGAGGCAGTGGGTCTATTCTTTTCTTCCCTATAATAGGGCCCTGGAACCCACACGGGATGGATATGAACTGATCCCAGCATCCAAAGTCAACGAAATTACAAGAAACCGAAGGACACTTGCTTAGGAGAAAAAGCACCAGCGCAGTTTATTAATAAAACCTTTGAGAAACAAAAAACAAAAAACAAAAAAAACACAGTTTTAAAAATTGCTTTTGAAATTCCTTGTTGAACTCTGTAATCAATTTTAGGAAACAATTTTCTTTCAGTGAGGACTAATGCCGACAGCTTGGTTAGAAAATTTAATGGACTGATTAGTTGCAAAATAATTTTATATCCCTTAAAAAACAAAAAATATTCTCAGCATCAATGATCCCCCTTGCAGTTCATTTTCATTCGCTTGTGGAAGAACAAAGTTGCAATGACTTAGATCAGCAGAGAAGTTACAGTCTGAATGCTGCAAATGTACTAATTGATTCAGATAACATTCATCAGTATTGGTATAAAAGGCACCAAAGATGGCTTGCAAAATTCATGATATGATATTTTATTATACTCATGAGCATCCTCACTAGTTTGCCTCCTTTTTCAGCAGCAGTTGAACACATATTTTTCCGAATGAATATGTAAAACTAAGCAATTTAATTCTTCGAAAGCAGTCATAGTTCCTGCGGGAGCAGCAATCATTAGAGACAATAACGACTGTACCTGTTGTGGACTGTACAGCACGGACACACACAAGCATTGTTGAAAGTTTTGCAAAGTAACGCTGATAAGAAATTTATAAAGGGATTGAAAAGGCAGAAAGAGACGGCGACTACTGATGTCAGCTAGTAAAAGGAGCTGTTAGAGTAATGAGTAAGTAAAGGCCCCTTTTCAAGCCTTTTAGGCGTATAGAGCATATGGGGCTAGACCTATATTTGTATAGACCAATAGGCACAAAATGGCTGATGTGGTCAGCATCACGCCGGCCAACTTTACTTCCAAGGACTGCACCTAGTACCCACTCAAGGCTGGGTCTACCTGGGAGCCAAGGTCGTTTTTAATAAAAGTGCGGCTCCGCCAAGGAGCGAACCTACGACCTTCCGATCCGCAGACGAGCGTCTAGCCGCTACGCCACGGCGACTCCATGTTAAAAAAAATATTCTAATAAAACTGACTAAATGTTTCGTTTCTTATCTATAAAATACTATCTGACAATCCTGGTTTTTTTAATATTTTTTTGTTTTTTTTTTGCTAATATCTTGGGTTTATATCAGCGTCGTCTTGGGTTTTGATAAAAATCCCATTGGCAGCCCTGGGCTGGAGGCTGCTCTAGAAGGGAAGCTAATATGTGGACGGACAGCACCTTGCTTTTCTGAACCAGACCCGGTAGCTTCTGTTATCTCTCCTTTGAAGTAAGCGAGTTAGCGAGTTGTCACCCTACATGGGTTACATGTTGTCTCCATGCTAATGCAAATTCTTTGTCAGAGAAGCGGAATAATGTCCATGGCTTTGGGTTGTGATTCTCATACTTTTCGGTAGGATCCAGGATATTCTCCCCACGGTACACACTAGCTCGCCTCAGATTGGTTAGCCTTCAGTCACCCGACCTTCGCCCACTACTAGGGTGCTGTTCGGCAATCCTTTCGTATCGCGTGTTGTATAATTAAGCACGCCACCGCTTTTAACACTACAAAAACATTTACAAACTGGGTCTAACCCACAACTCACACAGAGAGTACAAACTGGGTCTAACCCACAACCCACCTAGAGAGTGCTGCAACCTATGTCACATGCATTCTATTTTTTAGAAGAAAAAGGTTAATGAAATACAAGCCAGCCCCCCCCCCATCCCGCCCCCCCCCCCTTTTCGGGACAGGTTATCGTGGATCTCACCTACTATTCTTTAGAAAAATATAACACTGTTGCACGCAGAAATGGAGAGGTGACAACAACGACAGAGAGTCTATTTTCCCACTGCCATGAGTCAGGTGCCATCTTTACAGTGGGGGTTAATTGTAATAAATCTTCAACACTTCAAGCTTTGCACGCTCTCTGGCAGCAGTCCGTTCATCCGTTAGACTCTAGATAGTCTGGTAGTCTTAGTTTCAGCTTCATAGCAACGGATCGCCCTATCTTTGCTCCGCTCCTGTGCCAACGAAAAACACCAAGAATGTTTATCACAGTCCCTTGTGGAAAGATTGACAGACTGCTGTCTCAGCATATCTAGCATACACTCGCATTAAAGCATACGGTAGCCATCCGAAGTTAGAAATACAGTTCATCATTGATGATAGCAGAACTTGTCGCCAACAGTTCAGCAGTTGTCCACGCGATCAATTTTAAACACATACGGGTGTGACAATACGCTCGGTGACTTCAGAATGTCTTTCCTCAACCTACTTTTATTTCTGTGTATTTTAAAATATACAGAAATAAATGGATTTGGGTACATCCTTAATCTAAGTAGGCGACCTGAACAAACATTTAATTCTTCTGGACTGTGGGTGATATCAAACACTAAAACTTTTTCCCAGATGTTAAGTGTTAACGTACAGAGATAAGACTGACCAAGCTCAGACTTGTTGGCTGAAGATTCTGCTTTCAGAACTGACGTGTCAGATATTTATCTCTAAGCAAGACCTTTAGGAGCAGATAACACAGGCTAAATGTGTTTATCTCCCCCTGAGGTTACCTAACTGGAGTGCCGGTCAGATCGTCAATATTGACATGGTGAGCTGAAAGTGCTGGCAGTTGAATTGACACGGTCTGGTGGAGTTGTTAGCAAACAACTTGACAGTTGTAGTAGCCTGGAGGTGTGACTATGTTTATATGCTCTGGTCAGCTGGATTGACCAGGAGATCCTAGCGCGGAAATGTAAACAAGCTTTGTACAGTCTTGAATGACAGGGATAGACCTACCCACAGGGAGGAGCTGTGACATCCTTGAATGAGAATGATTTTTGGCGTAATGTAGGAGGAACTTGATAGAAGTTATAAAAGTGTGAACGCTAGAATTGGAATTGAGACTCTGCTGCCATCTGTTGGGCTTACAACCTAAGCTTGAGACAGAACTTTTGGCATTGTGTTTTCATTTCCAGGTAAGAAGCGAAATTAGGTTGAAATCTATATTTTGTGATAGAAATCTGTCTTTTTGCTCAAGTGTGTGTCTTCATCACTTTGTAGTACTCCTAGGCGGACATTTCTCCATTCTCTTAGGGCACTGTCACATTGCTTTATATCCTCTTTGATAGTGTCATGAATGTTTTTTCGTGCACATGTGTTTCAATGTTGTAAAACCTACATGTTGATGTTACCATTGAAATTTAATGAACTATCATGTTTTTTGAAATCACAAACGTGAAGATAACTTTGGCAATCTTGTCAAGCGTGGTTAATGTGAATCTGTATTACATACAACTAACACACTGAAATGTGTTTAACTCCCGGGAGGCTAATGCGGAGATTGATCCCGGAGAGTAAATCCTTGAGATTTGTTACTTGATTCGCCCCAGAAATATTGTTAGCATTCTGGGCGCGTCCATTGTCCCAAGCATGGATTCCAGAACTTGTTCTGTCTGACTGATTGTCATTTTCAGTCAGTACGAGAGATGGCATCTGACGTAGAAGACTTGACTATCATTGCAGGACGTGTGTAGAGGAAGGCAGAAGATGTAACGGCTGGAATGTGAGACATAAGCCCTTCCAAATTGGACAGGAGTGAATGTGAAAATAAGGGAGAGGTGAAATGTTTTATTTGAATAAACATGTTTGATGTTATTATAATATACATGCTTAGTGTACATCTAGAGTGGATACTACAGATATGCGCTTGTTTCTTTATCACAGTCCCCACATTGGGCAGGGACTAGTAGGCATCCATTCTTGTGCCGACAGTCTGAGTGTAACGACCCGCATGAAAGCAGTGAGGACGACAAACTGGAAAAGATAGGCAGGGTCTCAAGCCGAGAACTGTCAGACGGTGAATTCTCCTACTAGGAGCTAAGTTATGTACAACTATAATTTCATTATCAACATCATCTCAACTCTACTAGCCTAAACAAGTTCATTTTATTTTAGTCAGATTTATTAAATAAATCTTTTTCATGTTGTTACAAAATAGTTGAGTAAATTGTGTACTTAGGTTCAAGTGTCTTTGTGCATATTAGTTTACTTCAGCTAACAAATATTTAAATCACTTGATTGGGGCTTTTAAGTAATGCCAGGAGAGGAGAAAAGTCGGAGGGGTTAACTGTGTATCTGGATTATATAACAGTGGGTTTATCCTGATATCTATCTATCCCTTCTCCTACTCCTGTGGATACACGCACAGCAACTTTCATTTCATGGGACGAGCCACTCGCTGTGTTCTTGGCTATCCAGGACTGTCTTGGATCAACATAGCTTAGATATTAGTCCAGTTTCTCACCTGGGTGGGCATTGTTAAGGTTCAAACCCACACCCTCACTATATCAGTGTATTTACCCACGTGGGCTCGCGACAACGGGCACCGACAACGAATTTGCATTAGCATGGAGACAACATGTAACCCATGTAGGGTGACAACTCGCTAACTCGCTTACTTCAAAGGAGAGATAACAGAAGCTACCGGGTCTGGTTCAGAAAAGCAAGGTGCTGTCTGTCCACATATACAAATATAGTCTCTAGATGTCCTCCGCATTGTTCAGCTGCATACCTATTGATCTCGCCCGTCAAATTTTCCCGTAGGTTTTTATAAGTGTTGTGCTTCTTGTGCGCTCCCTGGGGCAATTTAAAAGGGGGAACATCTCCCCTTCCCCATACAAGCCATGTAAAAGAGTTCTCGTGTTAACCTATTTGTTACACAATTCAAAGGGACGGATGAGAGAAGAGTTCGGCGGGTGTATAATCTGTATGCTACGGGAACAGTTAGCGTCTAAACCTTTAGACATTTGCTGCGGGAATACCCGGGTATGCCTGGTGTGCTGTGATGTCGATTCGTAAATCAGTAATCAGTAACAAGGTGTGTTTAGGAAGAAAAAAAAGAGAGACGAATAATGGGAAGAGAGAGAGAGAGAGAGAGAGAGAGAGAGAGAGAGAGAGAGAGAGAGAGAGAGAGAGACAGAGAGACAGAGACAGAGAGACAGAGAGAGACAGAGAGAGAGAGACAGACAGACAGACAGAAGATACACAAGGATGAAAGGAGGGGGTGGGGGTGGGGAGACATTAACAATTTAAGGTTTCGTGAGGAGAGTACAGCATAGAGATTGAATCAGAGATTATCAGAAATTCGTCTTTTCCAGATAAGAGTTGAAGAAGGAAATTAAAAATTGCCGGCGATAAGCAAATTGTTATTTACAACAGAAACTCGCCACATCCAAGTTCGTCTTCAGCGGTATGCACTGTAGTCCGTAGAAGAATATAAAAGTTATGCAGTATCATTATAGAAGAGTAGTGTTATAATTACCACAATCAACAGTGTGTGACAGAGTTAAATCTGTCAGATAGTATATTACTATGTGTAGTTGTAACTACCATCTTCCACGCCCTAATTGAACCATTCAATAGAAGCTATAAAATAACAGGAATCGAACCCTCGCATATCAAATGGTTTGCCCACTTGGAGATATGCCTATCCACCGGACCTTGATATTACTTCAGGAGACAACCACGGCTAACTGGAGACGAACTTCACTTGCCCGCTCTCCAAAGCACACAGCACATCAGCCTTACTTCCGCAGACAACAACGGCTGACTGGAGACGGACTTCCCTTGCCCGTTCTCCAAAGTACACAGCACGTCAGCCTGTCGAAGGACTCTGATGACCGACATACAGCTCTCGTCGGCATCCCTACTGTTCTGTTTTCGTGGTGACCCTACGTCTCTTTGGGCCGTCACCCAGAACAGTCACTATTAGAGCATCCAGTCCCCTTGGACTTACTTCGCCAGCGGGACTATACCTTCGTCCAGTACCGCAACCACAACCCTTACTCAGACCTTGATGCCCGGTAGTTGTACGGTACTCTGTCTCAGTCGAGAGATACTGACTAACCCTCTTCCCCTCACTACTCAGGCCAATGTTGACACTGTTTCCCTTGAACTCCCAAAAAGAACTATCATACCACTCTGTCCCTTCACACAATATTACCAAATCATCACTCAACAAAGTTATATGTCAGTTCTTTACTCTTTCATACTTTCTTGTTAAGGGCGCCTTTTTCACACTCTTACATCCGTCTGCTTCTACTTCGGTCGCTATTGAAAGGGCGGGTGGTACGTTAAGTTGTGGTGTACAGTAAACCACTAATTAGACACCTTTTACGACATACTCTATATGGAAGTAAGGGGGAGGGACAGTAGATCTAACACCCCCCCCCCCCCGCCCCTTATCCCACACACGGTTTTAAGGTTTAATTTTCAAGTGTATTCATCATTCGGCACATTATTGTTATTATTACCATCATCATCATTATTATGCATATTATTATCTTTTACCACAAAGTTTAACCCCCTCCCCCCTTCCTTCCACTTCTCCCCTTGTTCCCGGCCAGATGACCTGTAGAGGGTCTTATATGATTGCTTTGGAGAATATTGTCAATGAAGTAATTAACAAGCATCGAGAACACGTTACCAACTTAGAACTACCACGGCCTAGGCTGCTAGTGCTAATAACATTATTCCAACGTTGTCTTGTGCAACAAGTCTAATACATTCATAGATGGCCTGAAAACGGTTAAAAGCAATAGCTTGTTCACGTACATCATTACCCTTAGACACCATGAGAAAGACTGCTAACTTGCTGGAGTCAAGTGAACGGGTTGTAAAATCTAACACTAGACAGGCGTGGGATGGGATCCCATTGAAACGGTTCAAAAGACAAAAACCACAGCTTTTCCACCCTTACTGCATTTCCGATGTTTTGTTAACAACGACATCAATAGTTCTAAGCGAAACACGGTTAGAAAATTAGACAGCGGCGCCAAAGCAACGAATTTCAACTCGAGAACCTATGCGTTCAAGAACTTGAGCCTTCCCCACCCCACCAGGTATACTATAGATGTTTTCTTCTCCTCCTTCTTCTCATTTACAGGCAAAAGGTTCTGGATGGTCGTCTACTTCTGAACTTAAAATCTTGTTCCAGAACCCGAGGTTGTCTACACATCCGTTTTACAGATATGGATTATTTGCATGCAGACCTTGGTTCCTTGCCTCTCAGACATATGTACTCCATTAACTTCCAAGGTAGCCCCCAATTAGTTGACTCTTACGACATACTTGTTGAGGAGGCAGTGGGTCCATTATATTTCCCTACAGCTGAGTCCCGGAACCCACACAGGAGTTTTCTTTTGTAAGCATGTGTCTATTAATTTTAGACTATTTCAGGCATGCTATTTTATTTTGTTTGCCGTTCAGCGCATAATAGTATTAATAACAATAGAATATTAACAATAAAAAAATTCCACAATTAAACAACGATTAAGCCCCTTGAGCTTCCACGCCCATAAGAGAACAAATCGGTTGTTTTTTTATGGCAATATATTACGAAATATAGAAACGAATACTTGAAAAAGGAACTTGTGTCCGTGCTTGGTAGTGGTGGTAGTGGTGGGGGAGGGGTGCTAGGCCCCTTACCAATTTTCTTGGGGGTAGGGCTCATCTTTTCCCCTGAAAAATTAAGGGTGGGGGGAGGGGCGCACGGGGGCCTTATCAATTAGGTGCCGGCATCCCTATGTAGGAAAAAGGGTGGGACCAAGAAAGGACAGTACAAATTAACCAGGTGGCGAAAAAAGAAATAAGGATTAAAAAAATAGTAAAGCAAAAGCAGAAACAGAATTATGATCAGATAAGGAACGAACAGGATGTAGGACGTTTACTGGACATCTGGTAGTCTGGTAATCTTAGTTTCAGCTTCATAGCAAACGGGTCACCCCATAGTTGCTCCACTCCTGTGCCAACGAAAAACACACAGAATGTTAATCACAGTCCCTTGTGGAAAGATTGACAGACTGCTGTCTCAGCATATCTAGCATACACACGCATTAAAAGCATACGGCAGCCATCCAAAGTGCTAACACAAACAGTCAGACATTAGAAATGCAGTTAATCGTGGATGGTAGCAGAAGTCACCAACAGATCAGCAGTTGCACACGCGATCAATTTTAATCACACAATGGCACCACCAAAATTGCGACAACGGGCATCGCGTATTTTCGGAATCTTCAATTCACACCACCAGTCTGGTGACAGTCGAGAAACATTCCAAATGAAATCTGCAGCTCACAGTGTCACGCCATGCACTCAACTCAGAAGCTGGGCGACGAAACTATATCCTTTCAGTCTTCAAATGGAGCAAAAATGCAACGGCCACCGTCTGTCAGAAACAACAAACTTGCCACAACTCGAAACAGTAGCCGTGCCTAGCGTCCATTTTAACCGGAAGTAGTGAGTGTTTATTAACGGTCACCCCAGTGGTGCCCTCGTGCTGTGGAAGCGGCCAGGGGCATAACGCCCATTAGCAAGGTGTCGCCCCTCTACGACCTGACTATCTTCGTTAACGATTGTACACCCCACAACCATGCAATTCTTTTGCACGAAGGAGACGCCTTAAACTTAGGTTCTGGACTACCGACTCTCTACATGCTCACACGCGTGTGTTAATGGTGTACAAAAGTTATCATGTTTCTCTCATCTACCATTAGCCTTATGTTCCAGCATACATTTATAAATAAAATACTATTGTCATGCATATTTGCATACATACACTTAAACATACTAGTAATAGTTGTGACAACAATGATTAATAATTAAAAATTCGCAAGCGCTCACACATCAAAGTAGAGAGGGAAAAGGAGGTACATCTACACATTAAAGGAAAAAACTGAGAGAGATAAAGAAGAGGAGGAGGAGGAGGAGGAGGAGGAGGAGAGAGAGAGAGAGAGAGAGAGAGAGAGAGAGAGAGAGAGAGAGAGAGAGAGAGAGATCACTAAATGACTAATTCGTCCAGAAGGAAAATGTTTATCAATTCTTCTGTACAGTAATCCATAAGTATTTGGTGTAGGGCATCAAAGGAGTACTGTTTTTATCTCGTGGCCCAGAAAAGATGCTGCTTGGACAGAAAAGGTAACAAACAAGTCCGAACGTCGTTGATTTGTTGAATGTCTTACTCCTATCCCTAAACTGTTGTAAGTCGGGCTCCTAGTTGGTCCAGAAAATAAAATATTCCCCTCATAGCCTAGATAGTGGAACGTCTTTCGACCAGTTTTATGTTACAGATGATAACATTATATCTGACTATGTGACGTCGCGCGACCTAGAATCCGCTTCATATTACCAAGTAGCAGTTATTTATTCATATTACCACTGTTAACTGTACTTAACTGATTGTCACGGGATAGGACCATGTGGGATTTGAATGGGTGCCGGCCGACGAGGGACTAGTGTTCATGGTCGGGAACACTCACGACTCCATGGATACCACCCCTATCTGGTGAAGTCGTTAACTCCTTCATAGCCGGAAAAAAGTTATAAAGTGTTTACAGGACATACTCATAAGTGGCACACACACACACACACACAGAGAGAGAGAGAGAGAGAGAGAGAGAGAGAGAGAGAGAGAGAGAGAGAGAGAGAGAGAGAGAGAGAGAGACGGAGCGCGTGAGATGCAATGGTTAAAAAAGGGCGTGGAAATGAGAAAGGAGAAATGAATGCTCTTGCATACATGTATGTTCTGTAAATATAATTCTTTTGTGTATCATTCATTATGCAACTTAAGAATATGTAAATGGATTGTGTGTCAAAATAAAAGGTTTTTTTTTTTTTTGGGGGGGGGGGGGGGGGGGTGGTTTGGTCTTTTATTGAAGGCCACATCCAAATTTAAAAAAAAAATTATGTAATTGAAAAAGTGAAGCTCGGAAACTGGAACGATTATAATTTAAACATTACGGGGGGGGGGGGGGGGGGGGGGGGGACCCACACAGATCCCCTGCATCAACAAATAATGGTCCCCCACCTTTCCTCCTGCTCTCCCCAGTCCTTTTCTTCCTCCCTTTCTCCTTCTCTGTCAAATGCTGGTGAGATGTGAGGCCGTTTTGAATATGCATTATTATCACCACCCTAAATTTGTGTTTATAAATTCTGTAAAAAATGTATATATGATGCAACCCTATCATCATCACCACCATCATAACAGGCTGCCACCACCAACAAATAATTATGAATGGTCCCTCCTTTCCTTACCCCCTGTCATTTTCTGTCTCCTGCTTTGTTCTACTCTCTTCCAAATGTTGGTGGAATATAGGTACAACGTCAGAATTTTTTTACCATTTTATTATTTTTGCTTTTGTAAATGTATATGAAATATTGTAAACCATGTTTTCAACTAATAAACGTATTTAAAAAAAAGACTACACTTCGGTTGTAGCTTAGTAAGAGTGAAAAAAAAAATGTGAACGGATCGTATATTGATCTGTATGTCTTCTTTACACATAAACAAGTAAAGATCTATTTTTAAAAAAAGGGGAAAACAGCATATAATCTTTTAAACAACTATAAATGTTTGTTCAATTAAGATTTTTATTTTAATGCATGTATGATTAATTTCAATGTGAATCATGAGTGGATTTCTAAAAACAGACACAATACTTACAAACGGCATAACTTGTAAACAGACATACGAATACCTACAATGCAAAAATTGCGTTTAAACAGTTTAAAAAAAGAAATGTTTCGTTATTTGAAGCCCCACTCTGGCTTTTGCCAGGGGCTGCAATATGGCCTGGCCATAAATATGGCCTAAAGGCTGAATGCGGTTTCTGTGACCTCTCCACGGTGGTCCTCACCCACATGGTGGCAGCACATTATGTCATCGGGTGTTTATCGCTTGGTGGGGTAGAAAGTCAGTCAGTCACATGTCTTTTTCTGTAATTTATCGAGGGGAGGTTGTGGTAAGCCTAGCCAGCTGCTACACATTTTAATGTTCTAAATATGTTCTAT
The DNA here is from genome assembly GCA_905116865.2 of Candidula unifasciata. NCBI lineage: Eukaryota > Metazoa > Mollusca > Gastropoda > Stylommatophora > Geomitridae > Candidula > Candidula unifasciata. The sequence continues at coordinate 216,466 of CAJHNH020008492.1, forward strand.
ATATTCGGGTAGTCGGGCGGCCAGGCTGGGCATTTGGGAGACCGACCCGAAAAAAAAATGCACTAAAGATTTTGGCACTTTACCAGCACTTAATCATCTCAGAAACTGATTATGGATCGGGGTTACTCACTGTCTCGAAGAGTCAGCAAGTCAAACTGGAGCACATACAGAATAAAGCTATGCAGCTGATCCAGAGTTGTACAAGAAACACCACGATTGTGTGCATGCGATACAGCCTTGCATTGCCGACTATTGCAGATAGGCTAAAACTGCAGGCTTAGTCAGAGTAGCTGCAGACAGGGAACACACTCTGTATGAAGCTTCGGCTGTAGGCAAGGGTCAGAGGCTGAAAAGGGATAAATGGTGGATGGCTCAAGCAGAAGACACAATAAGCGGTACTTAATTTATAACTTACCCCTGACGTCACGACAACGTCACAGGAGACATTTCCAATAAATTCTAGGGTGTTCATGTTGTAGTTTCTCGCGATTTCTCTACAGTAAAGTTTAGGGTTAGGGTTAGGGTTAGGGTTAGGGTTAGGATTAGAAGACACTAGATGAACACTCAAAAAAAAAAGCAACACACAACAGCACACTTGCACCCCTTGAAATAATGGACTATCAGGTCAGCTGTGGATTTCCCACGGGGATTTCCTGTTTGGGGTACGTTATAAATTAAGAACTCAATAAGCAATAAGACAAGTATGCATGTTGGAGAACATCGGGCGAGGAGAGGAATGGGTCAGAGTACCAGCAGAAAAGTCTGACCTGTGTAGGGTTATGATCACATTAGACCGGGTGTGCAGAGAGTGGCCAGCGGGTGCAACAGAGGTTGAAGTTCAACAGTTGATTAACGAAAATCACGCCCAGGTGATCTGATTATCGATACAGATGGTTCGGTGCTGAGAGGAAAGAGAAGTGCCTGGGGGTTTGTAGCGAAAGCCAATGGAAAATCTTTAGTGCAAGACACCACAACATTTAGCATGAGACTGGAGGTGGAGGCGCTAACCGCAGCTCTCCGGTGGACAGAGAACAAGATGCATACAAATGTCGTAATTTTATCAGACTCTTAAAGCATGCTAAAAAAAAAGTGAAGGCAGGGATGTTTCGAGCAGAGTGGCAAGCTTCATTGGAAAGGTCCCGGGTGGTTAGCATACTTTTGATCTTTTCTCCAGGCTATGCCGGCGTGGTGGGTAATGAACAGGCAAACAGATTGGCTGGATCTGCAAAACTGGGTGGTGAATTGATACATGACAAGCCAGATGTGATTAAGGCCCTTTGGGAACAAGCAGCGGAATCAGTACAGAAAGAAGATTATTATGGCCTGGAGAGAATGAGGCACCTGGATGTAACCAGAGGGAGTAACCTGACTGATTACGACGGTGGTACGTTTCCATAGTTAACTCTGAATTGTCTGCAGAAGGTAAACTGTGGGGATAGAGATATCAGTGTGTATCATGGCTCGGAGATATTTGATTTTCTGTCGCTAGAAGCGAATTTTCATCTTTGCTAGATGAGGTGCTTAGCACATGTGTGTGTGTGTGTGTGTGTGTGTGTGTGTGTGTGTGTGTGTGTGTGTGTGTGTGTGTGTGTGTGTGTGTGTGTGTGTGTGTGTGTGTGTGTGTGTGTGTGTGTGTGTGTGTGTGTGTGTGTGTGTGTGTGTGTGTGTGTGTGTGTGTGTGTGTGTGTGTGTGTGTGTGTGTGTGTGTGTGTGTGTGTGTGTGTGTGTGTGTGTGTGTGTGTGTGTGTGTGTGTGTGTGTGTGTGTGTGTGTGTGTGTGTGTGTGTGTGTGTGTGTGTGTGTGTGTGTGTGTGTGTGTGTGTGTGTGTGTGTGTGTGTGTGTGTGTGTGTGTGTGTGTGTGTGTGTGTGTGTGTGTGTGTGTGTGTGTGTGTGTGTGTGTGTGTGTGTGTGTGTGTGTGTGTGTGTGTGTGTGTGTGTGTGTGTGTGTGTGTGTGTGTGTGTGTGTGTGTGTGTGTGTGTGTGTGTGTGTGTGTGTGTGTGTGTGTGTGTGTGTGTGTGTGTGTGTGTGTGTGTGTGTGTGTGGACACGCTTTTGGTTGTCATGTAAAGTTATCTGTGAAGCAACGCTAGTTTCGTGTTCAGTAAAATAAACGTCTTTTATGTGGAAAAAAAAAAATGCTGACTGTTCCAGTAGCAGAAAGGTTTTACACATGAGCATCACATATAATAAATCCAGGTTTTTGTTGTTGAATTAAAAAAATTTTTTGAACTAACTGCTCTCATGATCGCCCCCCCCCCCCCCCCCCGCCCACCCCACAACTGATTGAACAGAATACGATGGAGTCTGGATAAAAAGAGGTCACAGGGACCTATGGAAATGGTTCTATTTATCAAGATATCACACAAAGTAACGAATGTACACCAGTGACATACATAGCTTTGAGTAAAACAATCGTACCAGTTAGGAAACACCATAAGTTAACAAATAAATAGCATGGCATTATCAGATATATTGGAATATTTAATATGCTTATCGCCAGTTCAAACATCAAGGATGCTAACATATATAGCAACACATCAACAACAACAACAACAAAATAATATTAATAATATCAAAAGCAAACATCAAAGAAGAAACTACCAGCCCCATGCTGAAATTCCACCCCGTTTCCTCACTCATAACAAAAGTTTTTTGTGTACTGAACACAGCCACTAGAGAAACAAAAACCAGTTATGGTGCAGCAAATTAGGCAAAAGTAGAGGAGGAAAGGAAGGTGACGAATGAGATAGAGGAGAGAGTAAAGAAGGACATATATATTGAGATGAAATAAATACAGGAGAGAGAGAAAGAGAGAGAGAGAGAGAGAGAGAGAGAGAGAGACAGAGAGAGAGAGACAGAGAGAGAGAGGGGGATTAAGGAAAGATAGGAAGATTAGATATATACGGGCGGGATGGAGGTCAGCCAGAGAACAAAGAGGGAAGGGAGAGGATGGAGAAAGGATGGTGAGAGAAAGGAGAAGAATTGAAAAGTAGAAAAGTAAAATATAGAAGGAGAGAGAGAGAGGAGAGAAAAGGGACGATGTGAGGGGAGGGGGAAATTAGAACGCTGGTGGCCAAACGCCGCGACAAAAATATAACTGGGAAATCTAGCTCACTTTTCATCAACTTGTGGCCGGGGAAAAGTCCCTGCGTGCCGTTAAAATTCTGCTTATTAAGATGTGTCGTTTTTCTCTTCCAGTCTGGCAAATAAACTGATATCTAATTTGTTTTGTTTCGCGTTTGGTTAGCTGTCAGATGGTAAAGTAAAGAAAAGATCACTTTTTGCGACTTAGGCGCATCGGGCATATGGGAAGAGCAGCCCATATTTTTACAGACCAATCGGCACCAAACGTAGAAGTGAAGAACCGTTTTGAGGTCTTGATGTCTGTACAAGAGGAAATGACACCTGATGAACTGGCGGTACAAGCTAGGGATATCTTGATAACAGCAGCTAAAGACTTAATACCCACCAGGACTAAGCAACATAAACCATGGATCACACCATACACGTTAGAACTAATAAAACAACGAAGGGA
>CAJHNH020008492.1:225000-352500 GCA_905116865.2 Candidula unifasciata
TCTCACGATGGACACAAGGTGCTGAAGATACAAATACAAATGTTTCAGTTTCAGAGTTTATTTACCTTTTCACTGTTACTGTTAATGTCAATACTTACTAACACCTAGTTATAGTTGCTAATTTTAAAAAAAAGTATCCCCACTAAGACTGATTACGGTGTTGCGTAATCAACTTGACACCTCTTCTACTTCTATTATAAATATTCGGCTACCCTCCGAATAACGGTCCCAAACTATCGAGGCCGAAAATATACCCTAACAGGGCCTCAGTCACATGTAAATTGCGGACCTATTTCTGACGACTACAAAGATTACAGCGGAAAAGCTACGGCCGAGTTAAAGTCACCGCCGAGAGTTTCCCGGAGCGGATCTAAACTAGATGGTTGGGACTCACGAGCAGCAGCTACCGTATCTCCTGCAGCTTCCTCCATTTTATTTGCTTGTGAGTCCTAGCCATCTAGTTTAGCTCCCTCCACGCCGCACGTAGCGGCTTGGGAAACTCTTGGTGGTGGCGGTATAGACATAGTCGCCGGAAAGAGGTCCGCAATTTACATGTGACTGAGGCCCTGTTACATTATATTTTCGGCCTCGATAATTTGGGACTGTTATTCAGTGGATAGCCAAATATTCTATCATGATTTGTAGGATGCTATTCTCAGTCATTCTGAACACTGGCATAATCATAATAATCAAAATTCGACACCCCCTCTTCCCTCCCCTCCTCATCCCATCCCAATCCTCTTCCTCCTCTTTTTTTTCTAGTAATTACTTACTAAGTAAGTCGCTACTCTTCTCTTCTACCTTAGGATGTAGAGGTTTGCCAGACTTCTCTATCAAGTTTTTTTTCCCTTGCTTTGTTCAAGTTCCATTTGAGTCTTTAGTCAGTCAGCAGGGACTGTCAGATATTGTCTTCCCAGCAAACCCTTGGTGATTTGGTTCTTGGCCCACCATGGTTGACAATTCTCTCCTATTCTGCATACATGTCTAAACCGTCATAACTTCTTTTTATAGTAAATAGTCTAAACAAATATTATTGACAGAATTTACTTAAGCTTAAAAGGGGAGAGAATAGACCTCCTTGCACTGGGTTATTACAGATTGCTGAGTCTCTCTCCCCAGAAGGATGGCTAGCTGCTTGTTAAGAGCAAAGCACAAACTCCCTAACTTCACTTATCTGCAGGAATATGTGTAAAACCTGTACTCTTATACCAAATGACTTGTCCATGAAATGACCCAAGACCTTTAGAGCACAAGGCAGTCGGCTTGACCACTTCACCATGGGGACCCCCATTTGACAAATGTGATGCCCAAATCTTCTGACCTCTGGGGATGATGTTGTTTATCTTGCATGTTTGAATACTTTCAAACACCTTATTCTTTCTATTTTTAGTCTGTTAGTTTACAGAAGGGCATAGTTGGGTCTCCCCACCTGCTGCCCGAAAGCAAAGAATGGTAGTAATACTTTAACCTACCATTTCCATTAAGAGACAGCTGGGGATGATTGATTGGCTGTTTCATCTCATGTAGCAGTGGTTCCCAGTTGGTGGTCTGGAACATATTTAAGGGGTCTGTGCTATCATTTGGGAAAAAAACAAAACAAGCAATGTTTTGTGTGTGTGGGTGTCATTCTAATATAGATGTACATTTCATATATATATATATATATATATATATATATATATATATATATATATATATATATATATATATATATATATATATATATATATATATATATATATATATATATATATAAATAATGCATCTTCCTGAGAGGCCAGGAATCAGCAGTCTGCATACAAATGAGTCATATCTGTAAAAAGAATGCACACCCAACACTCAGGTTCTGGAACAGGACTGCAGTCCAGAAGTCGACGAACAACCAGAACTTTCCTCCGGAGTTTACAGCTGGTGAACGCGAAGAAGAAGATATATATATATATTTGCCCATCCCGCTAGCGTTGTTGGCTAAACCTGACTTCACAATGACCAGATGACAAACTCCTTGTGGTCCAGGTTCATGCCCGGGGGTAGGCAGAAAAGCCATATTTCTCCCATATTTACGGTATTAATCATAGAATCAAGGCCGAAGGGTTGCGATATCCATAGTAGCCTAAGGGTTAAGAACTCATGGTTTTCTGGATATTTAAAAAAATATATATATATAAATATATATACATAAATATATATACACACACACACACACATTTATTTATATGTGCGCTATCATTTAGGAGAAACAGCTCTTTTTGTTTGTGATTTTAATATAGATTCACCTTTAATGTGTATATACTAGATTCAATTTGCCTGACTGTGCCTGGGATAGGGAAAGAAAGTTTTATTCTCATCTTAGTCTCCACCACTGCTGTATGTGTAGTAGAAACTCTACAGAGGAGGGCGCATCTTCTTCTTCTTCGCTTTCACCAGCTGTACACTCTGGCGGAAAGTTCTGGTTGCTCGTCCACTACTGAACTGCAGTCCTGCTCCAGAACCTGAGTGTTGCGTGTGCATCAGTTTTACAGATCTCATTCTCTTGAATACAGACTGTTGGTTCCTTGCCTCTCCGGCAGATGCACTCCGACTTCAAAGGAAGCTCCCAAATTAGTCGACTCTTACGACATGCTTTTGGGGAGGCAGTGGGTCTATTCTTGTTCTCCCCAAAATGGGGCCCCGGAACCCACACGGGGGAGGAGGGCGCATGATATGAGACTTCTGTCTTTAAGTTTCTCTTGAATGCCCTCGTTTTCTAAACCCGGTAATGTCCTATTTTAATGTATGTTTGGTGTTTCTGTGAAGTTTCTGTAGCAAATAAATCTTTGCAGGATGTAGGAGATGGCCCATTGAGTGGTAGCAGCATATTAGATCATTTCTTTCCGTTTGTAATGCTACCATCACCTAAGCGCTCCTTTGGGGTGATGAGGCAGTGACTCAGGATTAAAATTCAGCATATTGGCAATCCCTCGAATCTGACCATTAAAGTAACAATCTCCACTAATGCCCCTATCTTACAGTCTACATTTCAAGGCGATTAACATAATGTAATTTAAAAAAAAAAAAATGTAGGTAAGGGAAATAAAAGGAAAGAATTCTAAGGTATATAACTGTAGAGAAAGTTTACTTTTACTGATTGTTGCAATAAATAAAAAAAAAATGCACAGAAACCTGACCGCTAGTGTGACTGTTAAATTTAATATTGTGACCATAATGGCAGCTGAAAATTTAACCCTTGTATTGATCACGGTCTGGGAGGAGTTAACAGTTCATTTATAATTAAACACAAAATAGGAAAGGATTTGTGATTTATAGTTTAGATATAGAAAGCGTCCTCGCCATAGTTTACAACGGCATTATCTGAAACCCTACTCTGGCTTTTGCCAGGGGCCGCAATATAGGCGGGCCATACATATGGCCAAATGTCTGAACGCGGTTTCTGGGACCTCTCCACGGCGATCCTCATCCGCATGGTGGCACTTTGTGTCATCGGGTGTTTGTCGCTTGTGTGATGTTCTGGTGGGGTAGAAAGTCAGTCAGTCAGCCGTTTACAACGTTGCTTTCTATATGACTTTAGGACGTAATTTTTTGTTATTTGAAGCCCCACCCTGGCTTTTGCCAGGGGCTGCAATATAGGCAGGCCATAAATATGGCCACTTGTCTGAACGCGGTTTCTGGGACCTCTCCATGGTGATCCTCATCCACATGGTGGCACTTTGTGTCATCGGGTGTTTATCGCTTGTGTGATGTCCTAGTGGGGTAGAAAGCCAGAGTCATGTTGTGTTAGGCAAATTGTTTTTAAAAAAAAAACCTTTCTGCAGGATGACAATAGTTAGTGTTGATAAATATTGAGATTTGTTGATTCTGACAGGTTTTGTGTTCAGTGATGCAGAACCAACAGCTTTAGTGCAGCATGATGGAGGGCCCTGTGCAGTACTAGCTCCTGTGCAGGCTTTTATAATAAAATGTGCCCTATTTGGAGAAGGGGACCCAGATATTATGGCACTCAAAGCTGTCTCAAGTAATGCAGTATTTATTTATATGTTGCTTTGTTCTCAATTTTTAAAGTATATATTATGAGAATTGTTAAACTGGTTTATATTTTGACAGTAAAAAAGCTGGATGGAAAGTGAGAGATAGAGAGAGAGAGAGAGAGATGAGGAAGTCAAGAAAGATTTTCAACAGTTTGGCATCAGGGCCTGGAGGAACATCTTTATCATAAATGTTTGACAGTGCAAGAGACGTAAGGCAAGATAATCAATGCCACGAGCCATGGACTATAAAAAGAAGATATTGTTGTTGTGGATTACACTTCTTCTTTCTTTTCTTTAGCCCTATAATACCTTGCAGTGTAAGGGCAGGAAGAGATCTCCAGAATGAGTACTTCTGATTGCTTTGTTTATAGTACTTTTCAGTATCTCCTATATATATTTCTGTGGTCAGTTTCCTGCTCTGTCGAACTCTGGCTCTGTTTTCAGCTGTATTTGTATAACATTGCTTTTTGTGTGTGCTGCCCTCTGTACTGCCAATCTTATTATATGACCAGACCATTTGATCTGTTTTCTTTCAATAAAGTTGAGCATTGATTCTGTGCTGACTGTCCTCCTGGTAATAGTAAAAACGAACCTGCGTGCCCAGTGTTTGACCCTTTGAAATAAAGTTTGTTCATTCATTTTTCCTGGCTCAATCTTTCCTTGTTACACCTAGCAAAATATGTAAACATTTCATATCTGTGAAGACTAGTTTTTCTTCTGTCTTCTGACAGTTTGTGGTTAACATCTTACTTTTTTGCAGGTATAGTATGTGTCAGTTTTATTTTGGAGGCATAGTGGTGTTGTGGTCTGTCCCTAAACGTGAGCCATCATAGGCTTGATATTCAATTTTTTTTTACTAGTGTGAACTGAGGTTTACCTCCCCTCATAGTGGGCATCAGAATCTTTGAAAGTTAAGGTGGTCATCATAATTCTAATCATATTAGCACACTTATGCTGCTTCTTTCTTTGTTTCTTTCTTTTTCTTTCTTTCTTTCTTTCTTTCTTTCTTTCTTTCTTTCTTTCTTTCTTTCTTTCTTTCTTTCTTTCTTTCTTTCTTTCTTTCTTTCTTTCTTTCTTTCTTTCTTTCTTTCTTTCTTTCTTTCTTTCTTTCTTTCTTTCTTTCTTTCTTTCTTTCTTTCTTTCTTTCTTTCTTTCTTTCTTTCTTTCTTTCTTTCTTTCTTTCTTTCTTTCTTTCTTTCTTTCTATTGTCCATCTTCTGATTTGCACTGCTAGGATTGCAGATTAACAGGTGATCGGTATCTCAGCTAGGGCACACTCAGTTGCCTAGTATGCTGTGATATTTTGGAGTCTCTGGGTATCATTGACTCTTTCAGTCCATCTTATTCCTAATCCCCCTAATCTTGGCATTTCTACTTTTGTGTTGTCGCTTTTGTTGCTAGAATAATTTGATTCATTCTCATTAAATTGCCAAACCATTTCAGCCTTTGTTTTTCATTGAATTTAATTATAAGTTTTGTTCCAGTAGTTCTTGTAATTTCTTCTTTTCTAAAATGATATCTTCTAGTTTTGTTTCACAGCATTTCTCCCACATTATATTTCCCAAATGGTCAGTTTTCTTTTATTTTCTTTAGTCAGTGTCCAAGTCTGACACTTATAGCACAAGGTTGGTATGAAAGTCACATTTATAATTTGTCTTTTTTGGTCTCTGTGAGGATATTTGAGTGTTTAAAAATTGGGGTCAGTTGATCCGTGAAATTGTTGGATTCTTAAGCAGCTTGGGCATGGAAAATGTGTGCTTGGCACCATCTGATCCAAATGAATTTGAGGCTTACAGAGAAATGGGCTTTGCTTTTTTTATCACTGTAGTTATGAGCTATGGCAACACATACTGACCATTTCAAACAGTCACCAGAATGTTGGATCAGGTCTGTGAATTGTCTCAAATATGCCCTGTAAAATTTATTTTGTACTGATTATGCGACAATTTTCAGTGTGTTAATGAAAAATGTAACCTTTACTGAACAAATTAGAGCATCTAATATGTTACGCCATGAAATTGTTATTTAATAAATTTGGATTTTTAATGTGTCTTATGTTGTGTTCTGCTTCTTCTTAGTATCTACCAGCTATAAACTCCAGCGGAAAGTTCTTGTTGTTCGTTCACTTCTGGACTTAAGTCTTGGTACAGTACCTGAGTTTTACATGCACGTCCGTTTTACAGATCTGGTTTTTGTGTGTGCATATTGTTAGTTTCTCACCTCACAGACAGATGCACTCTGACTTCTAAGGAAAAACCCCTAATTAGTCAACTCTTACAACATGATTGTTGGGGGGGGGGGGGGTGGGGGGGGGGCTGTTGATCTATTCTTTTTCCCCACAGAAAAGGGCACCGCTGGAACCCACACAGTGTCATATTTAATTTTGACCAAATAAAGAAATCCTTTTTAATTTTATTTGTTTGGTATTATACCGTATAATTGTTTCCCGACAATAAACATACTTTTATCTTTATTAATTTAAGACACAAATCTGTTTGGGATTAGAAAGAATAACTGTGCATAGATATAAAACAATTTGGTAATCTTTCTTAACTTCATCTGTGTTGAATTAGAACAATTACGATACAAACAGTTGCACATCTTTCTTAATATTATCTGTTCATAATTTAAAAAAAGATGATTCTGCTGAGACTAAATATACATGCATTTTTTTTTTTTCTAACCTAGATGAAAGAGCCAGCAGTTTATTGCTTGAAGCTTTAAAAGAAATCCTCATACAGATGAACAGTTCAGAGTATATTTTAGTTGGTCTAGACAGGCAAGGCCTACAGGATCAACAGACTGCCTCGCCAAATAGGATTATGGAGGCAATCGGTGCAAGCAGTACCCTTCCTTCAGAGGAAACATTGCTGATAACAGGATCAAGGCCTGTGTTAAAGTGTCAGGAATCCTTTCATTCCAGCCTACGGTAAAATTTTGTCTATTGGATACATTACGCTGTAAAAACATTAATTTCGTTTTTGGTAAAGTTTTGTGTAGTAGATATATTACACTTTAAAATAGTGTTTCTTAAATGGTAATGCTTTTCTTCTTCTTCTGCCTTTCTATCCCCCAATGGAGCATAGGCCCTCAACCAACTCACGCCAAGTCGTTCTATCCTTCGCCATTGCATGGAGCTCTCCCCATGTCCTCCCAATCTTTCTAACCTTGTTCTCCAGCTCTCTTCTCCATGTGTTTTTTGGCCTTCCTTTATTCCTAAGCCCCTGTGGGTTCCAATGCAAAGACATTCTAGTAATGCTGTTCTCCTGTTTTCTCAGTGTGTGCCCTATCCAACGCCAGCGTCTTTTCCTCACTTCCTGATCCACTGGAGCCTGTTTAGTTCTCTCCCAAAGTTCTACATTAGTTATTCTATCATACCATTTTATTCCCTCTATTCTGCGCAGGCACCAGTTAATGAATGTCTGTAATTTATTAGTAATTGCCTTGGTTGTTCTCCATGTTTCCGCCCCATACAATAGTACTGATTTGACATTAGAATTAAAATTTTTAGTTTAGTATTTCTTTTAATTTCTTTTGACCTCCACAAATTCCCTAGTGCTATGAAAGCCCCTCTTGCCTTTTGTATTCTTATTTTAATATCTCTATCAGTTCCTCCATCTTTATCTACATTACTGCCTAAATAGGTGTACGACTCCACGTCTTGGAGTGGGGTGCCATTAAGAGAAACCACATTACTATTTGCCTGATTTATTCTCATTATCTTTGTCTTTCCTTTATGGATTTTCAGACCAAGCTGCTTTGATCTCGCATTAAGTATATTTAATTTATTTTGCATCTGATTCCGTGAATGGGACAGAAGAGCAATATCATCAGCGAAGTCCAGATCATCAAGCTGTTTTGTAGGGGTCCACTGAATTCCATTCTTGGTGTTAGCAGTTACTGTTTTCATAGTCCAGTCTATAGCCAGTAAAAATAAGAGGGGCGGCAAAAGACATCCCTGTCGCACACCTGTTTTTATTTCAAATGCATCTGTTAGTTTTCCCTCATGAAGAACTCGACATTTCATGTCTTTATATGTTGCCTTTACTAAGTTGATAATTTTCTGTGGGATTCCATAGTGCCCCATCAATTTCCAGAGAGATTCCCTATCTATGCTGTCAAATGCTTTTTCATGGTCTATAAATCCAATGTAAAGTGGTGAGTTCAGTTCAATGCTTTGCTCTATTATAATACGTAATGTGGCTATCTGATCAGTACAGGATCTGTTTGACCGAAAACCTGCCTGCTCATCTCTTAGCATTTTATCAATAGCATCTTTTAATCTTTCCAAAATAATTCTACTTAATATTTTTCCAGGAACTGAAAGCAACATAATTCCTCTATAGTTTTCACACTCCTGTAGATCACCTTTTTTGGGCAGTTTCACAAGATATCCTTCTCTCCAGTCTGCTGGTATTTCTTCGGTCTCCCAGACTTTACTGAATAATCTATGTAGCAATTCTGTTGATGTGTTTATGTTGGCCCTGATGGCTTCAGCTGGGATACCGCCTGGGCCTGTCGCCTTTCCTTCCTTGAGAAGATTTATAGCTTTCCTAATTTCCTCTTTGGATGGTATCTCACAGTTGATATTCAGTTCCATTTCTAAAGGCTGGATATCTGGGGGAACCTCTGGGCCTGGTCTATTTAGAAGCATTTCAAAATATTCAACCCATCTGTCCATTTGATCTTTAGTGTTAGTAAGTACCTTTCCTTGACTATTTTTGATTGATCCAGTTGGCTGACTATATTTACCTACTAATTTTCTTGTGTTACTGTAAAGTTCTCTGAGGTTTCCTTTTGCTGCCGCTGTCTCTGCTTCTTGTGCTAGATCATTTAGATATTTCACTTTATCTGCCCTTATATGCCTCCTAACTTCCTTGTTGGCTTCTGTGTATTTCTCCTGAGCTCTAGCTTTAGCAGCTCTAGTTTTGCTATTGTTTAATTCTGCCTTTTTACTTTTCCTATCTTCAATCAGTTAAATGGTTTCTGGTGTTATCCATGCTTTATGTTTTCCTTTCTTTCTTGCCAAGAACTTCTACGCAAGATTCATTCCAGATTCCTTTGATCTGATCCCAGCAGACTTCCGTGTTGACATCTTCAGCTAGCTGCTGCAACACCTGGTACTTATTAGAGACCGTAACTGAGAACTGTTCCTTAATTTCTTTATCTCTGAGAAAGCCTACATTATATTGGTTTCTATGATTATAAGATGTTATATATCTTTTTAGTTTCAACTTGATTTTACTTACCACCAGGAAATGGTCAGTAAATACATCGGCACCTCTGAAAGCCCTAACATCGTAAAGGGATGATCTAAACTTTTTGTTAATACATATGTGGTCAATTTGATTAGTTGTCTTATGGTCTGGTGATTCCCATGTTGCCTTGTGTATACTTTTATGGGAAAAAATACTTCCACCAATAACATACTGGTTACCTGCACAAAAATTTGTGAACAATTCTCCATTTTCAATTAATTACTCCTAGACAAAGCCGTATTCCATATTATGAAACAACTGTGCAATCACTCACCTACACTAAATACACCCATTAAAGACAAGCAGGGTAAACTACTGCTATCCGACGACCAACAAACAAAGCGATGGGCAGAACATTTCAAGGAAATATTAAATAGGCCAAATCCTGACATCATTCCCAATTTAGAAGAAGAAATTATTACACCAACACTAATTACCTCCAGCGAGTCATTCACAATAGAGGAGATTAAAACAGCTATTAAAAAATTAAGAATAAACAAAGCTACCGGAGAGGACAACATCTCAGGGGAAATGCTCAAAGCAGCGGATGAAAACACCCTGCAACATTTGCTCCAGCTGATGGATGAAGTCTGGCAAAATGAATACCCACCACAACAATGGAAAGATGGTGTAATCTTCAAATTACCCAAAAAAGGTGATTTATCCGATTGCAACAACTGGAGAGGCATCACCCTGCTTTCGATACCAGGGAAACTATTTTGTAGTATGCTACTAGAAAGATTGAAAAAATCCATAGATGAAAGATTAAGGAAAGAACAAGCCGGTTTTAGATCCAAAACATCATAAAATCTTTTTATAATGAAACACGATGCTGTGTAAGAACTGATTCCGGCAATTCTGACTGGTTCCCGGTGGAAACAGGAGTGAAGCAAGGTTGTGTCCTATCGCCGATGCTTTTTGGTATAGCAATCGACTGGGTCATGCGCAAGTGCATAAATAACGCAAATTTAGACATTACATGGGTTGACAAAATTCTGGAAGACCTAGACTTCGCCGACGACATAGCACTCCTGAGTTCAGAACACACAGACGCCCAAGAAAAAATCAATCGACTCCAGAATTTCTCAGAACAAATTGGACTCCAAATTAACACCGCAAAAACAAAAATTCTAGACCTTACCAACAGTTCAGTTGATATCACGCTGAACAACAACAGCCTTGAAAAAGTCAACAGTTTCACTTATCTAGGGAGCAAGATGTCATCTACAGGAGATATCGCACCAGAAATATCATTTAGAATAGCACTGGCATCTAGTGCCTTCAATAAACTGTCTAACATCAAAGACACTTAGCAAACACACAAAACTCAAGATCTTCAATTCTTGTGTGATTCCAGTACTAACCTATGGATGCGAGAGCTGGAAATCAACGAAAACTCTAGACACAAAATTAGACAGTTTTGAAAATAAATGCCTTAGAAGAATACTAAATTTCAAATGGTCAGATTTCCGAACCAATACACAAATAAGGCAAGAATCCAGGCAAGAGTATGTGTCTAATTTGGAACTATGTCGGCCACGCCCTTAGAATGGATAAATCAAGACTTCCTTACCAAGCCCTCATTTGGACACCACAGGGGAAAAGATCTCGTGGAAGACCAAGGGAAACCCTACGTAGAACTATCATCAGGGAAGGCTCGCTCATGGGCCACTCAAACATCCAAGACCTACAACGGATTGCAACGGACCGCCGTGCATGGAGAGTCGCGACCTCTGCCCTATGTGCCGCACTCGACACAAGAGGAAAGACTAACTAACTAACTCCTAGACCATGTCTCCCCATAATTTCTTCATAACCTGTGTTGTCTGATCCTATCTTAGCATTCAAGTCACCCATCACAATTTTTAAGTTGCCCTTTCTTTCATTATTTATAATATTTTGAAGCTGCATGTAAAATTCTTCCTTAACAGATGCATCTTTATCATTTGTTGGTGCATAACACTGCATTACCGAGATGTTCACCTTCTGTTTAACTGTTCTAAAAGATGCTCTTATTATTCTGGGACTCACAGCTTCCCATTCTATTAGTGCCCTGTCTGCTTCTTTTGATAGCATCAGGGCCACTCCCTCACTGTGCGGCGAATTTTCCTCTGTGTGTCCTGAGAACAAAATAGTTTCTCCTGAATTTAGAATACTTTTCCCTGCCCCAGTCCATCTAGTTTCACATAACCCTAAAATACTAATTCTATAATGTTTCATTTCCTTTGCTACTTCCATTGTTCTCCCTATATCATAGAGAGTTCTAACATTCCAGGTGCCAATTCTGGAGGTTTTCCTAGCTGAGAGGAGGTACGTCAACGGTCCGGACTCCTTACGACTTTCTCCACACCGTGTCATACTTCTTCTATTTGAAGAGCCTTCCCTCATCTTGGTTGGCTGGATTTTATTTGCTTCTCTTTTTGACTTATCCATGGTTGGTTGGTTTTTGTGGCTATGGTTTTTATAGGATGAGCTAGCCAACCTCAAGCCCAACCCTACCCTTAGTCGCCTCTTACGACATGCCTGGTAGGGTGCAGTGTCACTATTCTTTGCTTCCCGTGACACACGGGCGAATGCTTTTGCTAGGATCCAATTAATTTTGAATATAGAGTGTTGTTAATGGTAATTTTATGTACATCACACTTCACAAGTTTCTTTAGTGTAAAGTTTTTTTATAGGATATAAAAACACACTTTAAAATGTTGTTTCATTTATATTAAAATATTGGGTGATAAATATATTGTACTTTCTCCACTAATTACTGACTTCATATGGGCCAGTGGACTGCAATGGTTGGGGCAAATATATAGAATGAGAGATAACAGACATCAGCTGCATGCATAAAAAGGCTGGATAGGCAGAGACCATGATTTAGACTAAGAAGACAGTGGAGAGATAATATACATGCAGGCCTACAAACAAGATGAGGTGGGCAATATCTGCAGCAGTGGACCTCATGGGTTCGGACTGCTGCAAAAGAAGAATAAGAAGATATATTACTTTAAACAGTTTCTGTTAATGATGAAGTTGTACATCAGAGATACTTCTTCTTAGAGTCCATGCGTTGTGGGGTTGGTAGTCATGGCTATCCACAACCTTCTGTCTTTTGTACTTTGCGTCAATTCTGACGCATATGATCTTCTATGCCTTAAAGTCAAACTGTCCAGCATCTGTTCTCTCAGTCTCCCTCTGCCTCTCGTCACATGACCAAAGAATGTAGATTGTCTCTTTCTGATATGTGCAATACGTTCTATTTGTAAGCTAGTTTCTTTCAAGACATCTTCATTAATCTTTTTATCTATCCAGGGTAGTCAGAGATATAGTACACTTTAAATCAGAATTGTATTAATGATAAAATTGTCTGTAGAAATTGCACAGCTCATAAAAGTTTTTCAGTTATATTGTACCCAGAAAAATGAATCCTGTAAGATTTGTTTACAATTACTTCTGAAATAACATTGACACTTTAATTCTTTGTGCCATATTGCAACTGAAATGCAAACCACTTTTTAAATATGACATCTGTCAAAATTTGGACAATTCTTTTATCATTTAGTGCTGCCAAGGCGCAGTGATTTCAGTCACAGCCATGAGGGAAAGTTAAGGCCATTGTGATATGTGTAAGGAGATACTTCATACCTTATCTCAGTCGCCAGAAGGCTTATGGATTCTCATGCAGGGCTCTTGCCACACGCCCATATTGTGCACTACAGATAATGGTTCATCTGTGTCACCTGAACTGAGCTGACAGGAGATCTTGGAGTTGATTGCGATGTAGATCTCGGAGTTGATTGAGATGTAGTAGTGTCCAGTCCGCTGTCATCAGCATGTGCCGACGTTATCATTCCTTGTGTCAGTCCAGGACCTGAGCATCATGTGACGGCTCTGCATTTATAAAAGTTTGCTCTGCATTTATGAAAGTCAGCTTTTCATTTATGAAAGCCTCCTTGGATATCTAGGAATGCCCATAATCTGCCTCTCTTCTCTTGAGGGCCGACCAGTCTACACATGGTTGCTCTTGACAGGTTCTCCAGGGGCAACACCTGTAGATAAGAGAACGAGCACAATACCACACAAAAAAAGGCAACATGTCCCTGTCCCATGAAATTATCCTAGAAGTTAACCTGGTCAACAAATGCTTGATGAAGTTAGATGTGTCGGCCGAAAGGCACAAATATCGCAGATTTGCTGTTAACAAGCACAACACAATTATATCACTCAGATGGATGAAAAGAAGAAGATTTTATATCCTTTACAGGAAATTGCAAAGTATCCCTAGCATTTGTTGGCTGTTTTCCCTGTGTGAGTTCCAGGGCCCCATTATTAGGGGGAAAAGGAATAGACCCAGTGCCTCTCTAACAAACATGTTGTAAGATGAGACCTATTAAGGTTTTCCTTCAAAGTCAGAGTGCATCTGGCTGAGAGGCAAATAACTAACAATCAACATACAAATAAATATAGATCTGTAAAATGGATGCATGCAAAACTCAAGTTCTGGATCAAGACTAAAGTCCAGAAGTGGATGAACAACAAGAACTTTCCATCAGGGTTTACAGGCAGTGAAAGGGAAGTGAAGAAGAAGAAAGAGTTGGCTGTTTGTGGTTTTATTAGGCACTCTTATGTTCAGTAGTTTTCCATTGCTTTCTGAATGGTCAAAGTTCCATACTATTATCAAAATCAACACAGAGCAATCTTCTGCCATATTGCCAGGAGTCAGACTTGTTATTTTGGAATAATGAATATGTTAATAACCTCTTAACCACAGATACCAGCGATTAACTTGGCAGTAACTAAAACTGCATATTGTATACCAGCGATTAACTTGGCAGTTACCATAACGGCATATTGTATACCAGTAAGAGTTGGAAAACATTGAATCTTTAAGATTTGTTTTTATTTTTTTACTAGGTTTTATAAATGCAATAGTCAAGAGGATTTACACACAGCTATGTCAAGAGCCATGCCAGAATTTCAGTCTAGCTTTGGTGTTCTTCTCTATCTGTATTCAATATTGCTCACAAAAGTAAGTATCCCTCTGTTGGATATAGATATTTATAATCCAAGTGTATGTAGCTTATATTACAAAAGTTATAAGACAAAGAATGTGGCTCTAATATTGGGCACACCCTGAGAAGAAACAAGCAGAGAATCACTAAACAGGCACTATAATGGGAAATAATAGGACAGAGGAAGCGCAGCATTCAACAGAAACCCTAAAATGGATGTGAAAGAGGCCAGGGGCTAGACTGGATTTCTTCCTTGGCATCGAAGAGATTGCACAAAATAGAAACAGAATGAAGGATTTGACTGCAAGTCCTCCAACTGTAGGTTCTGGGGCCAAATTGTAGAGATAAGAGATGCAAATAAGCCAGGTCTGGATACAAATATGCCAGATATAGATACAAATATGCCAAATCTAGATACAAAGATGACTAATCTGGATACAAATAATCCAGATCTGGATACAAATAGGTCTTACAAATCAGTGGATACGAATAAGTCATCTGAATACAAATAAGCTAGATCTGGATACAAATAAGCTAGATCAAGATACAAATGTGCGAAATCTGGATACAAATAAGCCAGATCTAGAGGCAGATCAGCTAGATCTAGATACAACAAAGCTGATCTAATACAAATAAGCCTAGATCTGGATACAAATATGCTGGATAAGAATAAGCAGATCTGTATACAGTTATGCCAGAACTGGATACAAATATGCCAAATCTAGAGACAAATGTGCCAAATCTTAATACAAATATGCCAAATCTGGATACAGATAAGCCAGATCTGGATACAAATATGTCAGGTCTTACAAATTAGTGGATACAAATATATTGTCTAAATACAAATAAGCTAGATCTGGATACAAATAAGCCAGATCTGGATACAAATTTTCAGATCTAGGTAAAAATATGGATACAAATATGCCAAATCTATACAAATATGCCACATCTTAATATAAAAATTACAAATCTGGATACAAATAAGCCAGATCTGGATACAAGAAAGATCAAAATAATATGCCAAATCTGGATACAAATAAGCCAGATTTAGATACAAATATGCCAAATCTAGATACAAATAAACCAGATCAGGATACAAATCAGTCAAACATAGAAGACCTTACCAGTAAGAGTGGGAACTAGCCAGCAGGCACTGCAGAATCGTAAGCTTGGCAAATGATTCATGACAATTTAAGCCCATGTGATTATCTGAACAGATAGTTCATTGTTAAGAAGCAGAGATAGTGCATGGGGATTCATAGCAGCAGTGAATGGACATTGCTTAGTGCAATAAAGCCTTGCATATGATATCACTACTTCTAGTATGAGAATGGAGGTGGAGGCAGTCACTGACCAGCTCATATAACTCTTGGGATTATTGGAACACAAGCCCTTATACCACTTCAAGGTGGAGGCACATTAGCAGGGACTCAGCTGATGAACTCTGCATACAGAAAGAGATGGTTCTGTCTTTACGGCTGCCCTGGTAAAAACAGGCAGTTATGTTTGATCGTTGTTGAAATTGTATTTCAGTTATAAAGGATTCACTTATTTGCTTCATTTATGTAATTGTTACTGTAGTATGCACCTGACAAGATACACGAAATATGACAGGCAAAAAATTGTACAATCTATTGTTTGTGTCTTCTTTGTTCTAATGTAACTAGAACATTTACAATATATGATTTTGATCTCTCCCACACAGTATGAAAGACTAATGTTTTTGTTTGTCGCTGCAGTGTTTGTAGCTTCTGTTTAATATGTTGTACAGCAGTAATAAACATGTGTTGTATTTTTTTTCTAAATGTGTTCAGGGTATTCAGCAAATAAAGAATGAAATTGAAGATCCCACAGAACCACTTATTGATGGCATTTATGGACATGGAAGGTTAGCAGGTTTACTATTTTTTTTGTTTAGCCATTTGGATTCTTTAGTGAAAAGTTGACTGCATAACATAAATAACTGAGGAGGGTTGATGATAATTTATCTGTCTCATCTGTAGAAAACTTTAGCTGCAAAATGTAACCACTCATCAGCATTTCTACAGAGAGCTTGGCAAATGGAGGCATAAGTTGAATGAGAGCGTTTACTTATTTGTGAGATGAATTGCAGGAAAAAAGAATAATCGGTTGTTTCTTATTTTACACCCTCTTTTTATTTTACTTCCTTCAGTTCAGCTGCTTCTTTGAAGTGTTGGTGATAGATGTAAGCATAATCTGTGTGTTCATTGTTGTTCATTTATCACAATTGATGAGGACCACTCTTTCTTTTGTCCGTTATGAAACTATAGTTGAGTTCTGTGAATCCGGAGGTGATTTATCAGCCCAACACGGGCCCTGAAAGATCTGGGGCAATGAGGGCAGGGAACAGTGTCTGTAGGTTTGGGGCTGATGTGCAGGTCTTTCTAGCCTGCCTGCACTGCTCAGCTGTCCTTTATCCTGAAGCCTCACAGGTCGCTGCCCCTCTTCAAGGCTGTTCTTGATGCCGTCTTTCCATATTTTGCATGGTTTTTCCATATTCTGTGTCCATTGTATTTCTTCAGCATAGCTGAAGCTGTGGCGTTTGGTACCAGGGCATTCTCATTAGACTGCCAAACCATATCATCTGTTGCTGCTTAATAAATTTATATCTTTATTTTTAAATGTATCTCTTCTTTTTACTCCAGCAGCTCTTCTAAGACATCTCATCTCTTTTTATTATTTTGCACCCATTAGTTTTAGTAAAGTTTGACACTGGTAATGTAAAAATGGGCCAAAAACTAATTCTGATTAGATTTGCCTTGCAAGACAAAGGTAGGTAAATTTCTGTGTATCAGAAGTGACATTAGTTGTCCTAGACCTTTGGATCAGCTCAAGGTTGTTGATGTCTTGGGAATTTATTTGTGCAATGACCTCACAAAAGTGTAGATAGATCTTGACCAGAGTGAGCCCTCACCCATGTGTCACCGGGGCCCTCACGGGAAGCAAAGAATAGTGACACTGCGCCCTACCAGGCATGTCCTAAGAGGCGACTAAGTGTAGGGTTGGGCTTGAGGTTGGCTACCTCATCCTGTAAAAACAATAGCCACAAAAACCAACTAACCATGGATAAGTCAAAAAGAGAAGCAAGTAAAACCCAGCCAACCAAGATAAGGGGAGGCTCTTCAAGTAGAAGAAGTATGACATGGTGTGGAGAAAGTCGAAAGGAGTCCGGAAAACCCTTCAGAATTGGCACCTGGAATGTTTAAAGGAAGAACAATGGAAGTAGTAAGGGAAATGAAACATTATGGAATTAGTATTTTAGGGTTATGTGAAACTAGATGGACTGGGGCGGGCAAAAGTATCCTAAATTCAGGGGAAACTGTTCTCAGAACACACAGAAGAAATTGAAGTTAGAAAAATGGGAGGGACATGAAGAGAGCTGCATATGATAGTAAAGGATAGAATGACTTGGCATGAGTTGAAGGCCTATGCTCCATTGGAGGCTAAACAGGCAGAAGAAAAAGAATTGTAAGAAAAAGAAGTGTGAGCTCTAATCCTGATGCACCACCACATGTGGTTCTGCATCTCTGCATCCCATTTAGTTTAATCAGAAGCCATGTGACATGTATATCCAGATAAGACAGAATACATGATAATAACAAGACAGGAAAAGAATATAAACTTCAGCCACATACAAATTGATAATATAAAAATCAAACGAACGGAAACCAATAAATACTTGGGGTGCAAACTTCAACTACTCCAACATGCTGAGAGAAAAAAAAATGTAATCTAGAATACAATCTGGAAATAAAGTAAGTATACTATGCATAACAACATCTGCTAAAGTCAAAGTGTCTATCTAGCAACACCAAGATCAAAATATATAAAACTTTGATAAGACCAGTTGTTGTATATGGCTCTGAAACTTGTAGCACAGCTAAAATATGAAGCTTTGGATCCATCAAAGATGCAAACAATGGGGGATAGAGAGTGAGAAGCAACAACAAAATTCATAATCTCTTCAATTCCCTGTGTGGGTTCCGGGGCCCTATTATATGGAAAACAAGAATAGAACCACTGCCTACCCAAAAGCATGTGGTAAGAGTAGACTAATTGGGAGATGCCTTCGGAGTTGGAGTACGTCTGCCTGAGAGGCAAGAACCAGCAGTCTGCATACAAATGAGTCAGATCTGTAAAACATGCACACACAACATTCAGGTTGTGGAACAGGACTGCAGTCCTAAAGTGGATGAACAACCAGAACTTTCCACCAGAGTTTACAGCTTATGTACACAAAGAAGAAAAAGTGGATAATCTCTTTAAATCCCCATTGATCACTGGCATCATTAGGGTTAACGAACCGAAATGGATGAGGCATATTGAGAGAATATCAGATAACAGAGAGGTAGAAACTGTATTCACAAGGGAGCTGAATGGTCATAGATCACGAGGCAGACCAAGAAGATGATGGAAAGATAATATCCAGACAGACCTACAAACACTGGACAGAGCTGGCTAACTAGAGAGATGAATAGAGGCAGGTGATATCTGCAGCAAAAAAACATCAAGTATGTATTTTAGTTGTAACGGATCTCGTACACTCTGTCTCTCACTGTGCTTGTACACTCCCTCAGACTAGTGTCTGTCCACCTCGTAAAGTTATCTTCCATTTATATCGTTGTCTGCCTCTTGCATGCCTAGTACTTTCCCCTCCAGAACAGTTTTTAAAAGAGTGTTATACCTGTTAATGTTTCTGAAATAGTTACATTCTTTCATTCACAGCCAGAGTCTCATTAATCTGCTGCTGACATCACAAGCAACCTCCAATGTATGGGACAATGACAAAGAAATTTCAGGATTGAGTATGTGTTTGAAATGTGTTCTCATGTTGGTCGAGTAGTTTATGAAGGAGTATGGATATTTGGTAATGGTGACTACATTCATACAAAGGAGCTTGAAATTAAAATGTTAAAAGTGATAAAAATTTCAGTAGCTATGATATTTTCTAGTAACTTGTCAATATTGTTGTTAAGAATAACAAGAATGTTGAGCAAGTGACATCACGGTGCAGATGAACACAGTGACATCACAATGCCAGTTTAAAGATGGCTGCCCCACTTTCGACATGCTCCAAATAGGAGCAGTGTTCTGTTACCCACCTTGTAGACACTTTGCGATACTGTGGTGTGTTGAACCTTGACTGATGCCAAGATGTGGGGCAATGTCACTCACAATCCGTCAGTAGTTTTCATTTACCAGGCCTTCCGCGTCTGCAATCCACTCTTGGGTCATTACTGTGTGGGCCTGACCAAGACCCTCTCCATCTGAGGTGCCATGCTGCTGACATCACCAGACCAGGCTAACGACACATTAGCACATCTTTCGCCCGGTTTGGTGATGTCAAAAGCATGGCCCGTCAGATGGAGATGGTCTTGGCCTTACCTAGTTGTGAAGTCTGCCACAGAATTCCTGCCGTTTTGAAACTTCCTGCTCCACTCATTGAGTAGGAAAATCAGATTTATTCACTTGCTGGACTCACAGGCATGCATCACCATAATAAATCTATACTCGCTGATGAATTTCTAAAGCTCCCACCACTTCACTAATTTTTAAAAAAAGTGGATAACAGAACACTGCTCCTCTTTGGTGCCTGTCAAAATTGAGGCCGCAATCTTTAAACTGTCATTATTACGTCACCATGTTCATCTCCACCGTGGTGTCATGTGCTTAACACTCTTGACATCTTTAACAACAGTATTGACAGGTTATAAGGTAATGGCATGGTTACTGTATTTCTGTATCACTTTTAAGATTGTCATTTAAAGCCCTTCATATGTATTTGATCATATAATTTATGATGAAGCCTTCAGCGGTTCTCAACATGTGGGTCGCAACCCTTAAAGGGGTCGGACGACCCTTTCACCGGGTCACCTGAGACCATCGGAAAACATTCACTGAAGTGAAGAAATAGCAAAAAAAACAATGTTATGGTTGAAGGTCACTACGACTTGAGGAACTGTATTAAAGGGTCGTGGCATTAGGAAGGTTGGGAGCTACTGTCTTAGACAGAGCTGAGTGTCAAAGACTGAAAAGAGAAAGGCATTGGATGGTGCAAGCTGAATTATACTAAATACACAATTAGACATTTGTGCAGCTTGATAACATTGGGCAAGGAGAGGAGTGGGTCAGAGTGTCCCAGCAAAAGTTAGACTTATGTAGGGTTCTAATCACATTGGGCATTAGTACAGGGACTGGCCAGCTGGCGCTGCAGAATCAGAAGTTCAGCAAATGATACATGACAATTCTTGCCCAGGTGATGTGATTATCTATACAGATGGCTCTGTGTTGACAAGCAGACAAAGTTGGGTTTTTTCTTAGCAATAGCCAATGGATGTTGCTCAGTGTAGCCAAGCCTTGCATATGACACCACAACATCAAGCTTGAGAATGGAGGTGGAGGCAGTCACTGCAGCCTTTCTTTGGCCTGAGAATCAGTTATACACACATGCCGTAATTATAACTTACTCACAAAGCATACTGAGAGAGGTGTAGACAGGTATGCTTCATGAAGAGGGGCAAGCATCACTTCAGAGGTCCAGGGTAGTTAGATTTCCTCCAGGTCATGGCAGTGTTTTAGGAAATGAACAGGCAGATAGTCTGGCTGGTTCTGCACAAGTTGGTGGTGGACCAAGAGCCCTTTGGGGGTGAGTGAACAGTGCAGAGGCACAGTTGGATCATCATGGTCTAAGGAGAAGGGTGCTGCGAGAAGTGAACAGATCTGGCCAACGATCAGCACTCAGCGAAAAGGTGGGACAGATATACAATCAGACTGTCTTTTATAGCATCAGAATTAAAACTCTGCATTTGCTGCTGAAGATGGGGACAGATCATTTATAGGAATGTCCTGAGTGTTGTGATGTTGAATCTTAGTTAACTCTTTCAGAACTATGGAACATATGATGGGCAATAGTCTTTTTCACATTAGTCACAGCACACTATAGAAGTCTGGCTTCCATACTGGCAACTTCCATTGTGTTATTTGCCATTTTGAATGTTATGTGTTCGTGATTTTTTAGAGGGTCATTCATTGCCTTGGGTATTTTCTGTAAGGGCCTCTGGGATTAAATGAGTTAAACATTAAATATAATGAGGGTGTGTGGTGTGTTGGTAATGGTGGCTGTACATTCATATGTGTGTGGATGTAAGGAGTTGTTAGAAGAGAAAATGGTACTAAGAAATGTACAGTTTAGTCTAGAGAGTTATTTTGGAGCGTTCTCAGGAAGGATAACTTGGTCAGCAATTGACTGCAAAAATGCATATATTATCCAAAAGGCTGAAAATTTGTTTGTACATATCTTCTTCTTCTTCTTTCATTCGCTTGAAATAGATTATCCATATCTGCAGTATTGTCTCTAGTATGAACTTTACTGTCTTTTGTAATTCACTCAGCGACCCGTAAAGTTTGACTTGCACCGATGTTTCTCTTGGCCAAAAGTTCTGCCTTGATATGTTGTATTTGGGACTGTCTTGGAGGACATGATCTGTTGTCTCAGGTGCCAGTCCACATGTGCACATGGCTGATTCACCAGTTTGTGAAAAAGAGGAAGAGTCTGAGACATTCAAACAAATTCACATAATTAGGTACATGGATAACAACGAGGATTCAGCGGTTCAAAAAGAAATGCTCAAGATGAAAATAGGAGATGTTTTAGAAATAGGGAAAATAGAGGCCAGCAGAAGGTTAAGACCATGGTAGGGAAAATCAGTATATGTGGATGGACAAGCCAGAATTACAGGTCATCAAAGAACAACAAATGAAGTGGGTTGGACACCTAACAAAAATGCCCTGGTACTATCTGCCACAGCGAGCCACACTAAAACGTTACAACAGGTATAGAGCAAGTGGAAGACCTTGGAAAAGATGGAGTGATGACATTAAGAACAGCCTTACAAAAATGAACATAGTCCTAATAGTTCTCTTGATTAACGAATGTTACATCTCCCCCCAACACTTCGATGAGGTACAAGGTGCAAGAGAAGAAGAAGAAAAGAAAAAGAAGATAGCATCGACTAAAAGAATGAATGAACAAATACACTTTTTTTAAAATTTTAATTTAGTTAATTTTTTAACAAATGAATTTGACAGAAATTGTATACCTGAATGTGCAAAAATGGAGATTTATTTGTTGCAGAACTAAAAGGCATTCAGAAACAGTCAACCATCGGATTTCTGACTCTGCTGGAGCACATGAGATACTGTGAGGTAGATATGCATTGTCAGATGTTATTATACCTACTCACCCACACTGGAATGTTGGTTACTTTATCAGGTGCGCCAGTATAACTGTTATTAGGTTGAATATAGAGCTGCCATGGTGTAGCGGCTAGACGCTGGCCTGCAGATCACAGGGTTGTGGATTCAGGTCCTGATGGAGCCGACTTTTTTCAGAAATGACTTGACTCCTAGGTCGACCTAGCCTTAAATGGGTACCAGGGAAAGTCCTAGGAAGTAAAGATAGCCAACATGATGATGACCTCACCACCACCGAGTGCCTATTGGTCTATAAAAATAGGTCTAGTCCTATATGCCGAATACAACTGAAGGTTTGGGAAAGGATCCTTTACGTTCTTTACTTTTATTTCCCTCAAAGTCAGAATACATCTGCTCGTGAGGCAGGGAACAGCAAAACGGTTTTTCACGCAAAACTCAGGTCCAGGTAAAAGCCAAAAGCTCAAGCGGACGATTAACCGGGACCTTCCGTCGGAATTCACAGCCGGTGAATGAAGAAGAGGAAGAATTTACTTTTGTTAGGCTGAACAGGGTTTCTGGGATTTGATGTTGTTTGATTCCCATCCATTTTTAGTAACTTTTTATACTGTGACTTCATCCCTGTGTGGGTCCCAGGGCCCCTGAGGGGGGTGGGGGGTATGGAGAGAACAGCTTCACTGCACGCCTGACAAGCAGTTTGTAAAAGGGGACTAATTAGGTGCTGTTTCTTGGACATTCAAGTGCATCTGCCTGAGAGGCAGGGAAACAACAGTCTGTATACAACTAGGCTAGGTCTTTAAAAACAGATGTGCACACAAATTTCCAGTTCTGAAACAAGATGTTAAGCCGGGAGTGGACGAATAAGCAGAACTTTCCTCAAGAGTCTTCACCTGCTGAACACTAAGAATAATAAGACTGTAACTTCATATAAATGATCTTCAGCATGTGCCATCCTGATAAACATGGGAGACAATGGATCACAATGTTATTACAATCGACGTCTTTACACATTGGGCATCCCCATGTGTGCTTAGTCCTCAGAGGCAGCAGCCACTCCAAGGTATCTCTACTGATTGTTTCCATGAGAAGTTGGTTATAATGTACCCTGTCTTTACCTTGAAGATGGCATATACGTGCTTTACCAAGCTTAACTCCTCAATCATGCAGTCATATTAGCATCAAAGATTTGTCATCCATCAACCGAGTCCATACAGCGTTGATGTTATCAGCTCTGTACATGCTTCTTCTCTTTTGCATTGGTGCATTACCTGCCAGCTTGTCAGCTCTTTCATTATCATTTAGTCCTGCTTACTCAGGTGTGTAGATCCAGATGATGGATGTTAACTGCAACATTTGAATGCTTTCTACCCATTCGGAGCATAGATTAGCAGGTAGCAATTTTCTGAAGTATGTTCATAGAGTTTGAAATGTGTGGCTGCTTGTTCTCCTACCCTTGCAAGTGCTCTGGAAGCAGCAGTATTTTTCCATGGTCAGGCTTGATGTAGTTCTCTGGTAAGGACAGCTATCCTCTTTTATTGTTTTCCCCATCCTTTGGGCTGTGTATGCCCATGCTGATCTTGACCCGTGCTTCACTGACCCATCTGTGTAAATGATGACATCTTCTGGGTGTGAATGCTGATCAATCAGTGCTCTAATCTCTGTGTCTGTGGTGACAGGAAGCTGACTCTTGCAGTACCTCCCCAGTGTTAGGACAACTTTAGACAAGTCATGCGTCTACTGATGTGTCAGTCCATTCTTTTCTGTGACTGATCTCATTTACTTGTTGGATTAGATTTCTGCCTCAGCCATCCAGGAGGAGCCTCTTTTGAGATGCATCCCTCCTTTTAAATCATTGATAGAGTAAAGACAGCGATGGACATGGAGCAGAGAATGCTGTTCACACTTTACCAGCACCTAATAATCATCTCAGTGATTGATTATGGATTGGGGTTACTCACTGTCTCGAAGAGTCAGCTAGAGAAACTGGAACGCATACAAAATAACGCTATGCGGCTGATCCTGAGTTGTACAAGAGACACCCCGATTGTGTGCATGTGATACATCCTTGCATTGCTAACTATTGCAAATAGGCTAAAGGTGCTGCAGGCTAAGTCATATCTCAGAGTAGCTGCAGACAGGGAACACCCTTTGTATGCAGGGGTCAGAGGCTGAAAAGGGGAAAATCGTGGATAGCTCAAGCAGAAGACACAATAAGACACATATGCATGCTGGAGAACATTGGGCGAGGAGAGGAGTGGGTCAGAGTACCAGCGGGAAAGTCTGACCTGTGTAGGGTTATGATAACATTGGGCTCAGTGTGCAGAGAGAGTGGCCAGCTGGTGCTACGAAGGTTGAAGTCCAACAGTTGATTCATGACAATTCTCGCCCAGGTTATCTGATTATCTATACAGATGGTTCAGTGTTGAGAGGAAAGAGAAGTCCCTAGGGGTTCGTGGCGAAAGCCAATGGAAAATCTTTAGTGCAAGACAGCCTAGCATATGACACCACAACATCTAGCATGAGAATGGAGGTGGAGGCGGTAACTGAGGCTCTCCGGTGGCTAGAGAACAAGATGCATACTCATGTCGTAATTGTAACAAACTCTGAAAGCATGCTGAAAAAGTTGAGGACAGGGATGCTTCGAGCAGAGTAGCAAGCTTCACTGGAAAGGTCACGGGTGGTGAGCATACTTTGCATCTTTTCTCCAGGCAATGCCGACATAGTGGGTAATGAACAGACAGACAGATTGGCTGGATCCGCACCACTGGGTGGTGAATTGATACATGACAAGGTAGATGTGGTCAAGGCCCTTTGGGAACAATCAACGGAATCAGTAGAGAAAATAAATTATTATGGCCTGGAGAGAATGAGGCATCTGGGTGTAACCAGAGGGTCTAGCCGACTCACTACGCTTAGAGGAAAGGCAAGATGGACATTTAACCAGATTGTGACCAGTACCATCAGTATTGGAGCTCTGCGCTGGTGGCTGAAGATAAGGATGGAGCATGCATGGGAATGCCCCAAGTGCTGTGATGTCAATTCTTTACTCAACTCAACTCAACTGATAGAGTTGTGCAGTGGGTGGTTGGCGTCTGCTGAAATTCTCATGTACGCTTTCACCTGCGCCACTTTATGTCTGGTTGCCATCATCGGTAAATACAGGACATACCGCATGGCGTGGCACAAGGTGTCTTTTGTGCAGCGAAGTATGAATCTCATGGCCTCATTTTGCACCTGGTCCAGTCTTTCTACCTGGTTTCTGCTGACAGTTAGGAGGCCCAGACTATAGTCTGTAACACTTAGTTCTGCCTCAGCCATCTAAGTCCCTGATAGATAATCTCACACTATTAATCAAGTTTTTAATCAAGTCTGTTTCTTGCCCTGATTATACCATTTTACAAAATCATCTTGGTAACTTTGTTGCACTTAATGTCCTTTTTCCATCAAGTTTGCTGGTTGCTACTAAGTTTTCTAGTTTACCTGTCTTCAACCCCCCCTCCCCCCTCCAACAAAAAAACACTAGCATTTATGACTTGTGAACATGCCCTGTTGGTTTGTCAGGATGAGGTTCCTAAAGTCTCAGGGTAGTCAAACCAAGCTGTATAGAATCAGGAGCCCCATTAGTGCACCGCTGGACACTCACCTGCCTGTCTAAAGGTCTAGGGTTCTTTTTCTTCGCATTCACCGGCTGCAAACTCCAGAAGAAAGTTCTGATTGTTCGTCCACCTCTGAACTTTAGTCTTGTTCCACAGCTTGAATGTTGCTTGCACAAATGTTTTACAGACCTGACTTATTTGCAGGGAGACTGTTTGTTCCTCGCCTCTCCGGCAGATGCACTTTGACTTCAAAGTAAACACCCCTAATTATCGACTTTTACAGCATGCTTGTTAGGGGGTAGTGGGTGTATTCTTGTCTCCCCAAAATAAGGTTCCGAAACCCACATTGGGAAGACAGTATTGATATCCATCACTGCATGTATTAACTAATACTTAAACCTGTTGAATTTGACGCTATACATCAGATAAGAATAAAGAGGAACACTGCATAAAAATATAAATAAAAGTTAATATATTTTGGATTGAATATCATAAAAAAAATTTGAAAACCAGAGCTGTAATACAAATTATGTAAGTAAAAAAAAATTTTTTTTTCAGACTTCATCTTGACTGTTTTTATTGTATTTCCAAACAGGTTGGTTGGTTTTTCAAAAACCCCAAATTCCCCATTTGGCTTTTAGGAAGTGAGACGCATCTTACAGTTTTATTTTCTACTGTAAGTTTGCCACTGTGTGTGTTAAAAACACTGTCTGTGTTATAACTGATGAATATACAGTATTTCTGCAGAGTAGAAATTATATCAAAGATTGTGTGTAGGATAAAATATGATTGTATTTCTTTTTCTATTCTGTTCATCTGATATTTTTTCTTTGGATTCAGGCATTATTGCATTGTGACATTTCACAGCAGAGCTGCAATATTTGCACTCTTAAGCTACACATCTGGACTATTTCATTATTTTTTTTCAGGGTTACCATCCTGGTCATCATGTTTCAAGGGCTCAGGTATTTGTTGTCAGGGTTACCTTCCTGGTCATCATGTTTCAAGGGCTCGTATTTGTTGTCAGGGTTATCATCCTGGTCATCATGTTTCAAGGGCTCAGGTATTTGTTGTCAGGATTACCTTCCTGGTCATCATGTTTCAAGGGCTCAGGTATTTGTTGTCAGGGTTATCATCCTGGTCATCATGTTTCAAGGGCTCAGGTATTTGTTGTCAGGGTTACCTTCCTGGTCATCATGTTTCAAGGGCTCAGGTATTTGTTGTCAAGGTTACCTTCCTGGTCATCATGTTTGGAGGGCTCAGGTATTTGTTATCAGGGATATCATCCTGGTCATCATGTTTCAAGGGCTCAGGTATTTGTTGTCAGGGTTACCTTCCTGGTCATCATGTTTCAAGGGCTCAGGTATTTGTTGTCAGGGTTACCTTCCTGGTCATCATGTTTCAAGGGCTCAGGTATTTGTTGTCAGGGTTATCATCCTGGTCATCATGTTTCAAGGGCTCAGGTATTTGTTGTCAGGGTTACCTTCCTGGTCATCATGTTTCAAGGGCTCAGGTATTTGTTGTCAGGGTTATCATCCTGGTCATCATGTTTCAAGGGCTCAGGTATTTGTTGTCAGGGTTACCATCCTGGTCATCATGTTTCAAGGGCTTAGGTATTTGTTGTCAGGGTTACCTTCCTGGTCATCATTTTTGAAGGGCTCAGGTATTTGTTGTCAGGGTTACCCTTATGGTTATCATGTTTCAAGGGCTCAGGTATTTCTTTGTCAGTATTACCCTCCTGGTCATTTAGCTTCAAGGGCTCTGATATTTACTTGTAAAGGCAGTCCATAGGTCCTCAAACTATCTTCCTATTTGGTCATCCTCTTGCTTTTGTACCATTGTGTTAAAACTGCATTTTCCTCTGGTTGTAGAGGGTGTGTCAGCTTGTGACCGCTTCTGTTGTCATACTTGTTACACTACAAAACACCAATCTGTTATTTCTGTGCATAAGTTAGCACATATATTGTTTTAACTCATATGTTGGCTTATTTCTTCTATTTTCTTTTTTTGTTTGTCCACATATTCTTCTCAAACACCACATTTCCAAGTTCTTCTTACTATGTTTTCTGTTCTGTAGTTACCCATGTTTGACTCTGCAGCATTGTATTACGAACTGACACTTTTAAAAAGACCAGAAGCTGAATGAGAAATGTCTTTATAATGTTCCTATAGACGTTTTCTTAAAGATTGTATTTTTCTTCTTCTGTTGAAAATTCTGGTTGTTTGTCCACTTCTGGACTTCGATCTTATTCTAGAACCTGTTTTGCTTGCACATTCGTTTTACAGATCTGGCTTATTTGTGTGTACACTGTTGGTTCCTCAACTCCCAGGCGGATACACTCAGATTTTAAAGGAAACACCTTTAATTTGTCAGCTTTTACGACTTGATTGTTAGAATATCAGTGTGTCTATTAATTTTCTGTCCAAAATGGGGCCTAGAACCCACATGGGGATGCCTCCTTTCTAGATTTAGGAGTGTTTTAGTTCTATCCTCTGTACTATCGTGATATCTTACCCCAAACAAGGGAAATCCTCTGGAAATCAACAGCTGACGGGACAGTCGACTATTTCAGGGGGTGTGTAGAGTTAGTAATTTGGCAGTTTATTTGCCCTGCAGATTTGTGCTGTGCAGTTGTGAGTTTTGTGAACTTATTGTACTGTTTATGTGTGTGTGTGTGTTCATTTTTCTGTGTGTTGGTGCAATAGGGAGCTGGTTTTTTGGTGTTCATTTTTCTGTGTGTTGGTGCAATAGGGAGCTGGTTTTTTGGTGTTCATTTTTCTGTGTGTTGGTGCAATAGGGAGCTGGTTTTTTGGTGTTCATTTTTCTGTGTGTTGGTGCAATAGGGAGGATGCAGTTTTTGTGGGTGTTTCCTTGTTAATTTGCTGGGGAGGAGGACCTAGGCTACATGTAGTCGTCTGACCTAGGCTGCATGCAGTCGTGGAACATGCTGCATGTAGTCATGGGACCTAGGCTGCATGCAGTTGGGGGACCTAGGCTGCATGCAGTTGTGGGACGTAAGTGGGTTTGGGTTACTGCTAGTTGTAGATGTTTTGGGGTCGTTAAAAGCACTCACATTGTGGAATATAGAACACTCGATATTGCCGGCATCTGGCAAACAAGGTTTCTTTCTTTTTTTTTTGCAGGGTAGGAAGATGCTGTTTTGCAGTTTGATTGTGTGTGTGAAACTCTATGTGCAATCGGAGACATTGCCAATTGGGGTACTTTGGGTGTGGCCCTAAAAAGGGCCAATCATTCTAGATGTACACTGCTGGGTTCACGCATGAATTGACAGTCACAACAGTTTTACACGTTAATAGATCTGGAGAGAGATGGGAATGTGGAGAGACGACAGACTATTGATCTAGTGGCTAGAATGCAACAACATCGCCGGCAGCTGACAAGGTTTTTTTCTTTCTCTTTTATTCTGAGTAGGAGAATGGTTGTAATTGAAAAGTTAACAAGAGATAATACATCTAAAATTTAAAAAAATATTTTTTCTAATGGGCCTTGAATCCACAATCTTCAGCTCCAGAGACTAACACATTATCCATTAAACCACAGATTCCACTTAAAGATGTGCCGTTTCCTATATATGTCTTGGAAGACACTTGGCAACGCCATA
This sequence comes from Candidula unifasciata, assembly GCA_905116865.2. Classification (NCBI taxonomy): domain Eukaryota; kingdom Metazoa; phylum Mollusca; class Gastropoda; order Stylommatophora; family Geomitridae; genus Candidula; species Candidula unifasciata. Next base: position 254,740 of record CAJHNH020008492.1, read on the forward strand.
ATCATAGCACCCTCGAAATTATTTGACTGTTCTGTGGCATCATTGTAATGTCAATACGATAACTAAAGACAATAGTACCTCCTTTTCTAGTACATTTAGTGATCTCTGTCCTCCTGTCAATCCTTCATCCACATTTTCATCATTCAGGAATTCTCTGTACCAATAGTTTCAGTTTCCATGATCCATCTTGAGATGACACACTCTGCTGGTGCAGTATTACTCCTCCAGCATCTGGCATCCTGGTCTGTCCATGCCCTGAATCAAACTTATGTGTAAATTGGCTGGGACCTGCAGATGTTTTTGTGGATATGACTTCTAAGTTGATGACTGGTCTGAAAATGTCTAGTTACGGCTCTATTCTGACCCGTCACAATTAGCCACCTGGAAACAAATGCACAGAACTGTCTCTTCTGTCCATCTGAACTGCAAGATTTCTTTACTCTTCCAACGTAAATGGGTTCCCAGGCAAAATTGTGACACTGATCTAATGTCCATTGAGATGGAAATTATTTCAAGGTGAATGAAACTTCGTTAGTGCGACACTTCTGTCACTGCTTGGAAGATTGCCTTGGTTTGTCAGTCTTTCATTTACCTTACCAATTTAAATTAACTTTCCGTTCTTTTTAGGATGACATTTTTTGTTATTTGAAGCCCTACTCTGGCTCTGGCCAGGGGCCGCAATATAGCCTGGCCATAAATATGGCCTAAAGGCTGAACGCGGTTTCTGGGACCTCTCCACGGTGATCCTCACCCACATGGTGGCACATTGTGTCATCGGGTATTTATCGCTTGTGTGATGTCCTGGTGGGGTAAAAAGTCAGTCAATTTACATTTACAACAGTTTATGTGGGGTTTGTGAGTTTTCTTTGCTCTTACAAAGGAACTGGAATAGATTTTTTAGAAAATAAGAAGAGAATGATGTACATCTCTTCTAAGTCTGAGATGGATGTTTGGATGTCTAGCTGTCTTGAACAAGAGTAGACAACTCAGGCAATACATATGCACAGGGCAGACATTAACAATTCTCTTGATAGCTGGAAACAAAAAAAGAGCAAGAGGAATAGGCGACAACCCTGACAAAATTTAAAAAAAATTCCGAATAGAGAAAGCCACCCACAAAAATGACGACAATATTATCATGAGTGATTGTGGCATAGGCCTACAGCCTTTTAAATTATGGGTATCATGCACTGAGCTGAAATTCTCTTTTCTATGATCAATAGAAGAAAATCGAAGAACTTCTACAGCTATTCCTTTGTTCTTGTTTGTAGTAGAGGTACGTTGGTATCAAATGGTTGCGGTCAGTTTCCAGTTCTGCTGATGTGTGTTTCCTTGTGTTCCAGAATTGATGTAATTAAGTTTAACCTTTGTTTTCTTACACAGGCAGAGAGTCTGGTTATAAGAGAAAGCCCTGCGATGCATGCTAAATACGTATTTAATCAGTTTGATCCTGAAGGTAATGATTTGACTGTTAGTTACACATAATATTAGTTACACATAATATACATCAGTTACCTACACCTGAATTAGTTACATTTGCACATATACATTATTTGCACAAAGATATAATTTTGTCACAAAGACATATATTAGTCACACACATATATTATTTGCCCAAACATATATTAGTCACACAAATATGTATTATTTTCACATAGTATATTAGTCACGCATATATTTTTAAAGACATATTAATCACACATATTTGCACTGACATATAATTATCACACACATATGTTTGCACAGCAGTATATCAGTCAACATACATATTTGAGTCTCACACACACACACACACATATGTGCAGATATATTAATTAGTCACACTCATATAGTAGTCACACACATGTACGTTAGTCATACAAACATACATATTAGTCACACACATACACATATACATTAGTCACATGCACACACATATTAGTCACACACTCATATATAAGTCACTCACAAAGATTAGCCACATGCACACATATGTTAGTCACACACACACACATTAATCGTAAACACACATATTAGTCACACACATAAATTAGTCATGCTCACATATACTAGTCACACACACATATTAGTCACACACATATATTAGTCACACTCACTTGTATTAATCAACACACAAATTAGTCACACACATAAATCCACTGCCCTTTGTAAGGAAACAAGAGAAGGATCCATTTAATAGGCATATGATGCTAGCTTTTTTTGTTGTTGTATAGACCAATCAGCACATAGTGAATAATGTGGTTAACCTCACACCAATGTCCTGTGTAACATGTGCTAGTTTTTGTATTTCAATTTGTTAGTTAACCATTTTGTTCTAGTCCAGTCTCTGTTCCTTTTCTCTTCTCTTTTTCCTTTGTCTGTCTGTCTGTCTGTCCCACTTTGTTAATCTTTATCTCCTTTATCTTACCCTCTAACTTCACCATCCCAGCTTTTATTTTCTCTGTCCCTTTCTTTCACATCGTTTCTCTGTATATATATTTTTGTGCTTTTCTGTCTCCCTTTTCCCTACCCCCTACCAACCCTTTCAATCTGTTGGTAATTACTTTATAAATATTTGGTTTTGTAAGACTTTCTATCACTCATTGTATTCCAGTTTTGATTTGGACCATTAAAAGATGTTACTGAATTGGCTTTAAATCTCCACATTTGTACCTATCTATTTGTCTGTCTGTGTTCTCTTTATGTCGCTGTTGACCCATAAGGCATTCACAAACCATCTCCACTGCTGCTTTTCTGCCCATGGTATCCCATGTCAGTTTACACTTCTTCATTTTCCTTTCTACTGTCCTTATCCAGGTTTCCTTATGTCATCCACATCTCCCTTTTTGTTTCCGGCATCCATTTTCATACCTGCCTGAATTGATAATCAAAGGGCATAATGTAACATGGGACTGTGTGGTAAATTTTTAATCCTTTAAAAAAACATTTTTTCATTTCATAATCAGGGTTTGTCAAGTTTTACGCATTATCAAGACACATATAGGCACTTGCCATTATTTCTGTACAGAACGGCGTGGTGGGGAATGAACAGGCAGACAGACTGGCTGGATCTGCACCACTGGGTGGTGAATTGATACATGACAAGGCAGATGTGGTCAGAGCCCTTTGGGAACAAGAAATGAACTCAGAAGAGAAACTAGATTATTATAGGCTGGAGAGAATGATGCACCTGGGTGTGACCAGAGTTTTCAGCTGGCACACTACGCTCAGAGGAAAGGCAAGACAGACATACAGCTAGACTAAAACTGGCACCATCAGTATTGGAACTCTGTGCTGGCTGCTGAGGATTGGGATGGAGCGCATATGTGAATGCCCCGAATGCTGTGATGTCAATTCTTAACTCAACTCAGCTGTGTGCAGAAAGTAATTTCCCTTTAATTGTACATTGACAAGATCATGTTTACCAATAATAGTACAGATTTATTTGCACAATTTTATTTGATTCTTCTGTGTGTATCAGTGCCCAGAAGTACATAACAGTTTCATTGATTTATCCCTTTTTTTAATTATTTCAGGAAATGGCTTTATTTCTTCATCTTTGTTGGAGGATGTAATGAGAGCCTTAGATTTGGTAGCTGACACAGAATAGTAAGTGAATACAGATTCATGCAATATAGCCATCAATGATTAAGTTGTAAAGACCTGCTTCTGTTATACTTTTAGTTATTCTTTCCCCACTCAGAGCACCCAGTCTCAGAGGTATATTAGTCAGCCAGGTTTTTAAAAAAATAGTTGACTCTTTCATTACCAAGGAATACATCATGCATTTGTTGATTTCTTTTTATGTTATATAATTTGTTATCTTCTTATGCACCATCACATTGTTATATTTACTCACTATGCACCAGTGGCTAATTTAACAGTATTTTGTGTGTGTGGGCCTCATTGTGTTGTTATTTTAACTCCTGTAGACTCTTAAGGTCGTGGCTGTGCTGTTCAGTTTGTGAGTCTTAGTTTTTACGGAGATCCCTGGGGATCATCGCCAGAGCTACGGCTCTATCGGCAGGTGGCTGGAACTTCTGTGGAGAGAGACCTCTTGATTTTAACCTCTTAACCATTTCAATATAAAGAAACATCTGGCTGGGACTCAAAGACTTAATCCAGTGCTGCTTGAGCTTTCAGTTTTTAGTAATTATGCCTGTTCATGTTCTTCTTGGCTTTGGGCTTTTTTGATGAAGTTTTGTCTTATCTACTGTCCCAGAGTCATGGGCTGAGTACATCATAATGGGGGAGGTGAGGTAGGGGTGAGGAGAAGGGTGATCAGGGATAGTAATCCAACACAGACAGTGCTGATGTCATTAGCTCAAGGATATACTAAGGCGGTGCTCTGAGCACTTATGGACTTTATAAAATTTGATTTTAAAATAAGATGATCCGGTGACTGAATCTCTGAAATCCTTATTTTGTGTAAATCCACAGTATGATTCATATCTGCTTGGAGTCTTGGAGCCAAAAGCAGCTGTCATATTTTTTAACCTCTCTTCTCCTGTTTACAATCTCTTCATTTTCTTTGGTTGTCAATGTAGTGTGGACATCATGAGAGCCAAGCTGGACTCAGAAGAACTTGGAATTATCACCCGCAGCAGTTTTCTGGAAGAGTTCTTTCCAGAACAGCAGCTGGAGCAGCCAGAGTCTTTCATGATCTACCACTATAATGGTCTACCACACTCCTGTCCAGAGGGCAAGGTAAGATCCCTTCACCTGTTGTCTGTTCTCAGGATACAGTGTTATTATAACCCCTCTGATGTGTCTTTGCCATGGTGTAGTAGAAGGGCATGTGGGTTCTATTGACTCTAAAGAGCTATGCCAAATAAAGGAATGAACGATCATACAACTTTATGTTAGAGGATCACAAATTTGGCCCGTCATACATTCAGCCATGTCTAACACTCATCTTCTACACAGCAATTTTATTTCATCTATAAAGCTTGTTATGTTCGTAGCAATATACTTTATATTATATATATAAGCAAAGACACAGAAAGCATGAATGACACTTGATGGTAGTTTAGCCATTTGTAGGGTCTCTGAGGTTGGAGTTGGACAGGTCAATGTAGAGAAACCAAAGAGAGACACAACCCTCTGTCTTGCTAGAGACTGGGGACAGGCTAATTCAAGGGAACTGAACCAAGAAAAATGCTTGTTAAAATGTCTGAACTGAGCCACGGTCTTAGTAAAACAGTGCAGTGCAGTCTACTTTAGGATGACCTGTTTGTCTGTATGCATACAAACATATTTTTATAAAATCCAGACTGGCAAACTGACTAGAATGGGTTGATAGCATCCAGACGTTTAGCCTTGAGAAATGGTCTTGGCTGTACACACCAGGACACACAGGGGGTGAAAGGAAATAAAAGAACCATGTCTGCAATGGTTGGTGGAGGAAGAAGTATGGACAGGGAAGACAAACTGAATGCTCTGCATTCCAGAGACTTTAAGAGAAAGAAGTCAGGCTATGAACCACCTGTTGGAAATGAGTATCAGATAAGGACAAGCATGCAGAAACCGGTTGCAGGGCAAAGAAAGTTAGCCAGTCAGCTCCTACTGGGTACATTAAGCATGGAGACACTCAAATGGCTGGTGCATCCGATGACGGAGCATGATTTGGTCAGACCGATATGCTAGGATGTCAGTACACAACAACAAGTTACAAATATAGAAACTCTAGCCTGATCAGTGACACTGTCATCATTTTCATATAGCAAGTCCTTTGCAGAAGATGGCTCCCATCACATCCTACAGATAAGAACTTGGTACCTTACTAATTCACACAATCATATATATACAGCATTACTATTCTTTCCTTTTCTTATGCACTCCAGTACAGCATATAGACGATCCTTTTACTTGGAAGCTGCTTTTGCTATTTAGTGTATCCTGTAGCCCAGTCTTTCCCATTTGGAACAATTTAAGTGTTCCATAAATTTACAAAAGCATTTCATTGAGAATGCAGTCCTTTTTGTAATTCTGTTTATAAGTTATGAGTTATAAGTTCTTTCCCCTTGTTGGTTTGGAAGACCAATTCTGGGTTTATCGCTTGTGTGATGTCCTGGTGGGGTACAACTTACCTACCTACCTACCTACCTATCAATTTTTAATTCTTGTCCCTATGTAGGACTTATTTTTCGTCATTTTGAAGCCCAACCCTGGTTGTTGCCTAAAGCCCTAATATAACCTAACGATTGAACCGAGTTTTTGGCACCTCTGGATCCTCATCCGAACGGTGGCACTTTGTGTCACCAGGTGTTTATCGCTCAATGTGATGTCCTAGTGGGGTAAAAAGTCAGTCAGTTAGCATTTGTCTGAGTATAAGATATGAGTTTGCCCCCTAAAATGCTCTTTTTTCGCACACTTAATTTTGGTTTATGGCCAAGACCACGCTGCCGCCTTTACTTCCTGTGACTTTACCTGGTACCCAGGATGCATTTAGATTTTAACCCTTGAGTTTTGAATCTGCTACACCACATTAACTTCCATTCATAATGCAGCATTTAAGGACCTTTCACACCTTTGGTGCTTCAGACATATGGTGCTAGATCCATTTTTAATTTACCCGTCAACACTTAAAGGCTAGTGTGGTCAAGGTCGTGTTGACCACTTTTACTTCTCAGTCCCTCCTGTGGGTTCTGGGACTCTATTTGGGAGAAGAAAGAATAGAACTACTGCTCCTCCTAACAAGTATGTTATCGGGGGGAACTAATTAGGAGTGTTTCCTTCAAGTTCGGAATACCTCTGCCAGGGAGTAGAGAAACAACAGTCTGCATACAAATAAGCCAGATCTGTAAAATAGATGTGCATGCAAAATTCATGTTCTCAATCAAGACCAAAGCCCAGAAGTGGAGGAACAACTAGAGCTTTCCACAAGAATTTATTGCTGGTGAAGGCGAAGAAGAAGAAGAAGACTTCTCTGTACATTTCCTAGCACCCATTGTAGGCTGGGGGAATTCCCTGATTACTGGTCACCGAACCAAACATGTTAAGGTCATGTGAAAGAGGTTAATGACTTCCATCACTGTTCCTATGTTGTGAAAAATTTTTGTATTATTGATATACTCCTTATATTTCTGATCCAGGTTTCTTACATAGAAGGCAAGGCATTTCTGGCAGAAGAGGTGGAGACACAGTTCATTACAGACATGACACCAATCAAATTGTGTCTTCAGACTAAATGGCCTTCCATAGAAATAGTCTGGGATTCTGATGTACCTCCATCACTAAACTAGTGCTGTATGAAAGCCAAGATAGCTAACTTTGAAATTTTTTTTTTTTAAATTGTTCTTATTTCTTAACACAGACCACAGATTTTATTGAGTTTGTGAGAGAGGGAACTATGTGTTGTGGAGTTTGCATGGAACAGTAATACATTTTCATCTCAATTGAGATGTGCAAATCAATGTTGATGAGTGTGTTTTCTGGTGAAAGGCATAGGACAGAAAATTACCATAAACAGTAAAAAGGTAAAGGAAAGTCGGGAGATGTGAACCAGCGTCATTGCACACGGTTATAAACCATAAGTGCTCTGCCACTAGTACGGACAACTGAAAAGAAACTGTCCACCTGTGTTGCCGTCCGCACGCAACTCCATAGATACAGTGACATTCCTCTATTTACCCCAGAGTGTTAACTCTGTTATCCATTTCCTGGAGGCTGGGTGAACCCCAGGAACAGCCCGGTTTTGAACACTGGCCGCAGCTGGATTTGAAAGCAAGTCTCCTATCGACTGCGCTAACGTGACAGTAGAGCAGAGCTATTCCGCTGGCTACCTCAGAGACCTAGCAGATTGTCTGCAGATCACCTGCCAGTTGTATTGAAGTAATGATCTTTCTATGCTGGGGCTCGGGCCACTGACCGGCGATGATTGGTGTTTTCCACCATTTTTTGCGCTTGTGTAAACTGAGTTGAATTTCTCTGCAGTAGTCACAGACCCTATTCCCACCATATTGCCCCGCAGTAAAGCAAGTCACAGACCTTATTTCCACTCTATTGCCCTGCAGTAGAGTAAGTCACAGACCCTGTTCCCACCCTATTGCCCCGCAGTAAAGTAAGTCACAGACCCTATTTCCACTCTATTGGCCTGCAGTAGAGTAAGTCACAGACCCTATTCCTACCCTATTGCCCCGCAGTACAGTAAGTCACAGACCCTGTTCCCACCTTATTGCCCCACAGTAAAGCAAGTCACAGACCTTATTTCCACTCTATTGCACTGCAGTAGAGTAAGTCACAGACCCTATTCCAACCCTATTGCCCTGCAGTAGAGTAAGTCACAGACCCTATTCCCACCCTATTGCCTCGCAGTAAAGTAAGTCACAGACCCTATTCCCACCCTATTGCCCCGCAGTAAAGCAAGTCACAGACCCTATTTCCACTCTATTGCCCTGCAGTAGAGTAAGTCACAGACCCTGTTCCCACCCTATTGCCCCGCAGTAAAGTAAGTCACAGACCCTATTTCCACTCTATTGCCCTGCAGTAGAGTAAGTCACAGACCCCATTCCCACCCTATTGCTCCGCAGTAAAGTAAGTCACAGACCCTATTTCCACTCTATTGCCCTGCAGTAGAGTAAGTCACAGACCCCATTCCCACCCTATTGCTCCGCAGTAAAGTAAGTCACAGACCCTATTTCCACTCTATTGCCCTGCAGTAGAGTAAGTCACAGACCCTATTCCCACCCTATTGCCCCGCAGTAAAGTAAGTCACAGACCCTATTCTCACCTCTGGTACATTGGGCATATAGTGCTAGAACTATATTTTTATAGACAAATTGGCACTCTATTGGTTGATGTGTTCAACATCTTGCTGACTACCTTTACTTCCAAGAACTTTACCTGGCACCAATTTTAGGCTGGGTCAACCTGGAAGCCAAGGTTAATTTATGAAAAAATTTTCCCTGCTGCAGATTTGAACTCTAGACCCCTTCCTGTGTGGGTTCTGGGCTCCATTGTGGGGAAAACAAGAACAGACCCACTGCCTCCCCAACAAGCATGTAATAAGAGTTGACTAACTGGGGCTTCCTTTGAAGTCAGAGGGCACCTGCCTCAAAAGCTAGGAGCCAACAACTGCATACAGATAACTTAGATCAGTAAAACTGATATGCATGCAACACTCAAGCTCTGAAACAAGGTTAAAGTCCAGAGGTGGACAAACAACCACAACTTTCCATTAGAGTTTACAGCCAGTGAACGTGAAGAAGAAATAGAAAACCCAATACCTTTAGGCCGGCAGGTGAGTGTCTAGCCACTGCACTAATGGGGCTCCTGACCCGATACAGTTTGGTTTGACCAACCGGAAACTTCAAGAATCTCACCCTGGATGGCAAACCAATAGGGCAATCACATATACCCTTTACACACGCACACATGCACACACACACATATATATATATATATATATATATATATATATATATATATATATATATATATACACATATATACATACATACATACATACATACATACATACATACATACATACATACATACATACAGACAAAATAAAATACCCTTCAAAAATCGTTCTTTTTTGACATCATATAGCTACACCAAATATTACAAGTAAAATAAAGGATCCTTTTCCATGCCTTCAGGCATATAGGGCTAGGCGTAAATTTTATAAATCAGTCGTCACTTGGTGGGTGATGTGGTCGGTATCAAGCTGGCCTCTTTGCTTCCCAGGAATGTGCCTAGTACCCACTCAAGGCTGGGTCAACCTGGAAACACCTGGTACTACCTTAGTGCAATCTGCTGTCCTGTGCAGGTAAGCTTCAAGATAATAACATATGTTGGAGACATAAGAGATTAGAATACATTGTTTATCATAAGGTGTCAAAAGGGCAAGTAGATCATGATCATTATCATCAAGTGCTTTGCCGACGGCGTGGGTGATCATGCTTCCCTACATCTTGTGATCTCCCCAGCATGTCTTAGTTCATGAATTGACACTTTTCCATGGCAAATGGGTAACCAGCCATCCTTGAAGTGAACCAAGCACTTAACCACCCACATAGGACAGCAGGTTACTTCATAAACTGTAGGCTACCCCATATATATGACTGAACAGGATTAGGTCTTAAGCTTTTGTGGACATGGAAGTCCACTGCAATAAAAGTACAACCTGCCTAAGAAGCAGAGTGCTCATTTGATGTAAGTAGTTGAAATCCCTGGTCTGCTTTCTGTTGGCTTCGAAAGGCACAGTCCGTGATGAATGAGAAGCTCAATATATGGAAGTGAGGTTAAGCAGTCATCAGGATGTGACGATTCCTTGGGTGTTCAGTACTAGATCACTGTGTATTGGCTCTGCACTTATGAAAGCCTCCTTGGATGGTGAAGAATGCTCATGATTTGCCCCTGTCTTTTTTTTTTTTTTTTGGATGGTTGACCAGCATAACCTGGCTGCTCTGGACAGGCCTGGCGAGAGGCACCACCTTTGACCTAGGAAGCAAAGATGACCACATAATGCAACTGCAGTGTCTGACAAAACTAACTGTGATGGCTAGCCCAGGTAACAAATGCCTGCAGAAGCTTGATGTGTCAGCTGAAAGGCTCAGATATTGCAGCCATATTGTAAACAGGCACAATGCATGTACATCTTTAGACGAATGCAGAAGAAGAAGAAAATGAACAGGATTTCTGGAATTTGCTGCTGTTGAATTCACATCCAGATAATGACTTTTTGAGTCAGTGGATATCCGTCTGGAATTCCAGGGGGAAATGGAAGTGATCTCTGACTGCAAATGCTAGAATGAAGTTTGTGTTTTGGCTGAACAAATATTGATCGCACTATATACTGACACAACACAACCATAATCTTATAATCTTACACTGAACCGCAACCCCCCCCCCCCCCTTTTCCAAAAAAACAGCCATTACTGCCTGATTGTTAAAAAAGGTGGGGGGGGGGGGGGGAGTGTATGTGAGTCTGGGGATTTAGGGCAGCATGGCTAGTGCTGTTGCACGCACTGTGCAGGTTAGGATTTTATTTTTGCCTCTTACAGAAAAGTTCATGACCTTGGTAAGGATGCGAACCTGGGTCTCCCTTATGAGAGCCTAGTGTTCTTGATCATTTGGCTAGCTGCTCCTGCATGGACAAATACAGTAAAAGAAATAGTAACTACAAATGTATCTGACAGTAAAATACTGATCATACATTCTTGATATGGAGTTTATTCAAATTAGGACTTCACACTATATTTGTAGTATACCTTATTATGGATGAGTTAATTTGTTTATCATTTCAGTTATGCAAGCAAAAAATGTTGGTTCAGTTTTGCTATACCTCATTTGGTTGAAAACATAACAGGGGATCTAACAGTGGCCAGATTTTTCTGCCAGTACCTGTAGAAAACAATTCATTTATCTGCAGAAAATAAATAGGTATGAAAACTAATAATTATATTTTTGTACAACTTTATTTGTTGCATTGCTTCTTTGTTTTTTTCTTGGTTGCTTTGTTACAGCCAATTGACTTGCCAGAGACATTTTGGCTTTAACTATTTTTTAGTTTATTCTCCTTTTACTACACTTGTATTTTTGATAAATATTGTTGGTGCTTCTGATTTGTGGCTTAGAGGTTAGTGAATCCATTTCACAATTCTTTCATGTAACCAGGTCGGTTTCTACGATTTATGTTGGAAAAATATTGTTTTTTAACTCTGAGACATTGGTACAAAAGTTTTGTCTGAGGAAGAGACTGAGACTTGACCACATAATAATTCCAGACAGTAGCAGACAAACATATCTTAACATGTACTGTCTGGAAGTGATTTGTTAGTCTGGCAGTCTGGTAGTCTTAGTTTCAAGCTTCAAAGCAAACGGGTTTGTTAATTTTACTTGTCAGCATGTACTGTCTGGAAGTAGTTTTGGTTTGTTAATTTTACTGGTCAACATTTACTGTCTGGAACTGGTTTGTTAATTTTACTGGCCAGCATGTACTGTCTGAAAGTGGTTTTGCTTCTGTGCTTCATGTCTGAAAGTGGTTTTGCTTTGTTAATAATTTTTTTTTTACCAGTTTGTACGGTCTGGAAGTGGTTTTGGTTTGTTAATTCGAATGGTCAGCACTTAATGTCTGGAAGTAATTTTTTGTTAGTGTTTGCAACACTTGTTAAGTGCGCTTATTGTATTGTTATAATGCCATAAATGTTGTTTTGCAAATATCTGTGATGCTTCTTGTAATATTGCCATCAGACAACATAATTCTTGGTTTTTGTTTGTTTCTTCAAGACCAAAATAAAATTTAGTTCTTTTTGCTGTAGTAAATTATATGAGCACAAAATCATAACAACATACGCAAGATGTTTTAAAAGTATCAAGAAAAGATACAATAAAGAAAAAATTACAAGACTAGAATTGAAACTAGTCAGACACCCGGCTCGCTAGCGTAGTTGGATAAACCAGACTTCGTGGCGACCGAGTGATGAACTCCTTGTGGTCCGGGTTCACGCCCGGGGGTAGGCAGAAAAGCCACAATTTTCCCAGATTCACGGTATCTATCATGGAATCAAGGCTGAAGGGTTGCGATATCCTTAGTACCGAGCAAAGGGTTAACAAACAACTCATGGTTTCTGGATACTTAAAAAAAAAAAATAGTCAGACAGTTTATTAAAGAAAAACATATGACATGTTTGGCCATCTGACGAATGCCCTGGTACCAGCTGCACCAGAGAGCCAGACTGAAGAAATAATAAACACAGAGTAAGTGGGAAAGACCAAGCAACATATGGAATGACGACATCAAGAACAGCATCAAAGAAATGATGATCAACTTATACACAGAAGACAAATCCTTACAGGTTAGGGGGAGTTGAGACGTAATGTGAAATAAGTGATTGCTTATTTACTAGTTGCAGCTTTATTGTTGCCATTTACATTTAATTTGCTCTTCCTTACCAGAAGATATATATTCTTGGTACACAGTTCAATACAGTGCTTTTTCTTTTATTTACTTTGTTGGCTGACAATCTCCTTCATACGGCATGTCTAAGTGGAATTGTTTTATCTGGACAAGTCAAAGAGTAGGAGCATAGATACATCTGGAATAAGAACAGGTGTGCGATAGTAATGTGTTTAGTTGCCTTATCTGTTTATACTGGCAAGGGACTGGATTATGAAGACAGCAACCACTAACACCAGGAATGGAATTGTGGACCTCTACAAAACAGCTTGCTGATCTGGACTTCAGCTGCGTGAGCGTGAGCTGTAGGAAGGAGTGCTGAGAGCGACGGGTGATGGTGCCCAGTGAGGTATGGCGAGGAGTGAGCCAAGCTCTAACTGACAATATATCTGATCTATTCCACTCACGGAATAAGATGCAAGATAAATAAAATAAAATTGATGCGAAGATCACAGCTAGATCCAAAAATCCTGAAGAGGAAGACATTTAGAATAAACAAGGTTAATAGTAGTCTGGCTTCTCTTAATGGTATCCAAAATGTGGAGTCATACATCTATTTGGGCAGTAATGTAGGTAAAGTTGAGGGAACTGAATAGATATTAAAATAAAAAATACAAAAGTAGCTTTCATAGCACTAGGAAATTGGTGGAGGTCAAAAAATTTTAAAACTAATACTAAACCTACATTTTTAAATTCTAATCTCAAATCAGTACTGTTGTATACAGCAGAAACATGGTGAACAACTAAAATAGTTGCTAATAAACGATAAACATTCGTTATCTGGTGCCTGCGTAGAATAGAGAGAATTAAATGGTATGATAGAATCCTAATGTTAAACTTTGGAAAAGAATTAAAACAAGTTCCAGTGGACCAAAAGGTGAAGAAAACCTGATAACAATATAAATATAATATCTTTGTACTGGAATCAACAGAGGCAGAGAAATAAAGGCAGACCAAAAATTGTACTGGAATCGACAGAGGCAGAGAAATAAAGGCAGACCAAAAAATTGTACTGGAATCAACAGAGGCAGAGAAATAAAGGCAGACCAAAAAATTGTACTGGAATCGACAGAGGCAGAGAAATAAAGGCAGACCAAAAAATTGTACTGGAATCGACAGAGGCAGAGAAATAAAGGCAGACCAAAAAATGCACAGAGAAGGGAGCTAGAGAGTGAAGATAAAAAGTTGGGATGGACATGGGGAGAACTGCATGTGATAGTGAAGTATAGAATGACTTGGTGTGAGTTGGATGAGGGCCTATGCTCCATTGGGGGATAAAAGGCAGAAGAAGAAGAATGGAGGGATGAATAGAAGCAAGAATTATTTTATGAGGAAAACATTATTTTTAACTAAGATTGGACCACTGAGGTAGAAACACTAGGAACCAATCTTGCACTGACCAAGATACTGGAGCATCTCTGTGTGGTGTGGTCTATCCACAGACTTGCTAACAAACATTCCTGGGATCATTGCATGTTTTTCTACAGATCTGGCAGCTCCAACACTAGCTTTAAATGTCCTCCACCTTAGAGGGGCTTGTGTTCCAATGAACTCAAGAGCTACACCAATGGCAGTTTAACTGTAGGTGTCCCCGGTGCTGGATAGGTCCAAGGATTACAAACCAACTAACTGCTCATAATCAATAAACAATCTCAATCCCTTGTGGGTCCGGAGCCCTATTATAGGGAAAACAGACCCACTGCCTACCCAAAAGCATGTCGTAAGAGTCGACTAATTGGGAGCTTTCTTTGAAGTCGGAATGCATCTGCCTGAGACGCAAGGAACCAGCAGTCTGCACACAAATGTGTCAGATCTGTCAAACAGATGCACATGCAACACTCAGGTTCTGGAACAGGACTGCAGTCCAGAAGTGGGTGAACAACCAAAACTTTCCACCAGAGTTTACAGCTGGTGAATGCAAAGAAGAAGAAGAATGAACAACCGCTCATGAATTCATTTACAGCATTCATTTATTGTGAAATAAACATCTGGAAAGGGATATATGAGGTTACAGAATGCCTACAAATGGACAACATGCAAATTAGAAAGAAGCAGAAAATATGTCATCAAAATAATATGGTGCACTGTGTTAAGTTAGTTGTGTATCCTTTAAAGGACACTGCAGAACCAACCCCAGCATTTTTTGGCTGTTATGATTTTTCAAGGCAATTTTACATCCTGTAGTTTGCCATTGCTTTCTGGATGGTCGGCTTCTCGATACCACTGTCGAAACCAACACAAGGC
The DNA here is from genome assembly GCA_905116865.2 of Candidula unifasciata. Taxonomy (NCBI): domain Eukaryota; kingdom Metazoa; phylum Mollusca; class Gastropoda; order Stylommatophora; family Geomitridae; genus Candidula; species Candidula unifasciata. The sequence goes on from CAJHNH020008492.1 coordinate 269,870, forward strand.
CTGCAGCTGGGATGGAACCCAGGCACCCGGCATTACAATGCGCGTTCGCAATGCCTAAGCCACAGAGGTGCACTGTGTAGAAAATAAATGTAACTATAACTGAAAATATTTAAATTTTATCATTTCAAGCATTATGAATACATAGTTTTATAATATACAAATATCAGATACATCCATGGATTTAATGAGTTACCAGTACCTACATTTAAAGTTAGAGGTGCATTTCTGTATGTTTTCCTGGATATTTTTTTTTCCTCATGACTTTTGGTAATTCTGTCAGAATTCACAGTAAAGAAAATGTGAAATGAATACCAGTGAATTGTTCTGGGAATAACAGATGGTAAGAAAGAAACTGTCTCATTTCTCCTCTCATAATGAGATGGTCTAGTGAAATTCGCTCATTTCACATCTCCCCCACTGATAAACCCCAAAATCAAGTATCTTTTGAATCATTCAAATTGGACAATTCTCATTAACATATGGTCTGCTTGATGGTTTAGAACAGGGCTATTCAACTAGTGACCCATGGACCACTTCTCTTAGTATGAATCTTAATAAATATTTTAGTTTTTACTACTTTTTCTTAGCTAATTATATTTTAAATCAAAGAGTTAAAATACATCACGGGTACTGATTTGGGATTTCAATTCAAAATTGTACAATTCAAAGCATTAAAGTCAAAATTAGCATGTTGGTACAATAAATAACAGGAATGAAACACCAAAGACCATGAAACGTGGCTCTTTGCAAAAATATAGAGGAAAAACCATTTGAATATGACAGTCCAGACCTGTTTTGGATCAGAAAGTTGAAAAAACAATTATTTTCATTATCAAGTGCCTTGTTGACTGGTGTGGGTGATCATGACTTTCCTCAATCTGCAATTTTCAATAGCATGTATCAGTTTATGCACTGACACTCCTCCACTCTATGACATAATGTTGTCAAGAATAGTCTTGCTTTGTTCTCCTGTCTCTTTTTCCATAGCTCTTTCAAACTGGTCACAACATGTTCCTGTTTCCCTCTTTTCTCATCTTCTTCTTCAGCATTCCAAGCCCTTGAGGTTCATTGCTACAGATATCACTCGCCTCCATTCATCTCTATGGTTGGCCTTCTCTTTCCAGTTGGTGACACCAAGTGTTTGCAGGTCTGTCTGGACATTATTTCTCCTTAGTCTTTTTGGTCTGCCTCATGGTCTACAATCATTCATCTCCCTTGTGTATACAGTTTTCACATCTCTGTCATTTGACATTCTCTCAGTATGCCCCAACCATTTCAGCCTCTTTTCTCATAACAGAGCAAAAGATGATGACTGTTTCTTTCTGATAAGTTATCTTCGAGCCCTCACCTCTTTCAAAACAAAATAAAGGACCTATTACCTTGCTTTTTTATTTGCGGATAGTGGTGCTACTAGTCTTAAATTGTATAGACCGATTGGAACTTGATAGGTGATGTGCTAAATATCACCCTGGCCTTCTGAACTTCTCAGAGCATTTCCTGCTTGTCATTTTAGACTGAGTCGATAAGTCCAGATAAATAAAATAACAAAAATCGAGATTCTGATGGGGATTTGACCACATGCAGATAGTCATTAAGCTACCAGCCACTGCTCTACCTTAGCCAGCTGTTTTGAACAAATTTTTAGGACATTTGTTACATAATTGGTGCATGTTGTTTATGGTGCTAGACTCCATTTGTAGATCATTTTAGGACCCTTTTTATGTCAGCGCATCTCGATTTTGACACTGGCTCGCCCATACTGTTGGATCTCTTAGGACCCATTTATTTTAATTCACCTGGCATACGGTGCTAGATCCATAATTGTTTAGACCATTTTAGGATAGGTGAACCTACGAGCTCTGGGTATTATTATTACCCACATACACACAAAAATCCACACCGATACAAATTTGAACCCAAAACCTTTGGTCAGAAAAGCAAGTGTCCAGTCATAATAACTCCCTCAGATATGGATAAGTACTTCCCATGTGGGTTCTGGGGCTCCATTGTGGGAAGAAAGAACAGACCCACTACCTCCTTAACAAGCATGTCATAAAAATAAGACAGATCTGTAAAACTGATTTGCATGCACAACTCAAGTTCTGGAACAGGACTTCTGGAAATGGATGAATAACAACAACTTTCCACCGGAGTTTATAGCCAGTGAACGCAAAGAAGGAGGATCAATATTAAACATAACAAATAAGAATGTGTAACAAATTATTTATAGTACATATCGTAATCAAACTGTGTAGTTGGTTGTCTGTGAAAATAACACAGAAATGGTGTAAAATTAATAAACATAGGATCACACTGACTGACTCAATTTAGTATCACAAAAGATTAGAATATTGCTTTTAGACTTAACATGATGTTAACAAAAATAGGTGATAGAATGAGCAAAACCAACATAGTATCCCGTTTTTAGTGGTTTTTCAAGTGTGTTTATCAGTAAATCTTCTTTTCATCTATCCAAGTGATGTAATTATGTAGTGCTAGTTTACAGCAAAGCTGCGATAGTTGTGCCTTTCGGCCAACATATCCAGCTTCATCAGGCATTTGTTCACCGGGTTAGTCTTTCTGGAATTTGTAAATGAGATTGGTGATTTCTAATGTATGTATTACTGTATTTGGGGTGGGGGGGGGGGGGGGGAGTGGTGGGGTGTGTTTACAATAAAAAAGTCAAGCCGTTTGCCTCAATGTCTGAAGGCCACAGGTATGTTTCACAGATGCAGTGTTCAATTCACTATCATCATGTAGATTTTTTGCAGAACATCACTGTTATTACGGTCTACCTGAAAGGAATTTGGCCTCTCACCAGCTCTCTCACCTCATGTACTTTGTGTTCAGTTTACAAGTGCATATTTTCACTGGGATCATCACTGGGGCTACAGAGTTTATGCTTTGTCTGACACTTTTGGTAGGGGGGCAGCTATTTTGCTTTGAGACAGATTGAGCTATATAGGATAACTTGGTGAAATGAAGTTTATCCTCTCCAACACCGTTAACACCGTTTCCAGATATAAAAGTTTTATTATGCTTCAATATGATATGTCAGAAGGTACTACAGAAGTGACAGATACAGTGGTTGTAGACAAAAATAACCTCAACCTGAATGATGAGACAGTAAGAGAAATGATTACAAAGAAATGGATTATTCCTAACCATTTTCCCCTGAGAAGAAGCAAACCTCGGCATTTCCGATTGGGTCAAATTCCTCATAAATGTCCCAAAACTGTCCTGTCTATATGAACCTTTGTTTGGATAGAGCAGTTTAATGTAACTGGTTCTATTTATGCCTGCAGTGCTTAGTAGGTCCAGGTATGATTAAATTTACTGAAAAAAATAACATTGATGGCGAGGGAGCTCCTTGTGAACCTAATGGCTTTTTAAAACCAAGTTGATGTCACATTTTCCTACAAGCCTCAATGACAGAGGTCATGGTGTGAGTCACCCAATACGTATATACATATACTTTATGGCTTCATGAATTTATTCTATCTGATGATTCATTATGTTTGTGTTTATTTATTAGTTCCTTTATATATATATATATATATATATATATATATATATATATATGTATGTGTGGTGTGTGTGTGTGTGTGTAATATATATATATATATAAATATATATATATATACACACACACACATACATATATATAAATATATATGCATATATATATATAAAAAAATTTTTATATATTTTTTTAAACATTTATTAGTAACCTGTGTAAAATTGTTTATTAAATTATTTTTGTGTGTGTTGAAATCCCACATGGTTTTGACCCATTTGGTAAGTGTTCCTGAGGTGACAAGGGTACATTAAAACATTGAAATATACAGTTAAAGTCAGCGGGTCAGGTACTGAAACTGAGGCATTAAGGTAACATCTAAAAAATAAATCCTGCCATTTGGATTATTTCATCATCATGTAGCAGGTTCTTTGGAGGATCATAGATACAAACAGGGGAGAATGGAGAGTGAGAAGCAACAATGAAATTCAAAACATATTTAAATGACTGGCATCATGAGAGTTGCTAGACGGTAGTGGTTAACATATAGAGAGAATGGCAGATAACTGAGAGACCAAAACTGCATACACAAAAAAGTTCAATGAGAGTAAGCCCCAAGGCAGACCAAGAAGAATGTGGAATGATAACAGACAGGCAGATCTACAAACTTTTGGTGTCACTAACTGAAAAAAAGAAGGACAATCACAGGGATGAGGGGAGCTGGGTGATATCTGCAGCAAAGGGAAAGCTGAAGAAATTGCAATAGGTCCTATTCAGTCCCAAGATAGCCCACCCAAGCATTGGCAAATTCCCGGCCCATGTATTTTTTTTTTAAACTTCAAGTTGTTTTCAGTATCTTCTGTTCACCTTCATGCTGGTCAACTTCTCTTCTTTTTATTTTTTTTTATTTTAGGAATCATTGTCTTCCTTTTACTGTTATTTCTGTTATTTATTAACCACTGCAGCATTTAATATGGCCAAAGTCTTTTAGTTTTAGTGACAATGTTATTTCAGTTTTCTTCAATTTCCAGATCTTGCAGAAATTCAGTATTTTTTTTTTCTATGTGATCCAAGCTCTTTTAATAATTGTTCTTTAAAATTTAAGTTGACTAACTGTTAACAAGAAATACATTTAACATACGAATTAACTCCTCATAACACAACAATGTCAGTATTGCATGCAATACAACTATTTTATTAATTAGATGACCATGAGACACATAAATAATAATAGAAAATTACAACATTTATCTTTGGAATCTGAATTTTGAGAGTGGAAAAATGTCAAAATCCATGGTTGTCTTTAATCCTACAGCACAGAGGCAGGAATTCACTTGTATTTGATGAAAATTATAAACATAACTAAGTTAGAAAAACAAAACAGAATAAATGCACAATTTTTCTATAACATAAAAATGAGAGACAAATCTTACAGAAACAATGTATTGCACATAAGGAAACAAACTGGTAGTAACATTAACAGCTAGCAGGATAATTTCCTTTTTCATACTGAGGAAATGCACAAACAAAAGGAACAAAATTGTCATCATAACCAAAACAAACCAGCAACAGTTATTTAAATCTATAGCAATTCTCGAGCTGTTAAAAATAGAGGCAAAGAAACCATCATAGCCCAACACTAATAAACATTAACTCAATGCTGACAATAATGGTTTGGTAAACTGTTAAGTTCAGTCTGCTCTTCATACCCCATTTAAAAAACAAAATCAAATCAACTTTCTCATCTATGTTATCTAGTTTGGGAGCATAAAGTTCATGTCTGAACTTGTCATGTTTGTATTTTTGGTCATTTTTGAGATTTAAATGCAGTTTTCGACCACACACACACAAAACTTTCAACAAAATAACAAACAGAATATATGCAATTACAGAATACTGACGTTAATTGCAAAATCCAACATGGCCAGTATAAAGATGCACTACACTATTCAAAAATTATGGCTGGCAAACTTAAGACTGTATTTTTAACAAAATAACTAGTTCATTAACAGATAATATGAATCAAATTTTGCAATAAATTTAATTTGCAACAGTTAAAAAGTAACAAATTAATTAGCTGTAAAGTTCACTCATTAAGACAACAAGATAAATGTTTAAGTAAAACACTAACTTACTAGCCACCATGGCATAGAGGCTAGAGGCTCACTTGTGGATCGGAAGGTCGTGGGTTTAGGTCCCTTGGCTCCCAGGTTAACCCAGCCTTGAGTGGGTACCAGGTGCAGTCCTGTCAAGTAAACACAACTGGCATGATGCTCATTGCATCACCCACCGTGTGTCTCGATTGGTCTATAAAAAACAAGACTAGTCCTAATACCTGAAGGTGTGGAAAAGGGTCCTAACTTACTTTACATACTATCTAAACATTCCCTACAATTTTATTAAAATGTATACAAGTGTACGATTTAGCACATATTTCACTCCCTGTACTGTTTTCCTATATGTAAATTTCCACAAGTTCAAGACAAAAATGTTGATTAATTAATTAAATGCTTTTGTTCCTCATGATTGTCAATTCACCTTACATAAAGATTAGTCTACAATAAAGTGACCTGTACAGTGCAGTGTGTGCAGATCCAAACCAAAATAAAACACAGCACCAGAGGGTGCTTTCACATTGTATAAATGGACACAGCAAGATTTAAAAAAATGAAAAACAATATATATATGCTGACTTTTCTGGCTATATTATATAAGCAGACTGGTTAACTCATTACTGCCAAGAGTCTAATATTTAGGCAAAGTCCGGTAAAGGATCCCTTTATCCTTAAGGATCCTTTAGGCATATTGGGTATATGGCGTTAACCCATTTTTGTATAGCCAATTGCCAGTTGGTGTTTAATGGGTAAGTAAAGGACCCCTTTCATGCCAGTGACATACAATCTTTTTTCTTCTTCTCCACTTCCTCTTTTACTGCTTAGGGTGTCAAGGTAGGTATAAGACTGCGTCTTGCTCTTCTGGCCGCCCCGTCCACAGACGCATCATGCTGTTGTAGAGTTTCCTGATGTTATCTTACCATTTTGTTCTACCTTGTGCTTTATTTGATTTGATGTCTTTTTATGTAATTTAGAATTGGCTGTGCTGACTTTTTCTCTTATGACCTCATTTCTGATTTCATCTTTTTGAACACTCCTGCAGCTCTTCTCAGACATCTAATTTCCATGGTTACTAATTATTCTTTATGGTTTCTTGTCAGTGACCATGTCTGGTATAAGTAGCATAGAGTGGGAATGAATATACTCTGTATGCCTACCATCTTTACCTCCCAGTACATTAACTGATACCCATCTTTACCTGCAGCCTAGGTCAACTTTCCAACAAATACAAAAATCAGACGAAGTAGATTTAAAACCTAAGATCTTTGGGCAGGCAGGCGAGCATCTAACCACTATGTTATAGTGGCTTCTCACTTGATGGCCAATGTTATGCCAGCTGTTTTTTACATCCTGGAACATCCCCCTATTATCACTTTTAGGCTGGGTTAAACTGGCAGCTCAATTCATACTAAAAGTCTACCTTGATGGAGATGGGTCCATAGTAGAAAAGTGAAGACACTTACCTGTCAGTCAGGAGGTTCTGGGTTCAATTCTGCATCAAATATGATATTTTTATTGCATCCCAGGTCAACCCAGCCTGAAATGGGTACCCGGTAATGCCCTGATAAGTGAAAACCGGCCAGTGAGATGTTGACGAAACCACGCAGCAAATGCTGACGTCTATAAAATACAAGTTTAGCATCACAGGCCTGTGCTCCCCTGGGTGCTTTACTCTATCTGATGGAGACTGGACTCATGACAAACAAGTTAGCCAGTGCACTGCTTGCCTCCCACAATATTTATGACTTTGGCACAAATACATCAAGCGTAACAGGTAACCCAAAATGCAAGTAATCAATATGTATTTAAACATTACAAAGGGGAATGATGGTTATACATTCTTTAAAACGATTTTTTTTAATATGATGAAAAATCAACTGCCATTTAAAATTTGAGCAATTTCTGTTTTCACTTAGCCGAGCTGGCCATAAACATAATGTTTGCTGTAAATAATGCATCCATTAATTTTTATTAATTTAGAGAGAATCTATCAAGTTGACACACTATTCATAAATCTATGGCAAGTACTTTTCATTCTGTTTTACACTATATATTCTGAAAGTAATAGTCAAGACAAATTTCATATATTTTTCAAGTAGTTAAAAAAAAAAAAATTATGATGTTTTCTGTCAAAAGAACTGCTAAATTTGGCCAAATGTATTAAAATTTCCAGTTGTAGACATGTAACATGCTCTAATAAACTTTATAAATAAAAACTGAGCCTGTTTCCGCAGATACCATTGTCATATGATGGTTGCTTATTTGGTTTGGAAAAACAACCAATATAATTTGCCAGTTATTCTTCTTCTTAATTCTTTTTTAAAATCTGTCTACGCTTTTCATAATTCTTCTTTTAAACCTTATATCTGCAATTTCCAGATAATTTTACTAGCTATTATGTGTCAAGTTAAATACTGATTAATTTTAATTAGAATAATTCTGACTTGAAAGAAAAGTTAGTAATGAACAACGTATTGTCATTAAGGAAACCTGTGAAACATTCTAAGTTAGGTAATTTACACAATTGTCCATAAAAGCTTTTTAGTAACATACATTTAATCAATATGTTATATAACAAGGGAAAAAAACAATTAATGTAATATGCGTAATCGTGTGAATTACATAATCTCTTATAAAGTCAAAATCTGGATTGATCCGACATTTGAAAAAAAATACTTGGCTATCCTCCGAATAACGGTCCTAAATTATCAAGCCAGAAAATATACCCTAACAGGGTCTCAGTCAGGTGTCAACTGCATACTTCCCGGGACTATAACGCCAGCGCCGAATTGTGAACTTTCAGCGACTTCCGCCACCGCCGAGAGTATCCCCCACGCATCGTGAGTGCTGTGGATTGGGGCTAAACTAGATGGCTAGGACTCATGAGCAAATAAAATGAAGGAAGCTGCAGGAGATGCGGTAGCTCCTGCTCATAAATCCCAGCCATCTAGTTTAGCCCCAATCCACGCCGCGTGATACTTTCGGGGGATACTCTCGGCGGTGGCGGAAGTCGCAGGAAGTCCGCAATTTAAGGCGACGGAAGTGCCCAATTGACACGTGACTGAGGCCCTGTTAGGGTATATTTTCCGGCTCGATAATTTAGGACCGTTATTCGGAGGATAGCTAAAAACTTTATTAAAAAACCTTATGGAAAAAAGTACAAACCTGAATTAATACGAAAATATCTGCAGTGGCCGGATTTAATTTATTATATGGGGCCATTTTTCTTTATGCACATAAGTTCATCTTATCTTTAACCAACAACTCAGGGACTGTATGGGGTGTTTAGAATTAGTCACATTTATTAGTATTTCTGGGCCACCTAAAAAAAAAAGTCACTGTATGCGGGCTAGGATATTCAGTCTGTTTTTGCACTGTTGACAATACGATTGACAGCTTCATTATGTGCCAGCTCTCCAGCCAAATCACGAGCTGAAAATAAAAATGAAAACAAACTTTCTTGAAACTATTTGCAGACATCTAAAAACTGAATTATCCATCTCCATTGGCAAATATACAAACATGACAGCATCAGTGAGTTAATTATATAAGTAGCATACTCACTTTAAAAAAAAAAACCCACATACAAATATCTGTAACTATTGGCTGGTTATCAAGCTCCCATATAGCAGGACAATACATGCTGCACCCACAAAATAGTAGCTTATAACAAGGGAACAGATTCTTCTTCTTCTCCTCCACCATTTACCATCATCATTTGCCAATACACTGTAAATTTGTAAACAGCTTGTATCCAAGAGTTTGTGCACAAAGAGTGAACTTACATCTGAATTCTATAGGAGGAAGATCACACCAGTACATATGGGTACCAGGAAGAAGTACAGGCGGCTAGTATATTATTGACCATATAACCCATCAGTTCTAAATTATACTATACAAGTACTGGACTAGCATCATATACACAAAATTTCTTGTGTGGCTCCATATTGTGTGGAAAGGGGGGGGGGGGTGGGACAAGGACAGAGCCACTGCCTCCCCAACAAGCATGCCATAAGAGTCTATTGATTGGGGGCTTTCTTTGAAGTCAGCCTGTATCGGCCTAAGAGGCAAGGAACCAACAGTCTACAAATAAATATGCCAGATCTGTTAAACAGATGTGCATGCAACACTACTTGAGTCTAGAGGTGGATGAACAACTAGAAATTCCCATCAGAGTATGCAGCCAACCAATGTGGAGAAAAAAGAAGAAGAAGAAGAGAGAAACACACACACAAAAGGTGTTTAAAAAAAATGATGTTTATTGTTTCAATTTTTGGAAGATGTTCAGGTAGCCAGATTGAAGGGACAGCCAACTGGTCTATTAAAATGTTTAGCACAATATGTCTGGGGTGACAGTGGTGTGAAAAGAGTCCTTTACTTATACTATCTTTGACATATAAATACACTGTGTGGGCTCTGGGAACATATTGTGGGGGGTGGGGTGGGAGGGTGGGGGAGACTCACTACACCCCTAAGTAGCATGTTCTAAAAGTCAACTAATTAGGGTTTTTTTTTGTTACCTTCCGAGTTGGAATGCATCTGCCATAGAGGCCAGGAGCCTGAAGTCTACAAATAAATAAGCCAGATCTGTAAAATGGATGTGCATGCAAAATTCAAGTTCTGGAACAAGACCAAAGTCCAGATGTGGTGAACAACTAGAACTTTTACCAGAGTTTGCTAAAGGAAGAAGAAGAAGAAGAAGAACAGGCTGCTAGATTCAAAGCTCGAATTCTTTTGGGAGCAAGCAATCTACTATAGTCTTTGGAAACCCCATCCATGGTTTGTTCCATCTGTGTGTGCATTTTATTCACTTCGTCTGAACTGTTACTGTCTTTGCTTTTGTTCCAAAGTATTTGTGAAAAGTTTACAACCTCAAAGTAGCAAGTGCTTGGAACTGAAAGTGTTATTGTATGTCCTACTAGAGCAGCTGGGAGGGGTGATCTTCCTTGGGGAAGTAGTCAAGGGGAGGGAAGGGGTGGGGGCACAGGCAGACTTTTAATCAGGTTGTAACTGGTATTCTTAGCATGTCAACTGTTTACTGGTTAATGAAGAAGGGAAAGGAGCACGTGTAGGAATGTCCTGTGTGCAGTGATGTCAGTTCTTGATTCAAACAGGACATCTCAGAGTCATGATATAAGTTTGCAATGCCCAAGCCACAATGGTTAAAAAAAAATGAATAAACACAAGCTGTAACTCTAAAGTTCAATGACAGGAAAGGCATGCATAGATAAAAGAATGTTTTCCCGCTGTGCCCTCATTAATTAAAAGTGAATGTTTCAACCAAAATCTATAAACAAAGAATGAATAAATAAACTATATAACCATAAAAGTGGAAAACTACAATAACAAATAGGTAATCCGCATGTTTTTAAAAGGAAAAAAAAAGCGAAAGATGGGGAAATAAAACAGGGGGGGGGGGGGGGGTGGGGGGGTGGGATTAATGAAGGTTCTTCTTCTTTCTTCTTCTTCACTTCCTCTTTTACCGCTGTGGGTGTCGAGGGAGATATAAGGTTCTGTTTCTAGCTCTTCTGGCTGCCTCGACCATAGGCACATTGTGCTGTTGTAGAGTTTCTCTGATGTTATCCTTCCATCTTGTTCTTGGTCTACCCAGTGCTCTACGTCCTTCTTCTCTTTCCATGTATGCTTTGTATGGTTACTGAATTAAAAATGGACAAAGACTGGTGGCTGTGATTGAGATCTGCACTGAAGCCATTTTGTTTCTTTAAGACTGACCTTGACTCCCACTGGCCTAAAATGGGTACCATGTAACGTCCAGAGAAGGAAAGTTAGCTGACATGATGATGCTGACCACATCACACAATTAGTGCTGATTAGTCTCAAATAATATGAGTCTAGCACCTTCTGCCAGACGGGCTAAAGGCATGAAAAGGAACCCTTGACTCTGCTTACTTCTAAATATTGTTGCTCGAAGGCAAAGTTAACTTTTTGCTTTAACAGATGTCTTGAGTCTTCTTCGTATTCACCAGCTGTAAACAAGTGGTTCTGGTTGTTCGTCCACTTCTGGACTTTGGTCATGTTCCAGAACTTGAGTTTTGCACACACATCTATTTTACAGATCTGGCACTTCTGTATGCAGCCTGTATTTCCCTCACCTCTCAGACAATTGCACTCCGACTGAGAAGGAAAAGCCCCTAAGTGCCTCCGACAACATGCTTGTTATGGGAGCAGTGGGTTTATCCCCCTCAGTCACCATGGGCCTCGGAACCCAAACAGGGAATTTCCTGAGTGACAAATAGAATTTTTTTTTTTTTTAAATATACAAATGAAGACTGCACGCTAATTTTATCAAAGTAAATTCTGGGGGAAACAAATATTTTTAATGAAGTAGTGTCATCAACCAGAAGTCGCTCTCTTCACGGCACCCCTAAAAGTATCCCTTTCCCTAGCCAACTCTCCAGCCCCACGTGCTTTCAAAGGATCTTCAATGTCTTGTATCCATCTCTGTGGTGGTCGACACCTGCCTTGCCTTCCACAAACTGCACCTTCCATCACCGTCTTTTCCAAGCCACCATGACGCTTGATGTGTGGAGAAAATACTTCAACTTTCGGGACAGGATGCTGTTTGTAGTGCACTAAGTTATAAACATACTCATGGTCTATTAATAAGAGTATGCACCATAAATTATATTTTTTTTTGAAAGTTTCAATTTAAAAATGGATGTGCAGTTACCCAAATACCTCAATGCTGGAAAAAGAAAAACTCCAAACAAAGCTGTGCAATGGTGTGAAGCATCACGGGTAATTTAGGGTCGCAAACCAGGGAAGGTAAAACCAGACTTAGCAACACTGCATTAAGCAGTATATTTTAGATCCCCCATCTATTACATCCAATTCTTTCACTTCTATTCCTTCAAGATATTACATTAATTCACTCAATGTAAGGTCAGAGTTGTCATGGCTATGTGGTTAAACCATTTGCCTTACATTCTGAAAGTTGTGGATTCATTTCACAAACTGCATCGCTCGGTTGATAAGTACAATTCTTCTAGGGATCGTCACTTCAGTTCAGTGTCAAAATAAGCACAAAGTGGTCTGCTGTCAAATCGGCACATGCAGGTGAATTCAACAGGGCATTTTGGATGTAAAATTCACATGGACAACCCCAAGGCCACAGATGCAAACTGAATCCATTTGCAGTTGGATCAATTTGGGAGCCAAAAATCAATTAAAAAATAAATATCTGCTTTGATTATAAAAAAATGACTACCAGGTAAGCACAGAGCAATGCTAACCACCACACAACAATTCCAACATGGTGGACGAGAGAGAGAGAGAGAGAGAGAGAGAGAGAGTTAAGAACCTGGAAGTGCTGACAGACTACCAATAAAAACAGCCAGTAGCTAAGCTTATGATGAATCTTATGGTTGTGGATGGATATGATCACCTGTGCTACCCAGCAAACAACACATTTGCATATAAGATTGCAAAAGGTCTGCAAACACATTCAGCTATTGCCAGATTTATGGTTCAGACAACCTACACATGAGATATTGACTTGAGCTACCATAAAATACCTCTAATGAAGTCGCACAGAAGAGAACAGTGTATTACAGGCTTCAGCTGAGCTAGATATAGATACACATCTCTATCTTCCTCTCTCTCTCTCTCACACATACACACACATTAGAACAAACACATTCATCCACACCTCTTTCACAGTTAAAGCTTGAAACGCTGTTTTAATGGTCTCAACGACAACAGGTGTGTCTGACTCATGAATATTTTTGACTGAAAAACTGTTATACTTAATGACAATGATATTTATATTTGTTATGATTAATGCCAACAGTGTGTTTAAGAATTGCACTTTTCTAATCAGGAAAAGTAATTATCTTACAAATAAACAGCTCTTATTTTATTATATAAAACAACTGAAGAACATTTATTAAATAAATATAGCACTGTTATTTTTTAATATCAGGAAGGAAAGCGGGGTCAAGGGTTGCTCTATAAAAAATAATAAATGTAAATAATTAAAGCCAATAGTTTATTTCATGTTTGTATTGGGGGGGGGGGGGGGGGGGGGGGAGGGAGGAGGGTGTGCACCTCCATGGCTGTGTGGTTTCCCCCATGCTCTGAAGGTCACAGGTTCATTTCACAGACTGTCACTGAATACACAAGTGTAATTTTTTACACAGATCCAAGGGGAACATATTTCAGCTACAAATTTCATGATCTTTGGGATGTCCTCAGCAGGTGACAAGCCGTTCCGTGGAGAGAGAGAGAGAGAACGAACGAACGAACGAACGAACGAACTTTATTTTCAAAGGGTTACAAATTAGGCACGCAGGCCTGTCTTACATTCGGCCCTTCCAAACTTCCATCTTTCACACAGCAGTTATATTCATGAAGCATGTTATATACATGTAATAATATGCATATTATATATCAAAAAACAAAAGCATGGCTGGTAAAATATGTACGCACGCTCACGCGCCCAATGACTCACACACAAACATATAGGCACTAAGTACACACATACATCCACATACATACAAACATGCACACACACATACATACATACACACACACACACACACACACCCCAATCCCCCCCCCCCCCCCACCCACCCACCCAGACACCGACACACAGACACACACACACACACACATACATACACACACATACACACACATACACACACATACACACACACACATACACATACACACACACATACACACACATACACACACACATACACACACATACACACATACATACATACATACATACATACATACATACATACATACATACATACATACATACATACATACATACATACATACATACACACATACATACGTACGTACGTACGTACGTACGTACGTACATACGTACGTACGTACGTACGTACGTACGTACATACATACATACATACATACATACATACATACATACATACATACATACATACATACATACATACATACATACATACATACATACATACATACATACATACATACATACATACATACATACATACATACATACATACATACATACATACATACATACATACATACATACATACATACATACATACATACATACATACATACATACATACATACATACATACATACATACATACATACATACATACATACATACATACATACATACATACATACATACATACATACATACATACATACATACATACATACATACATACATACATACATACATACATACATACATACATACATACATACATACATACATACATACATACATACATACATACATACATACATACATACATACATACATACATACATACACACGCTTCTAAAACACACACGCATACAATCCAGACACATACAGACACACACACATGCAGTCACGGGCACAAACACTCGTACACATACAAACACGCAGGCAGGGAAATAGACACACACATTGACATACGCAACACCCACACATACACAGATATACACACACAGACACGCACAGTCAGACATACGCACACAGAGGCATAACCCGACACAAGCAGAGACACGCAGACATAATATAATAGACACACCGATAGAGACTCACACAGATACACACAAAGCCACGCACAGACACATATACACATGCAGCCATACACACCTACAGACACATAATGGCACACACACACACACTGACACACAGAGACAGACACAAACACATACTAACACACCCACAGACGCACAAATACTCGCACACACACACACACACATTATCAAAAATTTGAACATACAAATACACACGAAACAACACACAGAGAAACACACAGCCACAGGCACACGCAGGCATAGACACACAGACACACGCAGAAACACCTACAGACACAGCATAAATACACACAAACAGACAGACACACACACACACACAGACAAACATGCAGCCAAGCGCACATATCCACATACAATCACACACACAGACACACACGCAGCCACACATACAGATAGACATAAAAACACACACACACAGACACACAACACAGACTGACACGCAGACAGACACACACAGACACTCACCCAGACACCATACAGACAAACAGACACACTCACAGACACACGCCTACACACAGATACATACACACAAACGTATACAGTTACCCATGCATACACAGAATCATACATACACACATACGCCTACACACGCCAGCATGTCACACATATACGCATACAAACATATCATACGTACTGCAATTAATTATAACTAGTAATGCATTGTGGATTATTAACTACATTTAAGGTGGCATGTAATCACTGATAATCATGAAATGAAAGAGTTTGCGGTTAAATGAGTAAGGACTTTTTGTAGTTTTCAGATCGGGTGGAAGATGGTTCCATAAATGAGCAGCAGAATATGCTAGACTTGTTTTAAATAAATCAATTCTGGGTTTAGGCAAATGTAATAAACCTAGTCGCTTGCTATTCTTAGGATTAGATTGAATAAATCGGTCTATGTAATTTGGAGTATCTTTAGATAGGATTTTGTGAATAAATTTGGCCTTATTAAAAATTAAACGTTTACTAAATGGCAGAAGCCTTAGATGTCCATATAAAAGATTTTTCTCAACGTAGTTTCTATCGGAAACTAGGCATAAGGCCCTATTTTGTAGAGAACAGCCGTTTGACATTAGATTTGGAGCAACCATCCCAAATTGTGGAACAATAGTCAACATGCGTTTGAATGTAGGATATGTAAAATATTTTACGTGTATTTTTGTCCAGAAAGTGCTGAATTTTTCCAAGTTGATATACTTTTTGTGCTACATTTTTGGTCATGGCATGAACATGGGAACTCCAAGTTAGATGGCTGTCAATTAAAACACCTAATGTTTTGTGTTCAACTACATTAACAATAGGTAGCTTGTCAATGAAGAGCTCAAGCGGTGGCTTGTGTACAGCTAATGTTTGTAGCTTTTGCCTAGTTGTTATCACCATAGATTTAGTTTTATTAATATTAATTTGCATGCGATTATCATTGCTCCATTTTATGAGTTTATCTATTTCTTTCTGTAAAGAACGTTCTAATTCATTACAATTGTCATGACTAGTATATATTGTACAGTCGTCAGCAAACAGATCACATGTTATACTGAGATGTAACGGAAGGTCATTAATATAAGTAGCAAACAGTAGTGGACCCAATGTTGAACCCTGAGGAACGCCTATATTTAACTGTGTGGGTTTTGAATAACGGTTACTGAGGGAGACTACCTGCTGCCTATCAGACAAAAATGATTTTATTAATGTCACTAAATTGTCGTTGGTTTTTAAGGTCTTTAGTTTACTAATTAAAATATTGTGATCAACCATGTCAAAGGCTTTCTTATAGTCAACAAATACGGCACCACAAATTTTGCCATTGTTGATGTTAAGGTGCCAGTTGTCTGTCATTTTTGTCAGCGCAGTTTGACAAGAGTGTTTAGGTCTGAACCCTGACTGGCTATCGACTATTAGACTATTTTTATTTAAATGCTGAAACATTATTTTATGTATGTGTTTCTCTAATGGTTTAGATAGTGAAGATAGTAGAGAAATGGGTCTATAGTTGCCTAGAGAATTGTTGTCAGCTGAACCAGGTTTAAGCAGAGGATAAACCTTAGCAATTTTAAATGCTGATGGAAAGTAGTTCTTGGCAAGGCACTGATTATATATAAACGTTAAGGAATCACTAACGACAGGTGCAGCACATCGAAGGATTCGATTGCTGATTCCATCCAAGCCAGAGGAGTTTGTTTGCTTGAAGTTGATGAGATAATCATACACTTCAGCAACAGACATAAGGGGAATCTCAGAAGGGATATTCGTATTGCATTTTTCCTCACAGAATGATGCTAGTAAGCTTAAGTCACACTGTGAGTCTGGTATTGTGGACTTTAAATTCTCTATTTCTGATTTGAAGAAACAACTAAAATCATCACACGTTAGATAATTTGGTTTTGATTGATCTGAAGAATGCTTATTGGTTAGGATGTTGATAGCCCTCCAAATGTCTGCATTATTTGTTTTATCTGTAATCATTTTTTTAAAATGATCTTTCTTATTTTTACGAATTAAATATTTTACCTTATTTCTCAGTTTACAGAAAAGATCATGGTTTTTATTCTTGTGTGCTGTATCTCTTTCTCTCATAATTTCCAGAACCTCGCTAGTAATCCATGGTGATTTCGTTTGATGTTTTACTCTAAGTTCTTTAATAGGCACATGTTTATCAAATACACTATATACTGTTTTCGTCCAGTAGGCTATAGCATCGTCCGGTTCAGGAAGCTGATAAACATGGTCTAGCTGTGCATTTCGCAAATCTAGTAAAAAAGAGTCAGGATTAAAAGTTTTGAAATTTCTAAATTTAACTGCGATATGTTTATCTTTAGGTGTTTTAAAACCAATTTTCGCCCATACACAGCATACAGGATAATGATCGCTAATAGCCGTAGCGGGGACAGAACATTCAATAATATTTTTTGGGTGAGAGACATATATATGATCAATTAGTGTTGAGGATGTTTCTGTAACTCTAGTGGGAAAGTTAATTAACTGTTTGAGGTTATATGAAAGAATGATATCTTCCCATGTCTGGTTAGGTTTATTTATGTCAATGTTAAAATCGCCAAGAAGAATAATTTCTTTCCCTACACTAAAAACTGTGTCCATCATAGAAGTAAAGTCGTCATACCAGTTGCTGTCTTCACTTGGATTTCGATAAAGATAGCCAATGAGAAGTGACTGCTGGTTTAACGGCTTAACCTCCAGCCAGATACAATCGATATTTTCATATTCTAAATTAAATCTACGTGAATATTTGAGATAATTCGAAATATAAACTGCTATGCCAGTCTCTAATCTTCTTATTGCATCTTTGCGAATTACTGTAAAACCACCAATGGTGATTTCGTTGTCACTAATTTTGTCGTTCAAGCGACTTTCTGTAATTCCAAAAACGTGGAATTGGTTACTGAGCCTAATTGATAGCTCGGGTAGTTTGCCGAGTAAATGAAAAATGTTTAGATGACCTATTCGGAGGCCATCTTTTTGAAGCCACTTATTTCGACTATTTAACATGATGGTTTTGAAACGGAGGATATTGTTAGGGTGGTTTTAAAACTATAATCACTAGTAAGTAGCCGTAGGATTAGGCAGGTTATGGTAGCGTCTCTGCTGGAGCGACATCATATAGGCATGATGTAGAGCTGCAGGGTTGAACTGCATAAGATGCTGAACTTCATAATTCCAGTTGTAGGCTGGGTGTACACTAGTGTGCACTGAAGGGGGGCTACTCTGAGCAACACTGGTAAGTCCTACATTAGAAACAGATGCTTGAGGCATGCCTTGCATGTGTAAGGGCGTTTCCATAGATTTGACTGAAGATGATTGCTTCACAGGCAGTGAAGGAAACATAACATCGTAATTTTCAGCCTGAGGAATGGAACATGGGCTGCGATGCAGAGGAATGTGAGCTTGAGATGAAGACAAGTTTGACATTGAGATAGGGACGGTGCACTGCCTTCTATGCATGTTTGCCACAGGCGAGATTTTAGGTACTTCACTGCCGGGCGCTGATTGTTGTGTACGTTGTGGATACTTGATATTTTTAGCCAAAATACTACTGCCTAATCTGGAACTGTGTATTTGGTCCCGGTACAACTTTTTCTTAGGAGCGCCAGACGATAAGGTAAAGTAAGGCGTGTGGTTAATAAATGTGATGTTTTGTTCCAGACAAAGTTTCTGTAATGTTGAGTTACCTGCATCTGCCAAACGTCTTTGAGATCCATAAGATGGTGGTAAAATGGAAGATAAAAACACAGATGATTTTGGAAATTTGTTACGCATCGAGTCTAACAATGTGGACAAATGAGACGTGCTAACTGGTTGATTGTTCATAACGTCATTGATGCCGGCATGGACAGTGATTCTTTTAACGTTATGGTTTGGATTATATCGTCGCAATGTCGCTGCCACCCTATTTATATCTGCACCAGGTAGAGGATGAACTAACACTGTCTCGTTATCTGTTGACATCCGGTCACTGTAGATTCCCTTCATCAGAGAATCACCAATAATTAGATGTGACACACTGGAGTCAATGTTTAATTCACGTTGTTGTCGGGTCTGTCGGGAGCGCTGGTGCTGCCACTGGCGACTGTCATCTCGAGGCTGGTCTGTATCTTTTTGTGACATCTGAGACGACTGATGTTCCACAGAGGGAGTTTGTGGTTCATTTTCTAAACTAAGAGCCTCAAATCTGTTGCTTATTTTGACCCCAATTGGATAAATAGAGGCAGTCCTCTCAACAGGCTTAGCAGTGTTTTCGTTATTCACAGTCGCCTTTGTGGCGTCTTCAGTGTCAAATTGAACATTTTCTTCATTTGAGGTGGCACTTTTCGTTAACTCGTCTATTTGAGTTTTCAAAGAAGTATTTTGTTCCACCAAAAACTTTACTTCATTTTTAAGGAATAATTTGTCCTTCTCCAATTGGGAAACAATCTCTGATGAGATAAAGATTTTCAACCTGTCCTCTAAGGCTCGGATTAACTCCTCACATGTAGTAGGCCTGTGTGGACACGAACAATTGACACTGTCTTTTGAAAAATCGGGTGTGTCCACCCCTTTCTTTCGCTTAATGGCTGGTTACACAGCTTGTCAGTGAGACATGGCGTGGTAGGTGTTGAACTAGCAGCACGGCAATCGACAACGTGAGGGGGAGTGCTGGCTACTTTGTTTGCCGTTTTATCTTTGTTCCCTTGTTGCCCTCGTTTGGCGAGTGTAGATGGTCGTAGACTGGACGACATTGTTAGAACTGAGCACAGCGTTCCGCTTCACTAGCCACGGACCCACCAACTGCCCGGTTTGGCTGTCTTTTGTCTAATTAATCGGCATGCTAGTTACACGCCTGGGTGAACAGCTTCAGTCGAAAACTGGTACAGTTAATAGTGAATGTTGTTACCTTGTAATTCCATGAAAGAAATCACAATTAAAATATCACAGTGGTACATGTTCAAATATTATTGAATCCATAGCATATCCAAGCGAAATATCAATAAAGTGAAATATAAAACATCATGATTAGGCTATTACATCCTTGGAAAACAACTGAAAATGTAGGAGCTAAAACACGTCTACACGTGGCCAGCCGCGCTTCCACACTGTTCACTCACTTCCAGAGGGCCCTCACAACATCTAGCTTGTCATCCATTACAGCGGGTGAACGCAAAAAAGAAGCAATGCTCTTGGCAGGTGGCTAGCGATTCTCTGCGGGTGAACGCAAAGAAGAAGCAATGCTCTTGGCAGGTGGCTAGCGATTCTCTGTAAGGAGACTGAGCCATTTGTAATTAAACCCTGTGTAGGAAAGTCAATCCTCTCAGCTTTAAACGTTTTAAATGTTAGTAAAATGTTGATAAAACATCTTTTTCCTTTTTGTTGTCTTTGTTTTCACTATGATAAGAGCAATTAAATAAAACCTTAAATAACTTTTGTAAAACAAGATAAATAAAAACTAACAAAACAATAAACAAATATGAACTGAAATTATTTGCCTCAATTTATACCATGAAATCCCTCTGTGAGTGATTTTTGTTGTTAAATTACAATAAATTTAGAAAGCTGAGACTGAATAAAAACAAAAATGGAAGATTGATTCAAAAGACAAATTCTGGGTGAAAAGTTAAAAGATAATGATTAGAACTGCACCAATCATCTAAAGGAGTTGAAGACTTACCATGAGATATAATGTCCTTTTCATTTAGTGTTGACAGGTTAAATACTACAATAGGGACAATAAGTAAACAGTAATTTATTTACTTTATAAAGCAAAACTTTAGCAGCATCCTTCCGAGTGAACAAATAAAGCAAACCATGTAATGCACATAAACAAAAACATTTTATGCACTTCTCCCTTCACCACATAGTATATGTAAGTATGTATATATGTGTGTTTGTGAAAAAAAATTACAAACTAAATGACACAGCAGATACACAGACAAACTGACAATCAAACAGATAGATGGATAAACAGGCAAGTAGGCTCATAAATAGGCTGACAGACAGTCAGACAGACAGACAGAGGAAGAGAAAATGAACCAAAGAAAAAAGGTTATCTTGTGGTGATTTAATGATAGCTAATTATGAAAGCTTTAAATGATACCCACCTGCATGAGCATACACAAACACACATAAACACCCACCTGCATGAGTGAGAATACACATACACACATATTATAGACATATGTACATATAATACATGTGTGTGCATGCATGCACACAAGCATGTGTGCATGCGAAATTATTGTCTCGTCAATTACTATGAAATCAAAACAAAAGTACAAATACAGTAGCAGTGAACATATGAAATGTCAAATAAAACAAACAATATGAAACAGACACACAAAAAAAACACAGAAAAGAGAAATAATGTAAGTAAAAAAAAAAAAAAAATCAGAAATGAAATATAGCTGCAGAGTGCAAAGGTGTTAAAAAGCATCAGAGCTTAAATATTTGGGAAGAACATTAATTAAAGATGACAAACTGGATGAAGAAATCAACACCGGATGCAGTAAAGCAAACTAAGTACTAGAAACGCTTGCTCCCCTCTTACAGTATAAGACAATTCTGACAGCACACCCAAAAAAAAAAATCTCACACAAAGCGTATTCAACCCATACCTATGCTACCAATGCTGAACATGGCCACTCACAACAAACCAGACAGGAAAATTAGTAACCAAAGAAGTGAGATCTCTTAGGTAAGCCTTGCGACAATATACCATACAGGGCATGCACTAAAAGAAAAGAGGGACAAGGAGCAGAAAGCGGACTAAGAGAGGGATGGAAAGATATGGTACTCTACAACAGCACAATGTTTTTATGGTGACCAGAGCAGCAGGAAGCAGAAGCTTATATTTGCCTCGACACCTGAAGCGGTAAAAGAGGAAAAGAAGAACTGAACATATGGCCACTGCAGCTGTAAGGTAAACAGTCATTTTCCACACCTTCAGGAGTACTGGGTATATAGGAGTAGATATATATTTTATGGTGGGTGATGTGTTCACATCATGCAGGCCGCTTTTACTTCCCAGGACTTGTACCTCGTACCAATTTAAGGCTAGGTCAACATAGGAACCAAGGTCATTTTAAAAGAAAGTCCAGCACATCCAGATTTGAACCCACTACCTTTGGATTCATAGGAGAGCGTCTAGCCGCTACATAATGGCAGTTCCCAGTGCAAGTAAACAGAACACGTGATTTCATATGATTAAACCAAAATCTGTGACTAAAGCCTGAGAACAAAGATATCAATTGGTTGCTGTTGTTAACTCACACACAAAAAGATTTTATAACATAACTAAATGCCTAATGTACAATGTGTGTATTATGTATTAGCAGATATTTAGACAGCTGTTCTAGCCCAGCTACAACTAAACGAGTAACACACAAGCAAACATACCTTCAGTGACAGCTTCCTTTGCATCATGCAGAGCAGAATCAATACGATCCTGATGGCGCAGAATGAATGGTCGGATAAAACGGTAATAAAGTATATGGGAGCCATTCCATGATACTGGCAAAAAACACCAGACCAGAAACACACACTATAAGAAAGGGAAAAATGACAGCAAATGATATTAAAGTACATATACAAGCATACAATAAAATTTATAATCTGTTTAAATCACCAAATATTACCGGTATTATGGAGGGCTAACAGACTCAACTCTTTGAGGTGCATAGAGAAAATGGCTGATAACTGAGAGTCAAAAACTACATACATAAAAAAGTTTCAATTGGAGTAGACCACAAAGACAAGAAGATATCCGAGACAGAGAGGCAGACCTACAAACAGTTGGCATCACCAACTGAAAAGAGAAGACCTATCAACCAAATGGAAAGAGAAGGCCTATTAACTAAATGGAAAGAGAAAGTATATATTTATGTTTATTTAACCCACACATCAGGCACACATATTTTGCCTTCACAATTTATTTTACTGTTTATATTTATCATCTTCCCCATATGTGATCTAGGGCCCCATTGTGGGTAAAACAAGAACAGACCCACCGGCTTAGCAAAAAAACATGTTGTAGGAGTTGACTAACTTCCTTCGAAGTCACAGTGCATCTGCCTGCGAGGCAAGGAACCAACAGTCTGCACACACAAGTCAGATCTGTCAGATTATTCTAGTGTAACATTTTAAATCGAAAAAAGACAACCTATTCTAGGCCACAGAATGATTCTAGAGAGATGGAGTAACTATTTTAAAGAACTACTAAATTTCAATAATAAGACGACAATGCAAACAGCAATACTGTAACAAACACAGTAGAAGAGATGGATACATTAGAGCCTGAAATTCTATTAAAAGAGGTAGAAAATGTAATAAAGATAGCACCAAGGCACAAAGCAACTGGTACTGACGATCTCCCTGTAGAAGCCATTAAAGCAGCTGAAGAAACAGAAGCAAAATGGGTCAGACTGCCTGGCTACAACAAGAAACACCAGATGACAGGAATGTGTGCTATCTCCCCTGCTTTTTTATAAGATACATCAACAATATATGCAAAGAAGCAGAGAGCGAAGAAAAGAAGGATATCTCAAAATTGTTATTTGCAGATGACCAAGTATTAATAGCTGAAACAGAAGAGAGTTTACAGAACCATACAGACCAAGTCAATACTAAGTGCGAGAAATAGTATATAAAGATAAGCATTGATAAGACAGAGGTAATGACAAAAAGAAAATATATCAAAGTAAATAACACAGAAATAAAATAAACGAGCACATTTTAATATCTAGGGTCATTTTTCACCTAAGATGGAAGAATGGATAGAAAAATCAACACACAATCTGCAAAAGCAAATCAGGTTAGGGGACAATTAACACCACTTTTGACCCACAGAAAGATACCTCTGTCACCAAAGCAAATGTCATAAGAATGTTTTTTGGCCAACATTGTGCTACCAGTGGATTGGAACAAACGACAGCAGAAGGTATGGTGCAAGCAAGGAGGGGCAGTCGCTGACTAGCACAAAGATGGACAAAATTTATAAGTGATTCCTTGGGTATGAAAGTGCACTAGGCAGGAAAGACCAAGTTTCTTTCAGGCAGACCATGATAAGAGCGACATTCTTCAAGGGACCTGCTACATGATGATTATTATTCCACATGTGCACCCTTCCCCTATTTCTCTAATTTATTACAGAATGATAAGCAGGTGATCAAATTGGTTAAATGCAATAACGTGATAGATAAATAGAAAGAACAACTCAGTCTTACCTTCAAAAACCAGTAGAATGGAATCCAGAATAAGAAAATATCAGAGAAAAACTCCACAAGGCTGAAAACACTGTACACAACCCAGTAGGTTAGCCATTTGGTATCATCATCCTTTTCATGACTTTCTATAGCTTTCACCCTGAAAAATGAACAGAAAACATTGAAAGAAAATGCATCTGTAAACCAATGTAAACCAATCAAAATTTATTTAAAACTTTCATTATGTGTGAACACTGCACTATTATCTTAATCATTACTGTGTTATTGTGCCATGAGTTATGATGTGGATTATCTTCACAGCACTCCAGACACATCGATAGGTGCTCAAATTTCCCCTTCAACAAATTCAACAGAGTCGTCAAGTTAATAGTGCCAGTCACATTCTGGTTGACAAGACATGTTTCTCATGCTTAGCTGTGCCGATCTTTACTCCCAGTTCTCGTATTCTTAGCAGTAATGTGACACATTGCTTCCAAAATCCTCGGAACGTCTTATCTCTCAAAGGGCTCTGACAATGTTTGCGTGATCCATGGGCCAGCCCTCTGCAATTAATGTGGAATCTGCCAGTTTGCCAGCTCTTTCCTTGTCAACAACACCTGCATGCCCTGGGACAAATATGAAGGTAACTGCACACACAGGAGAGTTTTGCTATGACTCAATCTACTGTCTGTATAACGAGCCTGCCATGTTCTTTGCAATATTTGTTTTTCAAACACTAAACACTCTCACTCAAACACTGACCATTCTGGCTCTGGAAAGCTCACCTTTTATCTTGACATGAGATCATCACATATTAATAAACTATTTCTAGTATACACAGCAGACTGCTTAAGTCGATCTTGGATGTGGTGAATTTCTGTTGTGAAGAGCAATTTGTTTATACCCGGCAATTTTTCTTACTTGAATTCTTAACCAGATAAGAGTAATTTCTGATTAAGAAGAATTATTTCTTGGGTCGCTGGTGAGTTCTTATCAGGTCTGCACTGTATCTGCAATTTGTCTGTAAATATTTCTGTAAGGTAATTTTTAGTTTTATTTCCAAATTGTGCAGTGGATGTTTCTAATGAAACATTTTGAGCTTTTGAAACGGAGTGATAGTTTAAAAGAAAGATCAAGCACTGGACCATTTGTCATGTCATCAGCACATCAGACACATGGTGCAAAAGACACCTTTTTTTTAAATAGATTAATAGGCAGCAGATAAGTGATGTGGTCAGCTGGCCATTTTAGGCTAGGTTGACAGAGGAGCCAATGTAATATCTCCTCCACCCCCCCCCCCCCCTTGTAGAGAATCGAATGCAAAACCATAGGGCTAGCAAGCGAGCATATTGTGACTTCACTACTATGGCTCCCAAAATAACAATAGTAAAATATAATTATTCTAGCATTCATAAATTGACAGCGTATTTTCTGATGGTGCGCAACAATATGCAGTACAGATACCTTTTTAAGGCGTTTTAAAAAATTAGCACTACTGTAATAGATACAGTGTGGTAAATACAGGCACCGTGTAGCAGACACTTTACTGTTTCTGAAAAGAAAACAGCTCCTGCTTAAATGAATTATTTGTCAACAATTCCGCAAATATACCAATGGTATATAAATACATACGATGCATATGCTGGGTAAATGAAGCCAATGAAGTTGCAGAGAAACTGAGCACCAAAGCCAATCATCAGATACAGGGCAATAAAGGCAATAAAACCTGGGGATAGAGCATAAGTTATACAAGATAACAATAGCATATTGTCAGGTAAATTGCAAATTAGCGATACAACTGATTAAATAACCATTGTAAATTTTTTCAGTATTTTATCCATCCATCCATTCATCTATTATCTGTATGTCTATGAGTCTAACAATCTACCTATCTATCTGTAAATAGACCCATAACAATGTGTGCTGTCAGGTCATATGTTACTGTTGTCCAGGCTTTTCCACCTCTGGCGATCAAATGCACTGATCTTGATGTTTTCAAATTTGTGGCCAGTCCCATCAGCTATATTTTGGACCCAGGACTTTCTTGGCCTGTCTTATCTCCTTTTCAATGGTATCAAGCCTGTAGCATGGTTTAGGAGAGGCTGGTAGATCTTATTACATGTACGTACCATTACATTTTGCATTAGGTAACAATACATGCAAATATAAAGATCTTAAATGTATTATAAATTTTCCTAAACAACAAACATGATCACTCACACAAACTGTCTGTTTTTAACAGGAAAAACTACACCCACAGCAACAATGGTAACAAGTGACTGGTAACTTTATGGCAACATTGATACTGGCCTTCATGGGTTGGTGTTGCCTGCCTCGGCAACATGTGTGCTCACATTCCAAGCACAGGTGCAAGCTTAATGTACTAAGTTATAAATTATATTACTGTTTCTGGTAGCTAGGCAAACAGAGTACAAGCTGATGAAAAGAGTATTAAGTGATAACATCTAATATCTATTGATTTCTAACTACTGAAACACCAGACCAGAAACACACACTCAAGAAAGGGAAGAACATAATTTTAAGTAATTTATATAAAAGTATGCATATACATAGAAGGACGCCAGTCAAAAATATAGTTTCATGTTTATTCAACCTATACTTCAGACAAACATACTGAATTGAAGGATTGCCTGGACTGAATATTAAAAGACTATTAATAAAAAATCTGAGATATGCTGAGAAAGCGAGCAAGAGTTATAAGACCTATTGGATCAAGTCAACAGGTGGAGTGCAGAGTAGAATCTGCCAAATACAGAAACCTCAAATCTCAAAAAGTTAAAGGACAAAAATGGGGACAGGGGTTTTACAATTTGTGAAACTAATGTCTATGGAAAAAATGTTAAATTAAAAAATCATGGTGTGGCGTCGTCCTAATGCAGCCATGATGCACAATACAAGACTCTTAATCTCTATAGGCCTATCTTGCTTAAGCCTATCTCACATTGACGTGGCATACCCTGTTCTTCCCAGCAATCCAGTGGAAGGTTGGGATTTCAATAATTGAGGCAAAGTTGAAGAGATGGGCCCACTTTCCCTCTTAAGAGATCCAGAAGTTAGAAATATTGGACCAGAAGATAGATCAAACACCACAGTACTGCGCAACCTCCGCTATATATGATTACTTGCTTGTCTGTCGGTGTAAATCAGAAAGCGATCATAAGAAGAAGAAATTTTTTTGGGAGGACAAAATTAAGAAGTACTTTCAAAGCAGCCAATAAATGCAATTCGCATGCGATTACATTATCTGGGAGCGAAGTACGTCAGTCTGTCTCCGAGGTCAAGACAGGAAAAACTGTAATCATCTCCTCATGGGAACAAACAATAGAGACACCTTGGGGTGGCTGCCCCTTAGGAAGACTAAGCATGCATGGGAGTGACTGATGTGCAGTGATGTTGACATCATAAAAGGCATAGAATTTCACAGATTGAAGAAAGGAAACAAATGACTAATTTCCATGTCTTGTGTACTGGACATATAGTGTTAATCAATTTTTTTTTTATAGACTGATCAGCACTTGACGAAGATAAGGTCAATATCACGCCAGTCACCTTTACTTCCCAGAACATTTGTGGTACCCATTTTTATTCTGAGTCAGCCTAGGAGGCCAAGTCCAATATGAAGTCTTTCAATCCAAGACAATCATTGTCGGTTCTTAACTCATAACTCAATATAACAAAGGGGCATGCCATATGAAGTTGAGGAAAGTATATTTTATATGGAGTGTCCAGCACACACATAGCTAGCTGGCTGATATTGAATGAGTTAAGGTTGGTGGTGCCTATAGTGATACTGTGTGTGTGCAGCTACTGATCTGTTGTAAATGCTACTTCTATCTATCACAAACTGCAGTTCTAGTGGTGTCCTCTTTGTGGTGGCACTTCTTACAGCTGCCTTATGTGATACTGTGTGTGTGCAGCTACTGATCTGTTGTAAATGCTACTTCTATCTATCACAAACTGCAATTCTAGTGGTGTCCTCTTTGTGGTGGCCCTTCTTACAGCTGCCTTATGTGATACTGTGTGTGTGCATTAACTGATTAGTTGTAAATGCTAATTCCATCGACCATGAACTGCAACTTTAGTGATGGAGTGTTTGTGGGTGCACTTTTGACAGCTTCCTTATGCAGTATTATGTGTGTGTGTATGTGTGTGTGTGTGTTTGTCTGTGTGTGTGTGTGTGTGCAGCAATTGATTTGTTGTAAATGCTACTTTCATCGACCACAAACTGCAACCCTAGTGGTGGACTATTTGTGATAGCACCTCTAACAGCTGCCTTATGCGTTTGATGCATGTGTGTGCTAGTGCGTTTGCACAGACTGCAGTTTTTTTTTTTTAGGGTCGGTGATGTACATTTTGTGTGGTTTTGGCCAGCACAGGACTAGAGGACCTAGCGGATCATCCATTTACCATAAATTCAGAATTGTATCTAACTAGCTGAGGTAACAATGCTTAAACAGCCAATAGACTAACAATGAATAAACATGCAAAAACACAAACACACATACATACATACATACGCACTCACTAAATAGGGGCTTTTGTTCTTGTTTGTTCACTTCACGTATTATTTTGTTGATATTCAAAGGCTCTCCTCCAAACTTTTACCCCAGCATTATGACGGCCAAACAAATATCCTAACAGGGCCTTAGTCCTATGAAAAATGCGGACTTCTCGGACTTCCTGCCAAGCGGCAAAACTAGGATCGGTGAGTTTAATCGCGTTTTGCGCATGCCAAAAAGTGTGAGGATACAGGTCGGCAGGTCTGACATCTACCGCTTCTAAACCCTCAATCGGACGAACAGTACTGCTAATCTGCATCGGAGCGTGTGGTCTACCCGCCATATCGCTTTCATTGTCTGTAATGTCTCGAAATTATCAATAGTCGTTATTATCGTCTGCACAAATGCTTGAAATTGTGGCTTCGGCTCTACTGGCAAATCCGGACGAAGAATAAACAGCCTTGGACGACTTAGTCAGAGTTCTCTCCCGTCGCCGCACTCCAAACAGTGATCGGAAAAGCCACAACGAAACAAAGACGACAGTCACGTCGACATCAGGGCTGCCAATGCTTGGTTGTTTCCCCCAGATCTGGGTTTTTTTTTTGACGCTGCAGGACAATTCTGGGTGTTTTTTTTTTGGGGTGTGTTTTGTTTGTTGGTGTTTGCCGATTTGTATGCTTTAATGATCGATAAATTTGCGTGGTTAAGGGGGTAGGGGTTAGGGTTAGGGAGTGGGATTAGGATTAGGGTTAGCGGTAGGGTTAGGATTAGCGTTAGATTTGACAATCGCGCACAGTCCCATACACACACACAAACAATCGAGGGCCTCTGGATGCTGGTCACACGCACAATTCGCCAACGATTGGGGGCACCAGCCGCACGCTATTGGCGTCATATTTGGCAGAGTTTCAGTGGCGCCACTCCCACAAACATCAGATTGTCGGCCAGTATTTCGAAATCCTAAGTCAAAATTTTAACATCTACCCCTAACCCTACCCCTAACCCTACCCCTACCCCTAACCCTAACCCTAACCCTACCTCTAACCCTAACCCTAACCCTAACCCTACCCCTAACCCTACCCCTAACCCTACCCCTAACTCTAATCCAACAACCGCATGTTGATGACTACACAACCATTCACAATGCCTCACGCAACCGTACGCAACCCTGCAAGCAACCATATGATGATGTCACGATGCCTCACACAACCGTGCGCAGCCCTACACGCAACCGCAGGATGATTAAGTGTGTCGTTTGTTTCGTTTGTTTTCCGATCACTGTTTGGAGTGCGGCGACGGGAGAGAACTCTGACTAAGTCGTCCAAGGCTTTTTATTCTTCGTCCGGATTTGCCAGTAGAGCCGAAATTGTCAACAGTCGCTTTTATCGTCTGCTACTATCAACTGCAATGTTGCATCTCTTGAAATTGTCAAGTAATCCTAGTTTTGCAGCGATTTGTTCCTTGGCAGACAGTCCGCATTTTATATATGCCTGAGCCCCGTAAGGGTATTTTATGGCCGCCATAATATTAGGACGAAGTCTCACGAATTTCGGAGGAGAGCCTAACAATCTAACCATGATATGTCAATTTTAAATGTGTAACTGCGTAGTTGTTAAGTTGATATATCTCATCATAACTCACAACCAGAAGAAACAATAATGAACACAGCAGTGAGTGAACTTTGATCCAAGCTCATTTGATTTGGCGAAGGCCAGCGAGCTCTATCTATACATAGTATTTTTAGTATAGTGACATATAGTCAGTCGAAATTAAATTTGATCTTAAGTAAACGGAAGACTTACCCAGTGCAACATAAAGCCGTCTCACGCCAGTTTTTTGTTCAATGATTTCCAAAACATCGGTCACTTTATTTTTTTCATGAAGAACTTTATCAAGCCTGGCTTTGAAGGCCTCGAACTTCTGGTTGATTGCAGCCATCTTAGCTCAGCTGACTGGCTTGTTGTGTTACTGTTTGTGACTGCCCAGCGGACGAGTCGATCTCCCTGCAGGGTTGCCAGATAAAAAAACTTCATTTTATGCCAAACCATCACCCAAAATATGCCAGAAAATTGCCAAATAAAGTGTAACATTGTACTCACTTCACATCAAAAGCTCTAGATTGAATTCTTCACTGTCATCCTCACTGGAACCAATGGAAGATGCAACATAAACCTTTTCGGATGTAAAATCTGTAAGCTTTTACTTAGATGGAATGAAGTCTTTGCAACATTTCTTTGATATAAATAGTTTTGCTCTAATTCTGACAACTGCATCAAGAAAATCCAGTTGTATTTTGTTTCTTGCTTTTGATTTAGCTGAAGTAACAAGAGAGAATATTCTCTCAACTACAGCATTGCTAACTGGCATTATTAGGCAAGTAAGGGCGAAAGTGGCCAACTCTTTAAATGCCTGGTGTCGAAGTACGCCTATACAAAACTCTTCACTGTTTGCAGGTAGTCCATCCTTCTTAAATGTAATTTCTTCTTTCCAATTGACAACAATCAGTTTTATGTACTGATCTTCTAAAATACTGATGTTGTTTTCTGCCAGGTGTAAAAATTGTAGCTCTGAAAACTGTCCTTGATATTTGATTTAAAACTGCCAAAGAGCTCAATTTTGACAGATTTTGAAATATATTCTCGGTGGGAAGTCTACACGTAATTTGATTGAGAGCTTCCTCTAGCACAGACATGCATCTTTTATCAACATTGTTTATTTCTATCTGAACTTCAGTCCCGTTATTCTTCTGTAGGAACGCATTACATTCCGTTAGGAATTTAATACCAAAGTCAACCAGATAATAATTTTTTTTTTCTGCTCATTGACGTCATACAGTCTGTTCTTAAGATTTTTCTGGTTCATGGACAATTCTTGGTGTATATTCTTGTTCATGAGGATCAGCTTTTGTTTGTTGAAAAAAGACTGTTCACTCTTTCAAATTCGTGTACAGTTGGTGTCGCAAAGACAAAGTACAAATAATTATTGTAGTCTAACAGCATTTCCTTTAACAATCTTACTTTATATTTTGTGTCAAACGTTGTCTGTGCTAATTCAGCACATGTGAAATAAGCTTTCAATTCTTTACAGTTCATCTACATATTGAACATAATCTTTCCACGCACAAGCCACCTAGGAGATGACAGTTTCTATAATGGAAGAGGAGCAGTTCGTTCTGATTCAAACTCCGTAGATGTGTTCATCACTCTAAACAGTTCTTTATAGGCTTCTCATCTTAAATCACTATGACGAAACCACTAAGGTATTTATGACAGTAAGAAACCAATATTTGATAGCAGCTTGGCAATTGCACTACAAATGCAGAGTGATAATGAATGGCAGATACATCTGAGCTGTACACAAAAAGGAGACACATCTTTAATTCTGGACCATACCGAGCTCTTGAACCCGACCATGTTTGAGACGCCATCTGACGCAAACCTAATGCAATTTGTAAGACTCTGACCACACCTTTTGATTTCCTTATCAATCAAAGAAAATTAAAGCAAGAAATCCGGTAAATATTTCATTTTTCCTGTCACTGAAAAAAACTATAATGCACAATAATGCACAAGTACTTTCTATAATGATGGCATATTTCTTGTTCCGAAAATCACCAATAAGGTCACTCTTCAGTGCGGGCGATATAATATTTCTTATTAAGCATAAACATTTAGTTCTATGCAACTGTATGTGCTCCAATGTATTTCCCTGACCATGCGCTCTCATTATTTCACTTAAATGATCAATTGTGCGTATTGCACAACGGCAGGTCATGTTTACAGCAAATTGCAACTCTGCTGCTTTAACTTTATCATTACTTTGCCTAGGAGTTATTGTTGTAATAAGCTGTGACTGGCTTTTTGACGGAGTTTTCATCCTGTGTTTTTCAGTTTTTTCGTGATTTGAAATGCTACTAATTCTTGGTGCAACAGTGCACTGACACAGCTTACAATATGCTGCCTCTGATCCGTCTGAAGATCTTTTGAGCCATGAGTATGTTTTCTCCCAATTACTATTATACTTGCGATTGCTTTCATAAGATACTTCCCATTTTTGGATGACGTAGCCATTAGTAACAGTAATAAAATCTATCACAGATAGAACTAGGTCTATATCCTATCTATTTTCTGTCTTCAAGTAGTTTCTGAACAGTCTGAATCACTTGGTATCAGTGGTGGGTTTTCGTTTTATATCTCGCATTTTTTCTAGTAAATTAATATAAATTACAGAGGTTTATAACATTCACGATCCGTTTAGGAAGGCAACAAAACAATAAGAAATGGCGCGAATCTCCGTTAGTCCGTACCAGGACATCACAACAAAGTCAAACTGAAATAAAGATTTTAACTGTAGGTCTACATTGCTTTTAGTAAATTTGCGTGTTTCTAATAGAGGAACATGAAGAAAATGTGAGCACATCTTTATAAGAAATGCCAGAAAAAACCCAAATATGCCAGAATATGTCAGTTCATTATCTCATGCCAGTTCAATTTCAAATATGCCAGATTTGTGGAATCTGGCATAAAAAATGCCAATATAGCAACCCTGTCTCCCTGTGTTGTTTATTTCCGTTGGCTCTTTGGTGAAGAAGGAAAGAAGTATAACGTATTTAACCTAAAGGCGCCAGTACACTGTAGCTCATCATCCACGATCGGGTCGCCCGTTGGCTCGTCGGTAGACGACTTCGTCGCTGGTCGGGACAGTATTTGGGTCTGTTTCCTTTGATCACATTTAAACTGCAAGTGTCTTTTTCAGGGCTTTTAAGTGGTGAGCAATGCTTAGCCATATCAATTTGGTGCACATAACCTAGTCACAATTATAACCTAAAGCTCCCTCTTCGAGGATGCTTGTCGAACATAACGATTTAAAAAATATTTTGGCTCTACTTTGAACTTCCCCGTAATATGATGCCGTTCGAAAGAGAGCTAAATTGACCAATTTTATGGGGAAGTTCAAAGTAGAGCCCATATTTTTTTTTTTTTTCGCAAAGTAAGCCAAGAGACAGTGTCTACTTTCCCTTGAGCCCTCACCCCCAACATGGGGGAGGGAGAGGCTGAAGAGACCTCCTAATAAATAACGAATTTTTTGTTGTTGTTGTTGTTGAAGGCGGCTTATTTTAAACATCAACCATTGTTTGAACTCATTGTTTGCCTACATCATTGGCTCTCAACCTTTCTAATCCCGCGACCCTTCCAAACAGTTCCTCGTTTTGTTGCGACCCTTTAATACAGCTCCTCGTGTTGTGGCGACCCCCAACCATATAATTGTTTTCGTCGCTATTTTATAACTTCAATTATGTGTTTTTGCGATGGTCTTCGGTGACCCCTATGAAAGGGTCGTTCGAGTCCCCCCCCCCCCCCCCCCCCCCAAAAAAAAAGTCGCAACCCACTGGTTGAGAACCGCTGGCCTAGATGGTTAGAAAAGCGTGATTGCAGGTGGGGTCTCTAGCCACCACCCCCCCCCCCCCTTTTTTTTTTTCAAACGTTTTAAACTGTAAAATTACAATTTTAAGTCAATGCGAAATCTGCTAGTCAAAGGCTAGCAAATCATACATAGGTCACTGGGGAGTTGTTTCTGAAAGACAAAGCACTGTAAACCCATTCTGTGTCTATTTTGTTTTGACTGTAACCGTACGATTCTGCAGACCGTTTTGGCGGATCGCCAGGAGATTTTCGCAGGCTGGACTGGTCCGTGGACCATATATAGAACAACGTAGATCCAGAGTGTAGAGCGATTTAATCCCTGACGTTATGACACTCACACAGCAGCTATCTGACACGAAATTATTATGACCTCAATACTGTACACTGGTTTTCAAAGTATTGCACTGAGCTCTTAAGGTCAATTTAAAGTATTTTTTAATGATTACCTGATTTACTAGCACACAGTGAGCTACATTGCAAAGAATGACATCTTCTTCTTCTTCTTCGCGTTTTCCAACAGCAAACTCTTGCGGAAGGTTCTGGCTATTCGTCCACCTCTAGACTTTAGTCTTCTATCAGAAAGTGAGTGTTGTGTGCATATCTGTTTTACAGACTTATTTGTGTGCAGCATGTTGGTTCTCAATCTCATTCGATTACCAACGTCAGCACTAATTAATCATTATTAAATGAACTTGCAGTGAGACGAGATTTGGCAAGTGGGAAAAACCGAGGTGTCAGAGACAGACATCGACACAGATTGAGAGAGAGAGAGAGAGAGAGAGAGAGAGAGAGAGAGAGAGAGAGAGAGAGAGAGAGGGGGGGGGGGAGACGTTAAATGATTAAACAGTGGCCAAAAATGCTTTTTAGTCAGCACGGATAAAGAAATATAGAGAGACTAAAAGGAGGGGTGGGGGAGGGGGGAAGGGGGAGAGGGGGGGAGGGGTGGATAACTGTAACCCAGAATGTTTATCAAGAATGCACATTGCTGCGGAATACGATTATCTGTGTCCTTCTGTATTACAAATCAGAAATGATAGTGACATAAGCATCTAATGCAATCTCATTCTCCTGAGTTCGACCTAAGAAGTGCAGATGGTATCTTGTGTAGTGGTTTACAACTAGGCTGCGATATGAATGCATTTCGGCACAGCGCATCTTATTTCAGTAATTTTATTATTAGTTGCCTTGTAAAGCACACTTGTTAACGCGATAGTGTGTCTATTTTTTTTGCGCCCTCAAATGAAGCTCTACAACCACACGTAAAAATCTAATGCAATAATCTTTAGCAGCTATAATGCTTTGCTGTGAGGCTGACTATCGATGCTAAGTTTGGGAAAATTTTTGATTTTCGACCCTGCGAAAACGAGTACTAGAAAATATTATGGGAAGTAAACGTAGTTGGTGTTACACTTGCTAAATCTTCTTCTTCTTCTTCTTCTTCTTCTTCTTCTTCTTCTTCTTCTTCTTCTTCTTCGTCTTCTTCTTCTTCTTCTTCTTCTTCTTCTTCTTCTTCTTCTTCTTCTTCTTCTTCTTCTTCTTCTTCTTCTTCTTCTTCTTCTTCTTCTTCTTCTTTTTCTTCTTCTTCTTCTTCTTCTTCTTCTTCTTCTTCTTCTTCTTCTTCTTCTTCTTCTTCTTCTTCTTCTTCTTCTTCTTCTTCTTCTTCTTCTTCTTCTTCTTCTTCTTCTTCTTCTTCTTCTTCTTCCTCCTCCTCCTCCTCCTCCTCCTCCTCCTCCTGCTCCTCCACCTCTTCCTTCTTTTCTTCTTTAACCGATCGTAAACCTGGCGGAATCTGATTGTTCACCCATATCTGAACTTCAGCCTTGTTACAAAACTTGAGTTTTCCGTTTTACTGTTCTGGCTTTTTTAGTATGCAGACTGTTAGTTCCTCACCTCTCAAGCAGAAGCACTCTGACTTCGAATGAAATAACCTGTAGTAGACTTTTAACGACCAGCTTGTTAGAGTGCAGCAGACCTACCCCCCCCCCCCCCCCGGGGCTCCGGAAATCTCAAGGGGAACACTAGCTATATGACATATCAAGTGCCCATTGGTCTAGAGTTAGCACAAATGATCAATACGCATCAAAACATGAAAATTGAAACTGTTTGTGTACGGGCACACTCTTCTTTCTTGATAGTAAAGCTACCCTGTCAAGGGGATGATACCAAACACTTTGAGAATCGCTGTTCTAAACTATAATATCAGAACAGGTGACTCTATTCATGAACTGAGCTTGAAATTTGCCGTTGATAATGTGATTTCGTGCGTAAGTCGTGTTTGGCTGATTATGGAAAATGTTGGCACACTAATTTGTAGCATCATAATCAACTCAACAACAGAAGGGGAGATAATTCGACATCCAAGTTCTGCGTTTAGAGTTCGAAGATACGAAATATTAATGCAGTTAACGTTTACCATATAGTGAACCTAAGGCCTATGAGCACGCAGGTGGTGTAGGGGTACTTGAAAATGGGAGGGAGGTGAGGGGGGGGGGGGCTGGGATCAAACAGTTAGATCAAGGCAGCTAGTGCTTCTGTTTGTTAGACACGTGAGAAAGAATGGATTCGAAAACTTGATGATAAAAGATCAAGGAGATGGTAAATTAAAACTTATCACCATTCCCTTGTGGGGTGTAATTTTTCGTTATTATGAAGCCGCACCCTGCCTTTTGCCAGAAGCCGCTATATAGCCCGGCCAAGAATATGGCCTAATGGCTGAACACGGTTACCAGGACCTCTCCACGGGTGATCGTCATCCACATGGTGGCATTTTGTGTCATCGGATGTTTATCGTTTGTGTGATGTCCTAGTGGGGTAAAATCTACTACTACTACTACTACTACTACTACTACTACTACTACTACTACTACTACTACTACTACTACTACTACTGCTGCTGCTGCTGCTACTACTACTACTACTACTACTACTACTATTGCGGCTGCTGCTACTACTACTACTACTGCTGCTGCTGCTGCTGCTGCTGCTGCTGCTGCTACTACTACTACTACTACTACTACTACTACTACTACTACTGCTGCTGCTGCTACTACTAGTACTACTAGTACTATTGCTACTGCTACTAGTACTATACTACTACTGCTACTACTACTACTTCTACTGCTACTACTACTATACTACTACTACTACTACTACTACTACTACTACTACTACTACTACTACTACTACTACTATACTACTACTACTACTACTGCTACTACTACTATACTACTACTACTACTACTATTACTACTACTACTACTACTACTACTACTACTACTTCTACTACTACAACTACTACTTCGACTACTTCTACTGCTGCTGCTGCAGCTGCTGCTACTACTACTACTACTACTGCTGCTGCTACTACTACTACTACTAGATGGCAAAGACATACATACGTGGATGATGTTAGATCATGATACATAGCCTATTATAAATTTAAAACACAGGATTTAGATAAACACGCAACTGACACTTCACATGTCTGATAATACATATTGAAACATTCCTCTCCCAATTTTTTTTTTTTTTTAGGAACCCACTGGGTTGTTATTGGAGGCCCTAAATATAACAGATGGATTGAAAAGGGTTTCATGAATTTGCCCCTGAGTGATTCTCATCCGAATGATGGCACTTTGTGTCATCAGGTGTTTATCGCTCGTCGTCCCATCCTGGTGGGGTTGAACGTTAGTCAACCGATCTTCAAATATTGCAACTACAAAAGCTACTCTTAACGGGCATCTTCTTATGGCATCTTAGGTGATGTCTGAGACCTTTAGAGTTCGCACAGTATATTAGAAGTTAATCATTATAACTGTTATAATCCACTAACAGCATTTACACGGATGTGCGGCCAGCTCCATTTCTCTGTCACACAGCCAAGTGCCGTCTTCACTACAAAGGTCGACAGCAATAGGCCTTGGTTACTTTGTGCCCCAGTTTTTTTATGCTCTTAAATTGACTGCTGTTTATGAATCGGTTGATGTTACTGTCCCTCTTGTACTGCTACTAGTGACAAAGGGTAAAAGTCAAGGTTTTTTCATTACCTCCTTTGTTAAAAATTGGGCATCATTAGTCTCCAGTTTTATCTCTGTTCTGTTGTTTGAGAGTAATGAATTTCCGACAGTGTCTAACGAAAAGCTCTGCTTAACATTCCATCAGATGTAATCCTGAGCATATATTATTGTTGTGTATTTTTGTAATTTTCAGCGTCACGTTTGGTTTACTTTCGTTTCCGTCATTTATAGTTTTTCAGACGACTCAAAAGACTGTTATGTCGTTGATGTGAAGAAAGCCAGACCCCCAATTGTTCTTACTTCCTGTCACCAGCAACCAATAGGTGTAGAGATATCATGGTTTTTATTCAGCGTGATACTGGAGCACTAAAACTGCCAATTACTGTCTTTATTATACCACTTTTGCGGTGTAGGCATGGAGTTATTTGAGCCCGAGGATTTACGACCGCATTGTTAATGCTAGAGGACGAAAATGGCTGTTTACCGCTCTACCTATGTACCAGTCCTGACCTATGGGTGTGAGTCATGGGCAATGACAACAGCTCACAGAAGCCAGCTGCAGGCCTCGGAAATGAGATATCTGAGAAAGGTGGTCCAAGTGACAAGAAGGAACAAAGTCCGCAATCAGACAATACGTCAAGATCTTGATACCCAGTCCTTACAAACCCGAGTGGATCAGTCACAGTTACAATGGTTTGGACATGTATGCAGAATGGGAGAAAATCGGCCACCATGGCAGGCATGGGAGGCTAAGAACCAGGGAACCAGACCTCTAGGACGACCCAGGGTGCGCTGGGAAGACAACATCCGACAGTCCCTAACTGACAGAGGACTAAAATGGAACAAAGCCAGAATGAAAACTGCTGATAGAGACGTCTGGCGATCTCTCTGGCAAACCTCTACACCCCAAGGTAGAAGAGGAGCGACTAAGCAAGTAAGTAAGTATGGTTAGGGCTGTTGCCACGACTATGTAGGTGAAGACTGTTCTAACCGTTCGGCCAGTCGATCCTCTACTGGAGAACGATTAAAAAAAATTACTTTGTTTTGCCAGCTCTGCAAGCTTTTTACTTATCACTAATGACAACAGAGATTCAAATGAGCAGTACCGTTTATTTATATGACTTCCCGTGTGGGTTCTGGGGCTCCATTTAGGAAAATTAAGAAGACCTCCCCCCCCCCCCCACCTGAAAAGTGTGTCGTAGGAGGCGACTTATTAGGGGCGTTTCTTTCGAAGTCGGAGTGCATGTGCCTGAGAGGTACAGAAGCAACATCATGCATACAAAATAAACCCGATCTGTGAAACACGCAAAACTCGATCAAGACCAAAGTCCAGGAATGGACCAAGAACCCCAAAATACCACCAGAGCGTACAGCCGGTGAACGTTAAAAAGAGGACTGACATGCCAGTTTGCGAATAAAACCTCTCTAGTGATGACAATTTGTATGTATAAGCACGTTCTGTGTTTCTGAATTACTAATATGTAACTACGTTTAATGAATGGTATCTCATTTGTGTTTAAGGTTCGTATATATGCAGATGTCACCTAAACAGAAAGTTGCAGACATTTTCCGTAAAGACATTCACCGTTGACGTTTTTTTTTATCTAGTGCTCAATCATCATTAGTATTTCAAATCAAGTTGTTAGAGGTCGCCAACCAGACATGGTATTACGAAAAGATATAGGCAATGTAGATTCGGCATTGGAGGAGCTGGGGAGTTTAGGGAAGTATACTCTTATCCAATTTTCAATGCAAATCTTGGCTCAGGTCTCTGTAGGTCACCACATGCTCAGTATAGTTTTTACAGGTATGTTTTTTTTTTAATGTTCAGCTCGTAAACTTAATTTAAATTGTGGTTCATCTTCACTGTGAAGGTTGTCTTCAATAAACACACTGCTTGTATATATGAATTATGACTATTTAAGACACAAAGTGTTTCCAAGAAGAAACCCAGTTTGGCACAATAATCACAGTGAAAAAGAAGGCATCAAGGATGATTTTCGAAGATACAACCTAGGTTTGGTGTAGGCTTAGTCAACGGATCAACATCATGGCACAAGGATAGTAATCCAATAAGTGCTCCGTGACTCAAGCCTGAGTACGAAGAATCTTAACGCAGTGCACAAACTCCCTAACATCGCCGAGGATTCTGAAATGCTTTGGGTAGATTTGTAACTAAACATTTTGCCCAGGTAGAGCCGTTAGGCTACTCTTTTTTTAATTTCCAACTGCGAAGTGATTTTTTTTAACGTGCGCATAAAAAAAAAATTTAAATTGGCGTCCGATCTTGCTACCCAGAGACCAGGAGAAATTACTCGAAGTCCACGGGAAAAAATGCAGGCTTCACCAGGACTTGAACCCGGGGCCTACAGCGCTCTAGGCGGACGCCATGCCTGGAGACAACGCAAGTTGTACGTTTAGTAGTTTGCCATTGTTTCTGGACGGTCAGCTTCTCGACACCAGTGTCAAAACCGGCGCACGGCTCGCAACTGGGATAGAACCCACAGACTCCGACTTAAGCATGAGTTAAAAAGGCTACAATTTAGGGCCTCACTATCTGCAGGGGCCTTAAGGAATTCTATTCTTTTCCAGAAATGTAATTTTCTTTTAATGTTTCTGAAATGAATTTTTTTTCCTCGAAAAATAATGAAATTTTGTTAGAGCAGTAGTCGCCAACCTGGGGAAATTAGGGTGGGTGGGGGGGGGGGGGGGAATAGTAAATCCCCGAGGGAAGGGAGTTAGGAAGTCGGAAAAAAAAAGGGGGGGGGGATTTAAGCACTTTTGAATGTGAGAGCATTTGTACTTGTAAAAATCCGGTTTATTTAAAAGCCTTCACAGTCATGAGAAGAAAACAGCATTGTCAGCTTGATGTGGAGAGTGATATCAATTGTGTTTTATCAAACATTAGACCACACATAGCAGATATCATCAAGACAGAACAGTGTTAAACGACGCACTGATATTTGGATACTAAATTACCAGTTGTTGTTGACTGTTTCTTTTGTTCTTTGATATTTTGAATTATATGCGTATTTTTCTCCAAAGTTGCGATTTTTTTTTTTTTTTGGGGGGGGGGGGGGTCTTCTTCTGTTTTGTTATGCTGGAGGTGAAGAGAGGATGTTTGTGCGTGTGTTTGGTGGGGATGGGTTCTTGCTATATATTCAAGGGGACCGCCAACTGAAAAAAAAAAAAAAATGATTGTGGAGACCACAGTCTTAGAGCAGTGATTCCCAAACTGTGCGCCGCGGCGCCCCGGAGAGCCGCCACTTCTTCACAGGGGCGCCGCGAAATTTTCGAAGATACACGAGTTTTTTTTTTTTATCCCTTACATACGAATAGTCATACTGTAACTTAGGTTAGGGCACCGTGAAAAAAATTTTAATTGAAAAAAAAAGGCGCCGTGACTAAAAAAAATGTTTGGGAAACACTGTCTTAGAGGATCATACGAGGGTAAGTCATTACGTAAAGGCAATTGTATCATAGTCTGCATGGAGCAGTATGCAGAAG
Source organism: Candidula unifasciata (assembly GCA_905116865.2). Lineage (NCBI taxonomy): Eukaryota > Metazoa > Mollusca > Gastropoda > Stylommatophora > Geomitridae > Candidula > Candidula unifasciata. The sequence goes on from CAJHNH020008492.1 coordinate 312,223, forward strand.
CACTTGTCATGCGATTCAACAGTATGCGTAACAGTGACATGTTAGCGAACAAGCTGAAACCCGGGATCTGATCAAAACGGCGGGGTCTTCTCTCAAAAAGAGTTTTGTTGCTGCATGACAACACCAGCTCCCATACGGCTGCGCATACCATGGATACACTACATACTATGGTGGTCAGCACAGACTTAGTACCATCGGACTTTCATTTGTTTGGCCCATTAAAATAACATTTGTGTGGCCAGAGATTTGCGGATGACAATGATGTGATCTAGGTGGTGCAAACTTTGGTTACTGGCCACACCCACAACCTTTTATTTAGCGGGCATTCACAATCATGTGAATCGGTAGACCACATTTCTTGCAAGGCAAGGAAACTATGTCAAGAAATAGGACACTGGCCAATTTTGTTTCGGCTTCTTGTAAAAAAAAAAAAACGTTTTAATGCAATTGCCTTGATTTAATTACTTTCCCTCGTTTAATTTAATTTCTGTATTTTACGAACTATTGTTTATTATTTCCTATGAAGTAAAAGTAACGGACCCTTTTCCACGCCTTTATCGTATAGGGCATAGGGGGCTAGACCTATATTTTTATAGACCAATCGGCACAAGATGGGTGATGTGGTCACCATCACGCCTGCTGCCTTTACTCCGCGGGACTGCACTCGGTACGAACTCAAGGCTGGGTCGACCTGGGAGTGAAGGTCATTTTTTAAAAAGAGCTGTTCCGCCAGGGAGCGAACCCACGACATTTCTATCCACACGCGAGCGTCTAACCGTACGGTCCGGCAACTCCCAAGAAATAAAACGATAGTATTTTATAATTATCCACCTACTTATAAAGTGTATAGATTACAAAGTTTTCTAAGACCAGCTGATGTAATTTAAAACAGTAGGAACCTCAGGTATTTATGAAGGGCAGAGTCACATCACAAAAATACCCCCTCCCCCTTTTCCATAGCCTCCTAACAAGCAGTTGTGAAAGACCACTAATTTGGGGTTTGCTCTATTTTGATGTGTTGGACGGAAAGGCGCCGATATCGCAGCCTAGCTGTAAACTACAACACAACGATGAAATGTTTTTAAAATGTTAACGCAAGTGAAGAATAAGAATACGAAACACAAGAATAATAATAAGAAATTCTTTTTAAGCTTCTTTCTTCCATGTTCCGTATGAGTTAACTGCGTTTTATCAGTTTTTAGACTGCCTGTGATATTTGCACCTGTTTGTAGACGCACTGAACGCCGTCAAGCAGTTTTATGGACCAGATGGTACTCCTCTCTTCGACCCTTAAACATCTGGTCATGGCACCAGCTAAATACATGGCACCAGCTAAATACATTTTCTGAGCACAGAGCCAGGGGGAAGACCACGCCAAATATGGAATTACTGAACAAAGAACAGCGATAAAGACAGGAAGATCAACTTATGCAGTGGCGCCGCCTGTTTTGTTAATTCCTTCTTCTTACTTCTTTATTGTGTTTGACGACGTAATGTTTAAATCCGAACGGTACTGGACTTTTTTTCTGTCAAAAATTACCTTAGCTTTACGATCTTTAATGGGTAAAAGACCTTGGAAGTAAAGACGGCCGACGTGATGCTGACATCACCAACCAACTGCCGATTGGTCTATAAAAGATAGATTTATATGCCAAAGGGCGTCTGTGGCTTAGGCTTTGCGAACCCGCTTCGTAATGCCGAGGTGCCGGGTTTGATCGGACGGTTTCTCATGCTTTGGTTTCGACAGTGGTACCGACTGCTGACTGTTCAGTGAGCAATGGCAAATTACTGAAAGTAAAATTTTCATAGAAAACCTACAAAATAGTAGGACTGGTTCTGCAACGTCCTGTAATGGGTACGCAACTAACTATACGCTAAATACGCATGAAGATGTGTAAAAGGGTCTTGTCCTGTCTCCTGTCAGGTAGTTTAAAAGTATCCATAGCAAGCTAGATATTTTGAGAAGTGGTCAGGGTAATAATGAGAAGAAGACTAGGACTGCAATACAATTAATTAAAGAGCAATAGATCAGACAGTCTAGCTATCTGACGAGAATGTCATGGCACCAACTAAATAAATATTTTGAGCACAGAGCCAGGGGGAAGACCACGCTAAATATGGAATTACTGAACAAAGAACAACAATAAAGACAGGAAGATCAACTTATGCAACGAATTAGAAAGAGTGCACATAAGATCCTTACATCTTCCCCAACACAAAGATGGGGCGGGAATAGGAGGAGGAGAGGAAGAAGAAGCAGGAGGAGGAAATTGAGGAGAATGTGGAGGTTAATGCAGTGGTTAGTGTGGAAATTCGAAAAATACTAGCCATCACCTCACGTATCTCGGCTAAAGTATACACTCTCTTGTTGATGGATGCTAAGATACCATAGTCTGTTCAGAATTCATGAACACGTTTGCAACCTATTTCTCGAAAATTGCCTGTTAGGTCGCAATGATGTTTCGTATACAGCCTTTGAATATTCAGAGCGCAAAAACAGTGCTTATCTATAGTACATAGATGCTCAAGATTTTCCTAATCAACCAATTCCTTTTATCTTTTCGCATGATTGTAAAAAAATTAAATGAAATTTCATATGTTACAGTAAATATTTTAATTTGAAGTTCAAGTTCAATTAGTTCAGAGGCGTATCTTTATGATAAATAATGGTGTATTCAGACCAAGCGCCAGTTTTTTTTTTTTTTTTTTTTCGTTTCTCTAGGTCATGAATATCCCTATATAAATTGCAAATCTTATATTCCCGGCTGAAGTGCTGGTACAGCAAAAAGGCGACCTTCTGCATAGCTATAAATTTGAACCTTAAACTCATTATGAAATAGATGCCAATGCCAGATTTTGATAAGCCAACTATATGACACAATAAGTAAACATCAATTTGTGGACATGCCTATAACTAAATAACCTTGAACGACGTCTTATTTTGGCTTCCGTTCACCAACAGTATGACTGAACAAGGAAATCTGGAAACTGGCTTCCTGTTAAACCCGTATTTAGTGTGTTCATTAATTACTAATATATATATTAGGGCTGTACCGAATAGTGATTTTCACTATTCGGCCGAATACGAATAGCTGGACCAACTATTCGGCCGAATACGAATACGAATAGTGAAGCATCATCATCAGGTGCTTTGCCGTCTGGCATGGGCGATTATGCCTCTTTACAATCTGCGATCTCCTGCAGCATGTATTAGTTCGTATGCTGATACACCTCTATGACATGCAACAAGACTGTCAAGAATCTTCTCTCGTTGTCTTCCTCTATCCCTCCTTTCACATATCTTTCCAGTGGTCACCACATGTTCCATTTTCCCTCATTTTATAACATGGCCGAAAAGTGACGACTGTCTCCTTCTGATGTTTGTGAGCAGTTGTCTTCGGGCTCCCGACTCTGTCAAATTGTTCAGGACTTACAGCCATATGTTAAAACTTGATGTGTGTAGCAAGCGAGAATTCTTTTTCTAACCTTCAATGGCAAAGATATATTGCATAAGATGTTCTTTATTTTATAAAATGCAGTTTTTGCCCATCCTATTCTGTTTCTTTTATTCGGTAATGCATCTTCCATCTGATGTTATCAATGTGCCCAGATACTTAAATTTCTATACTTATCTCTAAATAAAACCATTGCTTTCATTACACATTTAGGAATAATTATTTTCTTTGATACCACCATTACTTCCGTCTTCCCATTATTCAAACCGAGGCCCATTCTTCCACTTTCGTGTATAAAATGGATCTAAAAAGAAAACATCCATAATGTCAAATGTACGCTGAAATTTTACTTCACAAAATGTAGTATAGAATAGTTAACATTTAAAAACATTTCATGTTTTGCATCCTTCAGTCAGTCGGTCTGTAGTAACTAATACATAGGAATGAAAGAATTCTTAGTTTTATAACAAGTAACTAAACTTATAAATTGTCACTGACAGCTTAGTTAATCCATGAAAGCGGCATTAGCTTTAAAAAAAAAATCGCTTCATGTTGTCAGCATTAAGGCAGCTTCTTGTCTCACTGAAGGTATTTCCACGTGAACTAATCAGACGTTCACTTGATGTACGCTCGTAGGTGGTGCACACAGATAACGCTTGACAGTGTGAACCAAGGTGGGAAATCTTGATGTGTTTATTTTCTTCCAGTCCAGAAACGGGTGTAAGGTAACCACTATTCGTATTCGGCCCGACCGCAACTATTCGGCCGAAAACCGAATAGTTATTAGGTCCACTATTCGGCCCCGAAGCGAATACGAAGCGAATATTCGGTACAGCCCTTATATATATATTAGAGCTGTACAAACAGACGGTTATCCCTATTGGACCGAATACGAATAACGGGACAACTATTCGGCCGAATACGAATACGAATAGTGTCATAATGTCAAATGTACCCTGAACTTTTACTTCACAAAATGTAGTACAGAATAGTAAACATTTGAAAACATTTTGTGTTTTCCATCGTTCAGTCAGTCTGTGGTAATTAATAACTACGAATGAAAGTATTCTAAGTTCTATAACAAGTAACTAAACTTGTAAATTGTCACTGACAGCTTAGTTAATGTATGAAAGCGGCATTAGCATTCAACAAAACCCATCGTTCCACGCTGTCAGCATCAAGGTCATATGCAGAAGCGGGTGTAAGGTAACCACTATTCGTCTTAGGCCCGACCGCAAGTATTCGGTCGAATACCGAATAGTTATTAGGTCAACTATTCGGTCCCGACGCGAATACGAAGCGAATGTTCGGTACAGCTCTAATGTATGAATGTATATATATGTATATATATAAAAAGAAAAAAAAAACACTTGATATTCTTCATTAGTAAAAAAAAAAAAAAAAAAATTACATATTTCTTAACATCATGAATGTCTAGAGTGAGTATACCAAATGTTACTACAATCTGTTCTTTAGTTTGCAAAATATTAAAATATAATCATGCTTTCGAATTCTGAACGGACTATAATTACTAATTTTCAATGCTTCATTGACGTTTGAAGATGATATGAATCTTTGGTCCACGTTTTACAAGTCAACTATTAACATCATTACGTAATTAGTGATGTATATCTTAAATTTATAAAAAGAAGTTTCATGTCTTTAATACAACTTTATTTTAAAAATTCAGGTCAAAAAAATCCCTTCAGATGTTTAGCACCAGGTAATCAAAACTCATCGGCCTTTGACCAAACTGGGAGTCTTATATCTACGAACCTAACAGCCAACAACTTCAGCGAAATATCGTATGGCTATGTTTGCCAGTCCGCATCAGAGATACATTCGCTAAATAACATTTCCACTTCCTGCAATGCCTATAGTGTTCAATATCAGCTGCCGAAAGATAGATATTTTGTATCGGAGGTGAGATATCATATGAAAGATGTAAATTTAGTGCTCCATTTGTTAACCATTTCCGAAAACTCTTATCAAAAGATGCTTTGTTAGGATGAAAGCTTTCAGATAATGGTTTATGACTACAAATAACTACTGACATTGCTATAATACTTGCTTCATGCAAATGGGCAGAGAGAGAGAGAGAGAGAGAGAGAGAGAGAGAGAGAGAGAGAGAGAGAGAGACAGAGAGAGAGAGAGAGAGAGAGAGAGAGAGAGAGAGAGAGAGAGAGAGAGAGCGAAAGAGAGAAAGAGAGAGAGAGAGAGAGAGAGAGAGAAAGAGAGAAAGATGCAGAAGCATGAGGCAGATAGAAAATGGATGAAAATGACAGTAACAACGAAAGAAAATGGATGTAGACAAGGATGAAGATGCAGGTAGAAAACGGATCGACAAGGTACAAAGATGAAGTCGAAGGTGAAAACCGATAAAGAAGGAGGTGGCAGAAAACAGGTGAATATTAAGGTTTCTAACAAAGAAGGGTGTAAAAATAAACATACAGAAAGTTAGTAAACAATGTTTACAATACCTTGTCATTGCATGGACATCATCATCATCATGTAGCAGATTCTTTGCAGAACGTCGCTGTCATCACACTCTGCCTGAAAGAAACTCGGTCTCTCATCAGCTCTCCCATGTCATGTACTTTCATATTCACTGAGTCACTTCTATCCTGTGTCCATCTTCGAGTTGGTTCTCCTTCTTGGTACCCTGCCTTCTGCTATTTTGTTTTCCCCAATTCACCATTGTGAGATGACCAAAGCTTTCGAGACAAGATGCTGTTTTTTAGCAAATCTTCTTTATTGTTTGGGTCTTTTGAAATTTCAGTATTTTTTCTCTTCTTTATCCAGGGTATTATGAGAATCTTTCTATAGCATTTCAGCTCAAAGACCCCTATTTTCTATGTTTAGTATGTTGCTATAGGGAAGATAAATCCTCTCAAAATTGTAATTTTCATTTCCTTGCTGGTGCTTAACCATAGACTTTAAATAATAGTGCTTTGACAGAAATCGTAAAACGAACTGATACAAGCTGGAAGAGATGGCAAAATGTACAGGAACGTGATCGCCTACGACAATTAGTTTGATGGTGATTATAACTTTTACAAACGATTCTTTACTTGTAATTACTTTATTAGAACGCTTTCTCACATTCTACATTGTTTGTCACATGCAAAATGCTTGCTAACTTGTGTGGAACGAAAACTAAGCGGATGATATTTAAGTCTGTCCTCACATACGTCTCATTTCAGCATGTCTTGTAGAAGAGTTCTGATTACCATTATTACAAGTAAATAGTTTCTAATTTCATCATGTCTTGTAGAAGAGTTCTGATTACCATTATTACAAGTAAATAGTTTCTAATTTCAGCATGTCTTGTAGAAGAGTTCTCATTACCATTATTACAAGTAAATAGTTTCTAATTTCAGCATGTCTTGTAGAAGAGTTCTCATTACCATTATTACAAGTAAATAGTTTCTAATTTCAGCATGTCTTGTAGAGGAGTTCTGATTACCATTATTATAAGTAAATAGTTTAATCCACTTTTCTTCTTCTTATTATTAAAATCCATGCCGTGGGACATTGGTAGTCATGTCTATCCACAACCTTCTGTCTCAGGTACTTTCAATCAACTCTGAATTGATTTGCAGCTTCAACTTATATCATCCAAGTTACGCAGTCATTTGTCAAGTACAGGGGGTACGCCTCTACCATGGAAGATCAATCAGTCAATAAAATGATGTCTTCATAACAATGATTGGCTTCAGTAATTAACCAGTCAATCATTCAGATGCCTTCTCCACATAGAAGGATGATTACAAAATCTCCAACACTCTTTTATTACTCTATTCTTAGGTGTACTCACTGTGACTGTTGTTTATCCACTTCTTGGTAGTATCCTTCCATAAACCGGAAGATAAGATATGTGATATAAACCTCACTGTTCCCACACAGACGCACTGGATACTGCAGACTCAACAAACACTAAAATAAATTAGGTATGCGCCAGACAGCTCTCTGTTAGTGTCTTCGTGCTGAACAGACTCCAGAACATATCTTGCCCGGCTGTCTTCACCTGAAGGAGCTGCGAAGCAACCTGTGGCCACACCACGTAGACCTGACAACTATGCTTTAGTGAAAACCTAGGACTTTGCGATGTTATCCCGATTTATGGCCCTCAATGGATTAAGCGTATGACCAAAGATCACTGAAGAAGCAGTAGTACACCCACAAAGGCGGCGTCTGTGGCTAAGGCGTTGTGAGTCTGACTCGTAATTCCAACGTACCGTGATCGAAACCCACTGCTGGCTGCGTGGATTTTTTCACGGTATGGAATGTTGCAGGTCGACCCAACCTAAACTGGGTACCAGGATGTATGTCCTGGGGAAGTAAAGACGGCCGGCGTAATGTTGACCACATTACCCACCTAGTGCAGATTGGTCTGAAAAATGTGAGTGCTCTCCCTATATGCCCGATACACCTATAGGCGTGAAAAGGGGTCTTAACTTACACCCACAAAAACATAAATTTTGTGTTTGTCTATTGCAGTTTGACTTGATTTGTGAGCGTGAGTACTTGGCTGGTCTCACCCAGACACTATTGACTTTAGGACACGCCATTGGGTCACTTGCTGTCCCGTATTTCGCCGATAACTATGGAAGAAAACCGGTGCTTCTTGTATGTTCTCACTTGTGGCTAGCGTCTGCCCTGGCACAAGCTTTCTCTGTAAATTACACCATGTTCGCGATTTTCAAAACACTGGGTGGAATCTTTTTACAGGTAACTATGTCTTCGTCCGTGTTATGTAAATATTTCAACAATTTTATGTATACTATAACTTGTTAATTGTAGTATAAACACTGATAAAATTTGATTTTTCTAGTTTTTCAGTCAGGAGGGATTTTTTCATACGGCACGCAACGGTACGCAATATTGGCACCTTTTAAGCAAATTTTTTTTCGGCGTTACTGTAATAAAAACTTTATGATGAGTACCGAAACATTTTTTAGATTCTTTGTAGTGAGTACCTACACCTTCTGTTGTGGAAAAAAAAAAAAACCGTAACAATAGGTAATTTATTCAATCCTTACCGGCGCAGGAATGCAGAGAATATAAAGTACAACGGAAATCCGGGATTTATCATTAATCCGTTTATGAGGACAGGACGAATAAAAAAAAGGACGAATATCAAAACATCTTTCTTTAGGAATGAATTAAAAGAGGTTGAAACAGTTGCCAGCTCTGAGGTATGCCTGTCTAAACATATCGTCGGCAAATGAATTGATACGCCAACTATAGGCATTTTTGGGTTCATTTTTCGACGAATACCTGCATTTTTGCCCAAATGGACAGCCAGCTTCTTATTTTTAGCATTTGGAACCGGTCCATTATCTTTATCTCATCTGATGACTTGTTGGCCACGTCGGGGGAGGAACGAATATTAACTTTCGCAGGCAAATATGACACAAAATTTACCAACAAAATAGGTCGAATTTAATACAGACACGAATATTAGCATGGAGTAATATTATGATAGTTCTACTGTCGTACTTGATGTAGCCATTATCGTTATTCTATTGTAACTCCTTTGGAATTATATTACCTAAAATTTATGTTTTTATATTTTGCTTAAACAGTCTGTGGCGCAGACTTCTATAACTGTCATGGTGGAAATCTTAACTGGCAGACAACGGGGATACATGTTTGGATGTCTGGCCTACATCTTCTGGACTGTAGGCATCATCCTTATGGTACCAGTGGCATATGCACTTCAAGAACACTCCTGGCGAATGTTAGAGCTTGCCTATTGCAGCTATTTCATTTTCATTTTACTCTACATCTTGTGAGTACCACATTTAAGGTTATTATTAAATAGAGTAGCTTAAAAAGCAAAGTACCTAATTAATGAGTTACTATCTGTGATGGCAGAGGCCCTTATGACGATCTGTGATGGCAGAGTCCCTACGGACGTCTTTTAGGGTGAATTAAAGACGGGTAGAAGATGTCGAGGCCAACCTCCACTACGGTATAAAGAAATGTTTGCAAGCGGGACATGAATGATACAGGTATTGAGGTGGACTCGTGGGAACAAAATGCCATGAACCGTGTTGTGTGGAGAGAAGGCAAACCAGGAAGGGAATGAGAGTGAAGGAAGGGATGATTTCAGAAAAGATGAGAGCTGACCGTCTGAGAAGAAACGGATTAAACACAAATGTTGACAACAATGGTTATGAAATCCTATGCAATCATTGTGGAAGACGTTTCTTGACACGGCGGGTCTTGCTAGTCACACTCACCATCGCAACGGGCTGTGAGTCCCATGCCTCCCCATAGCAATATAACACCATCGTCTGGAAAGACGGAAAGGTGCCAATTATTTGTGAGAACAACTTAAAGCTAAATACATTATTTCTCGAGCTATCATTAGGTCTAACAAAACAGCTTCTTTGGTGTGCAGAAAGATTATGATAAACAAACTGACATGATTTACTGATGCTCATGGGTTCAGAGAAAAGAAGTACAGATAGGAACACACATTAGACAAAATAAAAAATCGGAAACAACATTGTTACCACACCAGGACTAGGTAAAGATAAAGATGAGAGGATCTACTTCAGTGCACAAGGTTTTACCCTATATGGCTCAATCTCTCTCCGCTGACCTGCTATCTGCCTGCCGAGAGCGTCGAACAGAGCACGACCTCCATAGCTCCAGGACAGTTCCCTAGGAATCTCCGTAAAAATTGCACCCGGGAACTGAACGGCGACCCACGACCTTCAGAGCGCGTGGCAAACGGCTTGACCTCCTTGCCACGGAGACCCCCCATCCTGCCCCACCCATACCAGGCCGTCAATTAATCACCTGCTGATGACGCAACACAGTTGCAAGAACAAGTGGGTTTCATTGAATGACAAACTACGCTTTGTGTTTTTTCGGTCCTGTACCCCCCCCCCTCTTTTACTACCCGTGTCGCCTGGGCCCTTAACCAACTCACACCAGGTCTTCCTCTTCTTTGTTATTACAGGCTGCAAACTCCATGCCCTAATACCATTTCAACTACACTCTCTAGTCCCATTCTCCACGTTTCTATTTTGTGTCTGCCTGTATCCATAATTCCATGTGGAGGCAGTGCAGAGACATTCTAGTTGTACTGTTCTCAGGGGTTCTGAGCATGTGTCCTATACTTATATTTTTCTCAGGTATTCTCAACTTGTGTCCTATCCAACACCAGCGTCTTTTCTCTATCTCGAGATTTACCGGACTGTGTTTAATTCTCTCCCAAAGCTCAGCATTAGTGATTCTATCATACCATTTAAATGCTTTATTCTGCACAAGCAGAGTTAACGAATGTTTTACCAGATAGACACCTGAATAAACAGCTTCCATGGTTATCTTCCGAATAATGGTCCCAAATTATCCAGGCAGAAAATATACCCCAACAGAGCATCAGTCACGTGTCAATTGCGCACTTCCGGGGACTATACCGCCACCGCCGAATTGCAAACTTCCGGGGACTATACCGCCACCGCCGAGAGTATCCCACACGCCTCTCTTAACACTGACATAACACCATTGGTTGCATTAATTCGTATTAATCCCACCCACCCCCCGCGCCCACCCAAAAAAAAAGTATAGAAATAGTTTATTTGGTTTGAAAAAGTACGGAGGAGGGGCTTGTCGAACATTTATAACACTGGGCTCTCATGCGGGAAACCTGGGTTTGAATCCTCTCTCACCTGCACAATCCGTGGTCCCCCGTGTGGGTTCCGGGGCCCTTTTGTGGGGAAAACAAGAATAGACCCACTGCCTCCCCAAAAGCATGTCGTAAGAGTCGACTAACTGGGGAGCTTCCTTTGAAGTCGGAGTGCATCTGCCTGAGAGGCAAGGAACCAGCAGTCTGCATTCAATTGAATCAGATCTGTAAAACTGATGCACATGCAACACTCAGGTTCTGGAGCATGACTGCAGTCCAGAAGTGGACGAACAACCAGAACTTTACGCCAGAGTGTACAGCTGGTGAACACCAAAAAAAAAAAAAAAAAAAAAAAAAAAATCCGTGGCAACAGCACTAGCCATGTGGCTTTAAATCCTCTCATACTCACCCCCCAACCCTCTTCCCCAAACACCGCAAAAATGTTTTTAAAAAGGCAATAATTGGCAGTTGGTAACAAGTACTAAATCTGCTACTTCAAGTAAATCGTTTTACGCAGTCTTCACAGTGCTGCCACTAATACGGTTCTTGTCAATATGGCACAAGCTCAGTGTCCAACATTCTTTGCTTTTCGGCCTAATGGTCATATGCCTCAATTCCTTTCCTTTCATTAGTTGTTTTTTAATATGCATATTTTATAAACACGCTCAACACATAACCCCCACCTCCCCCAACTCTTTCTCACACCCCGCCCCTGCCCTGCCCCCCCCCTCCCCTCCACACACACACTTTTATTTCCGTCACATAATTCTGTTAGCCCTGTACAATGGGACTAAATGTAACTGCACAAACCGAATGGATCTCAATTAATGACGTGGAGCCAAAACATGTGCAAATGGATGTCAATAAATTTTCACGGTAAACAATTACATTTTTCAATGAGGAAGTGTAATCGTATGTAAGTAATGTCATGATTAGCTACGGTGGCTTTTGTACAAGTATATATATATATGGAAAAAAAAAACCAGATGTCAGATAAGAAAATTATTCCTCATAATGACTTTATGATTGCATATTTCAATGAAGAATTTAGATAATTTGGTCAAACTGATTGAGTATTAACATCGTAAATAATCCTGAAAGCTTTCAACGAAATTCAATACCATGTAATTCTAGGTAATATCTTTTAATATCGCATTCTTTTTTTGTTTATTGTTTTAATTCATTCATTATATTCACAATTTCCACTTGAAAAAAAAAGATGTCATTTAGCTCACTAGTTAACATTTCAAATTATTCCTGCCAGCTGCCTAATTAAGGGATGAAGTCATTCGTTATCTTCTCTGTGACTCAGTTAAAGATGTGACTGTTCACACAATGCGGTCTTTTACATTACTAATTGCTTTTAATTAGAAGTTAGTTATTCCAATGGCGACGGAACCTGACGACAAGCAGTTATAGAGGTGGAAGGGTTGGGATTCATTTCCAACAAGCCCCAACCCCCAACAAATCCTCCCGTAAAAGATTTGTAACCGGACAAAGCACGGCCCCCACCCCTTTTTACATATTTATAGAAGATCTCTATTAAGTATTTTTAAATTCAAATTATTTATGATACGTTATCTTTTTTTAGCCATTCAACACATGATGATGATAATGATAATAATAATAATAACCATAATAATAATAATAATAATAATAATAATAATAATAATAATAATGCAGTGAACAAGGCGTAACCCCCCCCCCCCCATCCTCCCCCAAGGACCCCCATCCCCCCTCCAGAATAAAATTGTGACTAAGCCTCTCTTTTCTCTCAGGGAACCCCTGCCCCAACTCCACCACACATTTTTTCTTTCTGCTTGTGCCTGAGAAACTGGCGCCTTGCATGTACAGTGGTTTGCATCACTTGAAAAGACCTTGCACATTCTGTCCCGGAAATTTGAGTGTGTGGGTTCCAAGAGAGCTGAGACATTGACTGCTGCCGTTCCTCTTTGCGGTGAGCTTCGAGTACTTTGTGATTAAGCTGATAATGCAGTAGAACACACAGAGAATCTATACACTGAAAGATTAATTCAATGGAGGGGAGAGGATGGAGGTGAGTAGAGGTTTTGGCACACATTTAACACAGAAGGAGAAAGGGGAGCGGGAAATAGACGAACATTTAATCAGGTTGCAACTGTTACAATTAGCAGCCGACTCTTTGTTAATTACTGAGGAAGGAGACGGAGCACGTCTGCGAATGTCCCGAGTTAAGTGATATCAGTTTTTTTTTTGTTTCAACCATTGATTTATTTCAGTTTTATGGACGAGTCGCTTCGATGGCTGGCTGCCAACGGTCTCAAGGAGCGTGTGGTGTGGGTGCTGAAGAAAGCTTCGCGATGGAACGGTTCTAACTTCGATCAAGTTATTTCTGCCTTTTACAAGGTAAACTGCATTTCTCCTCCCTGTGTTACCGAGTTATGTAGGGTAAGAACAGCGGTAAATCTCCCAAGTTCAATACCCGGTGAAGGCGATTGCGTGATTTGGGAGTAAAGCATGGTGAAGCAGGCCTGTGTCGTCTTTGAGTTCGAGATAAGAGACATTATCACCAACCTCTCATGGGAGCAATTAGTGGAATTACCTTGGAGTGGCTGCTGCATTGGAGGACTGAGCACGCCCAGGAAATACCTATGGGCAGTGACGTCGATTTCGATAACATAAGATATTGTAATTTGTGTTACACTTTTAAGCTTTTCACTTTTTCTACTTCTTCTTCTGTTCCACCTTGTATACCACATCGAAGTGTCGGGGGAGATGTAATATTCGTTGATGAGCTCTGTCAAGAGCAATATTGGGACTGATGTTCATTTCTGTAAGGCTGTTGTTAATGCCATTACTCCATATTTTCCGAGGTCTTCCACTCGCTCTATACCCATTGCAACGTTTAAGTGTGGCTCACTGTGGCGGATAGTACTAGGGCATTCTTGTTAGGTGTCCAAACCACTTTATTTGTTGTTCTTTGATGACCTGTAAGACTGGCTTTATTCCTAGCTTCGTCTGATTTTGTGATTTCGTATTCTGCCCTTCCTTGAAACTCCTGCAGCTCTTCTAAGGTATTTCATCTCTGTTGTCACAATTTTACGTTCATTGGAGAATGTAAGTGTCTACGGTTGGGCACTGACAGCATAGTGTAGGCCTAAAAAAATAGTTCTGATAAGATTCACTTTAGTACTCCGGGGTAACTGCTTGTGTGTCTCTGAAACTTCGTATGTTAAAATCCTAACTGAAACACTGGAGTGGGTTGGTAAAAAAGGAGGAGGAGTGTGGAGTTAACATATGTATTGTTTTCCAGACAAATTTAGTCTGAAATGATCACTAGAAGATGCTCCAGCAAGCAACGGCGACTAAAATGATGTTAACTATATATACCACCAACTAAATGTGGAGTGGTATATACAATCTAGTGATCTATCTCTATAAGCCCAAATCGAGGGCGGGGTGAAAAGTGTTCTTTGCTTATTTTCTGACTTAAGTTGATCGAATAATCCCCCTGTGGGTTCCGGTATCTCATTTTGGGTAAACAAGAATAGACCCACTGCCTACCAAACGAGTCGAATAATTGGGAGTTCCTTCGAAGTCGGACTGCACCTGTCCGGGCGACAAGGAAAAACCAGCTGCACACAAATACAAACGAGCAACAAGGAACAGCCAGCTGCACACAATACACACGTTTACCAGCTCAGTCTTGACACTGGCTGACCTTTCATTCATACTTTCTCAGACTGTTCTATATCAGAGGGGTGTCACGTTGTCTTGCCTCCAATTACATCAGCGCTGATGATGTCACGTGTTCTATACTACACGACGACACAGCTTTTAACGACACCAAAACATCTAGAACTGTTCCTGACCCAACCCCAACCCCCTCCCCCCCCCCCCCCCCCACCAACAGCCTGAGTCTAGGCGACACGAAAGACTATTTTAGAAGAAAACAGTACAAAGTGACATCTCTATGATTAAACGAGACTGAGAAAGTGTGTTGATGGGCAGGGAAACGTGAATAAAACTAGGTATAGCAATGGGTCGTTTTGTTTCGTTTATTTCGCTTTACATTTTCAATCGTAACTAGGGACGCCTTGGCGACCCAAAACACCAGATAAAATCTGAAAAATTATTAGGAGTTATTTGAGTGATGCTAGGCTCTGACCTGAGAGGGTTGTGATGCGTATACAATAAATAGATTTTTTTTGCAGGACGCAGTGAATTAACCGTAAGTAAGTTCGTAAATATCTTTTTAATTAGCCAGATTACCGAAGTTTGTGGTGTATTTTTGAATTCTGCGTTAATTTGTATATAAATATGGGAAATTTCACAAAGATTGGCTGAGCGCAAATGTTTAAAAAAAAAATTTTTTTCTAGTGGCATCACTGTTTTCGCTTTAAATCCAATATGTTTGCACTAGAAGACCGTTTGTCCCGCTTTATAATTAACTTAAAATAATTATTAAATCAGCTAACGTTATTTTAATCATTAAAAAAAAAAAAAAATCCACAACCATTGTAACATTTTTTCATGCATCTGTCACTATTTAGAGCTCCGCGTACTTTCTCTTCGATATAATTTTTCCTGATCACCCCCAAATTCCAATAATTAATTTCGGCCATCATTGCGCATTTTCTAAGATGATTCTTTAGTAATTAACTTCAGATACTTAGTAAATTAATAATGCTAAGTGAGCTACTTTTTAAACTACCACTCTTGTAGCATTTGTTTTAAAATGCGTCTGTTATTATTTAGAATCCACGGAATTTTCTGTCGGAATTGGTAAATCTAAGTGGTCGAGAAACAACAGCAGCGCTGACCGCGTTCCCCTCCATCAGGCCTGTCAGTACTTGGGCTTTCCCCCAAGAACTGCGTTTTTAAACGACACCTTGCGTTAAGATTTTGGAATCTTGTTTTTCAAATATATATATCCTTAAATAAAAGTGGGTAAATATTTCATTTCGTAACCATAAAATATGTAGTATCTATCAACTTTGGGTTTTTTGAGTGTGCTTATATATAGCCTTGGTTTTAGGTCAGCTTAGCTTCGGGTTTGACAAAAATCCCATTGGCAACCCTCTCATTCTTGGCTGTCTGCGTGTGGCTTTTATAGATCTATTTCTTAAATTCAATGCTGGGTGAACATGGGAGCCAAGGTCATTTTTGAAAGAAAAGAAAATCCGGCCTGACCTGATTCCCAGAAATAAACACACCTGTTGTGTTTTCCCAGTTGTTAACACTGTCACCGACCTATTATGAAAAACAGGCCATGTACTACCAGTGGGCTCATGTTTTCTTCTACCATACAGAACGGAGAGTTGGAGGAGGCGGGAAAGAGGGGGAGCAGGAGGAGGAGAGAGGAGGAAAAAAGAGACTAAGAAAAGAAAGTCGGCGCTGACACATGGTGAAAAAGAAAGGAAAGGAAGAGGAGGAGAGATACAGGGGGAAGAAGGTAGTAAGAAGGCGGTGCAGCCACCCCGGTATCATCAGGGTGGTTGCATCCAACCCCCCCCCCCACCCACCGCCACAGATGGCGGGGGGAGGGGTGCACCCACCCCGGGTGTCATTACTGTGCGGAGATACGACCACCTTGGGTGACATCGTTATTGGGGGGAGGGGAGGGTGCGGTATATGTTAATTAGGTCACGTCAACTCACACTTATATGAACTTAATGTTCGCCTTATCAGGACACACAATACGATGTGCAACTTGCTAGGCTCACTGGCAGACAACCGTAAATGTATAAGGTTTTTGCTGAAAAAAGGCAGTTGGCGGCCGTTTTTATATTTTAATAACGTAACGTCAACTGACATTGGCACATTTATATGATCTTTATGTTCGCCTTGTCGGGACACACAATATGATGTATTAAGCCAGGCTCGCTGGCAGACAACTGTAAATGTATGAGGTTTTTGATGAAAAATAATCAGCCTGCGGCCATTTTTATATGTTAAATAGGCGCATATTGTAGTGTATGTATTTGAAACATGCATAAACAGTTAGGTTTTACTGTCCCGATTCCAGCAATATATGGTTGCTAAAGGATTCGTTCAGTACCAAAAAAAGTTATGGCCGTAAAATGCAAACATTGAGTCATTTCATATTAGTGGGTCGCAGCCTTGAATCCATGTTTTGGACATTTCCACTATAATTTGTCTGTGGTGGTATCCGCCACTAAAATGTTAATATCTCCGCTTAGAATCGACTTACAGGCTCAAATGAGGTACCATTGGATTTATAATTTTAATCTTGATCTAGCTGTCATGGTTTCGTAAGTAAACAACCAAAATATAAAACTTCACTAGCATTCCTAATAAAACTCACAAATAAGCCAGTAAACATGCACACGCACAACTCAGGCCTTGGCACAAAGCCAAAGTTTAAATAGACGAATAACCAGGACATCCCGCCGGAGCTTACAGTCAGTGAATAGAGAAGAAGGAAAGGGAATGGGGGGGGGGGGTGAGTAGAGGTTCTGGGTGACATTTAACACTGCGGGGTGGGGTGGGGGGGGGGGCATAGATGCACATTTAATCAAGTTGCAACTGTTAAAACTAGCAGGTGACTCTTTGTTAATTACTAATAATACTAATATACTAATACTAATAAAAACAAACTCAATTTATTAGTGCAAACTTTATTATCTCAACGGAGCCACCAGTGAATAGAGGATTGAATTCAAATCAGAACGGAATCGGAGGTTGTAGAAAGAAAAAAAAAACCTTTTCTTTCAGTTCA
This sequence comes from Candidula unifasciata, assembly GCA_905116865.2. Taxonomy (NCBI): domain Eukaryota; kingdom Metazoa; phylum Mollusca; class Gastropoda; order Stylommatophora; family Geomitridae; genus Candidula; species Candidula unifasciata. The sequence continues at coordinate 330,044 of CAJHNH020008492.1, forward strand.
CCTGGCCTAAAATAGGTACCAGATAAAGTCCTGGGAAGTAAAGGCGACCAGCGTGATGTTGACCTTGTTCTGTATGGTCTGTAACAGGGCAGTTTAACTTAAGTTTACTCAAGGGTCAACACCTTGAAATTAAGGATCGTCACTGGCCAGAGGCCTGAGCACCAGAGTGAATGGTAAGTAATACAATACAACTGGCAATGATCCGCGGGCCACTTGTTAGACCTCCGGTGTCAGATTTGGCAAGCAGGCCGCCAGTTGAATAGTCCTGATCTGTAAAGTATAGGTCCTCCAATATATACCCAATACGCCTGTAGACGTGGACACGTGTCCTTTACTTTTTAGTCTTTATGTCTTCTTGTATCATCATCATCAGCAAGTGCCGGCGTTTATACATCTTCACAGATCTCGGTCTTTGGTGTGATGGATCAATTCCACTGATGATATTTCTCCATGCCACTCTTTTAAGTCATTCACCATCATTTCTCTTGGTCTGCCTCTGCCACTTCTACACAGTGATCTTTCCTATCGCAACGATATTTTCCAGTGCTCCTTTTCTCATTACATGACCAACGAACTTTGCCTCCTTCTCATTGTTGTATATAATGTTCTACTGTTCATTAGCCATTTCAAGGCAGTCCTTGTTAGTTATTCTAGCAGTCCAAGGTATTCGCCACATCCATCTCAAGAACCACATCTCAGTTGCCTCTAAACTCTTTTAAATTTGTTTGCTAAGATTCGCTGCTATACAACAGAACTGGATTAATGTAACATTTCAGTACTGTTTAATGAGAGTGATTTATTACATAAAATAATTTTCATCTTCTGAAATGCCTGGCCAGTTCTGCTCTTAATTTCTGTCACGCCTCGCCCATCTGATGTTATAAATGTCCTCAAATACTTCAATTTTTTATATACGTTTAGGAAAATGGCAGAGAACTTTGCCCGGACAACTTACAGCAGCAAACATTAGAGACGTGTAATGACGTTCTGGCAAATGACATTTTAATCAGTAGCGACGGGAAAGACTTCACTTCTAATGGTGAACTCGGAATAATCCTCGAGAAGGAACCATTCCAAAGTCCAGACACCGAGGCTGAAAATCTGGGTTTTGTGAGTCTTTTCACAAAGAAACATCTCAGATTTTATGCTGCGTTTTCTGTCATGGCTTGGTAAGTGCGCGCCTACCTAACAACTTATTTACCCCTCTACATAACTGACTGCTCTCTTAACTACATGACTACCTACCAACTTACCGCCTACGTATATGCTGCCTGTCACTACTTACTTGTCTACGTACCTACTTATTTACCTACCTGACTGCCTGACTAACTACTTGACTGATCAATGACTTACCTACCTACAGTACTATCTGCTACTAACTAGTTACCTGTCTACTCAATTACTTTTACGGTTTATCTTTAAGTTTATTTGTTGCATTTTCTCCCATGTGGGAACAGAAAGTATATATTTCCGTCGCCGTGCAACCGAGCTGAGTGCATGGCGCAACACTGTGAGCTGCAGATTTCCTTAGGAATTATTTTTCAACTGTGCCTAACGTGGTTTGTGCTGGGAACAGGTATATTCAGAAAATGGCGAGTGGTCTGTTGCCACTGAACTGGTGGTTCCTTATGTAGTTAATGGTGTGAGCGAGTGCTGATTTGTTACTGCTACTTCTATCGAACAAAGACTGAACAGCCTTAAAAGAATATGGTTAAGCACCAGCAAGGAGATCAAAATTAGATTTTTGACAGCATGCGTCTTCCCTGTGGCTACATACAGATGTGAGTTGTGGACTATCTCTCAGTCCTTAAGAAAGAGTATAGGGGTTTTTGAGCTGAAATGCTAAAGGAAGATTCTCAGAATATCTTGGACAAAAAAGAGGAGAAATATTGACATCCTGAAAGATCTGAACATCAAGGAAGATTAGCTAATAAACAGCATCCTGTATCCGAAGCTAAGATATTTTGGTCATATCAAGCGCCACGATGGGTTGAGAAAAAATTATATCAGAAGACATGGTACCAGGAAGGAGGGGCAGGGTCCGACCGACACGAAGATGGGCACATGATATAAGTGACTCCTTGAGTATGAAAGTAAATGAGGCGGGAAAACTGGCGAGAGACCAAGTTTCTTGCAGGCAGACCGTGATGAGAGCGAAGTTCTGAAAAGGACGTGCTACATGATGATGATGATGACTTTTATTGATGATTCCAATCTTAGTGTTACTTCTTTAATTGTTACTGTGTTTACTGCTTTATTATTTCACTTACAAATCAGAAGTTTGCTGTAGACTTCCCATTATGTTTGTGTTTGGTTTAAAAGAAGCTAGTTACTAATAAATAGAAATGGTAAAATTATTTACACCCGATACAGTTAATAATATAGGAGCCGCGGCCACATGATGGCTAGACACTCCTGCTGACACGAAGGTCTTGGGTTCGAATCTGAATCCAGTGAAGTTTTTTTCCCCCTAAGACGACTTTGGCGTCTAGGCCTGCCCAGCATAAAGGCACCAGGTAAAGTCATGGGAAGTAAAAGTGGTAGGCGTAATGTTGACTTCATTCCCAGTGAGTGCTGCTTAGTCTATAAAAGCATGTCCAGTGGCCCTTCACCTCACTTTGCAAATTACTTTTACAAATTAATCTTACAAAATTACTTTTACAAAATAGTAATGACCACTTTCAACTCTTGTCCAGGTTCTTCAACAGCCTCACTTACTACGGTCTGTTTTTGATGTCCTCCAGCTTATCCGGCAGTGTGTATTTAAATTACTTCTTGAACAGTGCTGTGGAATTTCCGTCTGCCATCTTTATTTATTTTTATATTGACAGGTAACGGCCTATCTGAAATCTGTTTAAAGTTATGGCTGGCTGTTTGTGCATCCGTTAGAAGACAGCAAGTTATAAATATAAATTTCAGTATTATTTGCTGTTCTTCTCATCTGATCCACACAAAAAGTCTGGCATCTTTCGGAGAGAGGTTAGCATAGGAATTATTTTGCCCGACTCGAAACGTACAGTGTATTGCAGAGCTTTGCTTTTCTTCGCCAGGTTCTGAAAGGAACGGAGAGGCAGATGCCTCTTAGGTCAGGCATCATCTTTACACAGACGGGCTGAGCTGAATTAGCGTGGACTGCTAATGTTTTCTTTGTAGGTTTAAGGTGATATCCTTTGACAACAGACTCAAAACCAACCACAGGAGGGAATTCGACATCAGATAAGGCAATGTCTTTAGACAAAGTAAAAAGAACAAGGCAGCATGAACAGATGGTATGACAATATAAATGCTACTTGCATGTAAAACAACAACAAGGGCTTGGGTTACCAGAATCTTTAACATAGCAAAACAGCTAACAATAAAAGCATCGTTATCTATATTTTACGTTATTAGTGCTAACCACCTGTGAAATGAGATGTTTGAGAATGGCTGCGAATAAAACCAGAAGAGATCGAGTGAGAAACGATGTGATTACAAGAACTATTGGAACCATACCCATCGTTAAATTTATTGAGAAGCAAAGAATGAAATGGTTTGGTCACCTAATGAGAATGGAACCAACGATGCCAGCATCAAGAGCATACAACATGAAAATCGAAACACCAAGAGGCAGGGGAAGACCAAGAAGAAGATGGATTAAAGGAGTCACGGACAACTTGAGACTTCATAACATCACGGCATATGAATGACTGAGCGCGCCCTGGCTCGGTTGCCGATCATCTGATAGACTGCGACGCCTAGCGGCACAAGCAGATTTTGACAAAAGAAATAGAAGAAGTGCTAAACATGAACAATAAATAAAACAGTAGAACAGAAAATAGCTACATGTGAAATGCTCTGTCTCTGCAAGGTCACTAACAACACATACCAGCATTAGACCGTGTCTAAATTACATAGACAGACACAGAATAAAATGGTTTGGGCTTCAGGTGCGAATGCAGCCAAGGAAAACTGCATATGAGACTTTTTACAGCAGAACATCTGGGAGCAAGCAAGAACGAGATGGTACTATTGTGAAGCCGAAAGCTGCAAAAACATGAACAAATCCATCACCCAAGCCACCTGAGATGCGCAAAACAAAAATAGAAAACCACGACACTGGGCTACAACCTGATCGGTGAGACGACAAAAGAAGAAGCAGAAAGAAGATAAGACAAAATGTTTACGTAACCATATCCCCCCCCCCCCCCCCCCTAACCCGCACCCGCCCCCCACCTCCATTAAAAAAAATATATCCGTTGTTGGCATAAAAGATGGGATAGCTTATTGTTTGTTATCCCATGCTGGAGATGTTAGATATGAGGTCATAATAATGAACCAATGTCTGATCAGCTAGCACTACGATTCTGAAAATTTTTGCTCACTGGCTTTTACTAACTCTTCGCAGCAACTGATCCTACTTTGTTTCGAGCTGTTTTCTTTCGTTTCCACTGTGTGTATAACCCTGTGGATCATCCATCTATATTTATATTGGCAGGTAGAGTACACAGTATTACATGAAATGCATTTGAGATTTTGTTTTCCTCTTTGCCTGTTGTGAATATACTACTAACTGCTCTTTCACTCCGTTTAACTGCAGAAGTTATCTCAGCATTTTCGTCTTTATTCCTGGACACAGCTTCCATAAATTTCTCATAAATATGCCATTGTCCGAGATTCACTTCTTGCAGTAGGATTTTCTCTATATGACTGTAGTTCTAAAGAAAGCAAATAGGGGCGTTTGAGTTAAAATGCAATAGAAAGATTCTCAGAATAGCACGGACAAAGAAGACAAGAAATATTGACATTCTAAAAGATATGAACACCACAAGGACGATTGGCCAATAAACAGCAACTTGTCTCGGAAGCTTAAATATTTTGGCAGACCGTAAGGTACTGATGTTCGGTAAGGAATCTGTTGTTGACGTACTTTGTAGAATTGTTAGAAACAGAACTTTAAAATTATGATTTCTGAGTTTAGCTCTTGTTTTTAAATGTTGAGAGTTATTGCATGTACATTGTTTAACCGAAAGAACTGTTGCATTCAACAGGCTGGGCAGAAAAATGTGCCTAACTACGTTCAGCTTCATAGCTGGCTTGTCACTACTTGGTGTGGCTATCACAGCCGCGGTGTACAGTAAGTATGTGATTTCTCTGCATAGACACTGCTGTAGTCTGTTGATTGTTTAAATATATGCACGCAAAACTCATTAACTATCATCATTCTCAAGTACATTATAGACTGGCATTGTTGATCATGTCTCTCCCCAATCTGCGATCTTCAACAACATGTATCACTTTGTGTGCTGACGCCTCTCCATTGGCTGTAAACATGTTAATTTCAAGTCCAAGTTCAAATGTTTCAGAGGCATGTCGTTTTAATAAATGATCCAGGCAAAGCTTCAGTTTTATCGTTTCTTGGGTCATGAATATCACAATATAAATGACCCACCTTAGATTCCCTACGGTAGTACCGGTACCGTAAAATGGTAACCTTCTGCATATTTATAAATTTGCATCTCAAACTTATTATGAAATTGATGTCTATGTCAGTTTCGAAAAACCAACTATATCATACAATAACTAAACACAACAACAGTGGGGCCGCGTTAGCGCAGTCGATAAGAGCCTAGTAGTATACTAGGGACATAATCCATATTATTTATCTTGGGTTTTTGTTCTTTAGGCTATACTAATAACCCTCAGCATTGAAAATAGAGGAAAATACTCCCTCCCTCACCCTCCGGAGGGTTCCTCAACATGACACAAAGAAGAAAAAACCCTCAACCCTCCGGAGGGTCCCTCAACATGGGCCAAAGAAGAAAAAACCCTCCGGAGGGGCTAAAAAACCCAAGGTTGGACCCCTTTGACCCGCAGAAAACCCAAGGTTTGACCCGCAGAAAACCCAAGGTTTGACCCGCAGAAAACCCAAGGTTAGACCCCTTTAACCTGCTGAAAACCCAAGATTTTTACTTTTTGACCCGCTGAAAACCCAAGGTTTGACCCCTTTAACCCCAGACTCTCTATATGCTTTTGGGTATTTATCAGTGGTTGCGAACGTGCTTCGTAATCCGGAAGTGCTGGGTTCGAGTCCTTTGAAATGTATGAGTGGTCATTAGATATATTATTGGTTATTGATTCATGTATTACAGTGGTGGGTCAGGTTTTAGTGTCTATAAACATAAGCCTAAAGTTGGCGCCCTTTGACAACATACTCATGATATTGAGGTCCCCGACATAAAAATTTGTGTGCCAAAGCGGAAAACCTAAAAACAGTATTATTTGTTGTTAATAATTTCCCCCAGGCAGGCTCTGTGTGTCTATTATCTGGTGGACAAAATTTGAATAGCTGTTGTTTATACGAGTAATTAAATTCAAATAAATAGAATAGAAAATAATAGGTAGACTATACAGATCACCATACGCTTAAATTATATTATTTCAATGCTAAATTACAAGGACATGCTTAGTGAATGAGGTAAAGCAACAAAATATAGTTTAATAACACAAATTAAGTTATGTCCCTTTACATAATAACTATTAAGTTACGTTCCTTTTCCTAAACATTAAGGGAAATAATTTATTGAAGATAATAAATATTGAGTTACATCCCTTTTTATAAAAAAAAAAATAATTAAGATAAATAATTTAACAATAATAAATATTAAGTTACAGCCCTTTGAATACAATTTAAAAAAAAATTTAAAGATAATAATTATTAAAATTATGTCTCATGAAAACAAGGTAAACGTAGACACCTTCTCTTTGTAAGTGGCCAGGGACCCCTAGCAGTCTCATGTAGATGAGTAATAGACCAGTTGTTGTCCGCAGTCTCAAAATGTTAGACAAACGTCTGTTGGTGTTGAGAGCAGTGAAAAGCATCTGTGCCGTCTGGACACATAGGGTGGTATGACGCGTATAGAGAGAGAAAAAATGAAAAAGTGGCGAGTGTCATGTCATAGTTGCCGGCCGCTCCCAAAGGTTTAAATTGTCTCAGCTATATACAAGAGGTGTCTTATGGGTCATCTAGCTCGCCTTGACATATAGTGGCATGACTTGTATAGAGGGAAGAATATAGAAAAGTGGCGGGTGTCATATCATATTTGCCGGCTGCTCCCCGGACGCTTATATCAGCTATTTACATGAAGTGTTTAATGGGTCATCTGGCTCGCCTGGACATATAGTGGTGTGACTTGAATAGAGGAAAACATTTTGAAAAAGTGGCAGTTTTCATAACATAAATGCCGGTCGCTCCCCGAACGTTTGGATCAGCTATTTACATGGTGTCTTAAGGGTCATCTGGCTCGCCTGAACATATAGTGATATGACTTGTATAGAGGGAAGAAGTAGGAAAAGTGACAGGTGTCATATTTTAGGAGTGGACACCGGCCAATCAACGAACGCTAAAGTTGTATCAGCTATTAGCACGAGGGGATTTAGGGGTCACTGAGAGCCATTTGGGGCGCCTGGGCATAAAGTGGCATGTTATGTTAGGTGTGGGTCCTTAGTTGACAGTCATATCATGTATCGACTAGTCAGAGGTGAGGTACTAGGACCCGTGATATATAGTATTGAGACGTTTTTTTTTAAATAACAAAATAGAAAAACTGACTAAATTTGATTGCTGATTGTACCACTTAAAGCTTATATTTTATAGACACGACTTGTCTGCAGTCCTCTTGATACTCCCAACTCACAAATTCAAAGAACGTTTTCGAAAAATCGGTTAACCCGGCTAAACAACTAGCTGACCATTCCTCCATCTGTTTATCTAACAATCACCCTAACCGGCGGTTTCACCCATGTAATACAGAAAACTACTGTTTTCTTCATGTTCTCGCTAACATTTACACATAAAACTACAGTCCTAGTTCTCTATTTAACTCATAAAACTACCACTTTCTTTCCCTGCAGTACCAACATTCACGCAGAAAACTTTCAGCTTTTATCCTTGTCACAAACCAGCACGCAATAAAACGAGCATTTTCTTTCCCGTTCTCGCCAACATTTACACATAACATCACCAGCCTCTTTCTCGTTTTTACACATTAAACCACAATTTTCTTTCCCTTCCTCACCAACACTCACACGTAAATCTCCCGTATTTTTTTCTTTTCCAACAACTAGCACACATAAAATACCATCTTCTCTCACTTCTTGACCAACTCCCGCACACAAAAACACCTTCTTTTTCTCTTTCTCAGCAACTCTCGCACGTGAAACCACCCAACTCTCAACCTTTCTGAGCAACAGTCACACATAAAACTACTTTATTCTCTCCCTGCGGGCTAACTGTTTAATACACAACTGTCTGCTTCTGTTCCTTTCTCACCAACTCTTACATATAAAACCAAGGATGTCAACCCCTTCTTGACTAAATGCCAAACATAAAACCACAATTTTTCCCCTTCCTAGCCAACATTTACACATCGAACTGTAAATTTTTTTTTCTCCTTCTCTGCAACTCACAACAATAAAACTACCTTCTTCTTTCTCTTTTTCACCAATTGTCAAACATAAAACCACTATTTTTTTCTTCCTCGGCAACATTTACACATAACAATGTCGTCCACTTTATCGTTTTCACACTTAAAACCAACATTTTCATCCCCTCCCTCACCAATATTCACACATAAAGCTCCCTTATTTTCTCTTTTCCGTCAATTATCACACATAAACTACTGCCTTTTCTCACTTCTTGACCAACTCCTGCAAATAAAAACCCTTCTTTTTCTCTTTCTCAGCAACTCTCACACAGGAAACCACCCTCTTCTTCACATTTCTGACCAACGATCACACATAAAACTACTTTATTCTCTCCATGTAAGCTAACTCTTACACACAAAACTGTCTGCCTCTTTCCCTTTTTCACCAACTCCTATACATAAAACCATCGACGTCACCCCCTTCTTGACTAAAGGCCAAACATGAAACTACCATTTTCTTTCCCTTCCTAGCTAACATTCACATATAGAACTATATTGTTTTTTCTTCTCTTCAACTTGCAACCATAAAACTACCTTCTTTTCTCTTTTTCACCAACTTTCCAACATAAAACCACCATTTTCTAATTCTTCCTCTCCAACATTTACACATAACATTACCGGCCTTTCTCGTTTTCACACGTAAAACCACAATTTTCCCCCTTCCTCGCCAGCATTTACACATAAAATCACCGTCCTCTTTTTTCTTTTTCACACATCAAACTACAATTTTTCCTTCTTCCTCACCAGCATTCACACATAAAGCTTCCTTATGTTCTTTTTCCTAGCAACTATTACACATAAACTACCATCTTCATCCCCTTCTTGACCAACGCACGCATATTAAAATACCTTCTTTTCTCTTTCGCAGCAATTTTCACACATAAAACCACCCGCTTATCCACCTGTTTGACCAAGGGTCACATATAAAACATTTATTCTCACCAGGACGGTCTTAATGTTACACACAAAACTGTCTACTTCTTTCTCTGTTCACCAAATCTCACACATAAAACCCCCGTCTTCATTCCCTTCTTGAACTCCTGCACATTGCAACACATTTCTTTTCTTTTTTTTTTCTAGCAACTCTGACTCATGAAACCACCCACTCCGCCACCTTTCTGACCAACAGGCAAATATAAAACTACCTTAGGATCGCCCTCCGTGGCTAACCTACATATAAAACTGTCTGCTTCTTTCTCGTTCTCACCAGTCCTCACAAAACATAATCTACTTTTATCAACTGGAACAGTTAACCATTTTCACGTTCCTTTACCCTAGCGAAGACCTGTAAAAGTCTACAATAAACATAAAACATTGCTTCTATTGTCCCAGCAGTTCCTTTTGTAAATTGCTTACCTGGAAGTATTGTATACAACCGCCCCTCACAGGTCACAAACTACACTTAGATCGACGAGTCTGAATGCTTTTGTCACAAGATACCTACTAACCCTTAAACGGGTTAATTTTACATATTTTTTTTTGGTTCCGTTCGACGTATAGCAGACATTGCCATGACCGTTACTTTGTCTGTCAGGGGTCTCCCCTACCATTTCCCGGTATCATGTGGCAGTGATTCTTTATATTTCTGGTTTTAAACCGCCAACTTGATAAACCGTTCTCGGCAATTCAGGTACCGTATCTAGCATATTTTTGAACGACAAGAGACCAGCTTGAAAACTTTATGTTTCACTAGTCACCAAAAGGCAATTGTTACCAACTGTGTGTTTCCCTGTCAATAGCAGGCTTCTGTATTGCTCAATGAATTTTCATTATTTATCTCAACTTACTGACTAAATATAGCCCAACCTACCAACGATTTCTTAAAAAGTGACGACATGTGTTCTTTAAAACCACCAGATTGATAACGTGTACTCAACAGAACACAAAGACCTCGCTGTATCATAAGGGACTCCACACCACTTTACAAATTAAAAGGGTAGATTCAAAAACTCTGCCTTGATCAACAAGTAAGCGGCCCTTCAACTGTTCTGTCCAATTGACTGCTTTGCCCGGTCACCCGCCTGCTTATATCCATAACTGACTGTGCGTTTTTCACTCGAAGTAAAAAGGACTGTTTCGTAAGCAGCCTACCCAGCTAAACAACTAACCGTCCCTACAAATTTTATGTCCAACCGACGGTTTTGCCCAGTCATCTGCCAAATATTAGCATCAGTGACTTTGTCTTACAATAAGTTTACAAGCCTTCAAACTTTTCAAAATACACCACAGTCTCCGGTAAAGCTTTCATTAACTTAATAATTTTCGTGTCCAATAGACATCTTTTCGATATTTAGAAATTTCTCATCTTTGACAGAGAAGGATACTTTTTTTTCTCAAAGAATTCACTATCAAACGAGTGTCAGAGCTTTTCATAACTTGTAAAAATTTCCAGTTTTTTAACTATTCAGTCAACTTTGAAAACTATCTTCCCAAGATATATACGGAAAGCATTGTGTTAACTTTCATAGAGTCGGGCAACGGTTTCAAACTAAAGGGCTGAATTTTCTAAAGAACTCTGTCCAGTCACTACAACCGTGTGTCAGACCTTTCCCTAACTTGTAAACATTTTCAGGTTGTCAATCCTGTTCACTAGTGGTTATCCTGCCAACAGGAGTATGGAGATCAATGTGTAAACTTTCACCGGTCAGGTAACTTTTACAAACAGAAAGGTCGAGTTTCAAAGACAAGTCTGCCCAACGAATCTCATGCCCATCCTTTTTTTTTTTCTATCTGACCCCCTGACTGTCTCTTGTAGAGCTTTCACTAACTTAAAAACTTTATCCAACAGGCATATTTTCAACATTTGCATGTAGAGTAACATGTTAACTTTTTACAGGAAATGACACTTTCTAGCACTTTTCAAAGCAGTCCTAGTAAACGTGTAAGAGCTTTCTCGGTTTGTAACAATTTCAATTTGTCAGCTTTGTCCACTTACGGTTACTTTTTCAATATGAGTACCCTGAGCAATGTATAAACTGGCACCAGTCGGCTAACTTTAACAAACAGGTCGATTTTTAAAGACCAGTCTTCCCGCCTAATCTTATACGAGTCCTTTTTATTTCTATCTATCGCCCTGACTGTCTCTGGTAGAGCTTTCACTAACTTAATAATTTATTCAACCAGCATTTTTTTCATCTTTTTTTTTTTCAACTTAGGCACATAGAGCGACAGGACAACTTTGATACTTATAGATACTTTTTTTTTTTTTTCAAAGTGGTCACTAGTTACCGTGTCAAATCTTTTCCTAACTTGAAAACATTTGGCAAACTTTGTCAGCTTTGTTCAATGATATCTAACCTTGCAGCAGGAATACAGAGAGCAATGCATAAACTTTCACCACTCGGCTAACTTTTACCAACAGAAAGGTCGATTTTCAAATACCAGTCTTCCCAACTAATCTTATAAGTGTCCCTTTTTTTTTTTTTATCAGTCCCCTTAACTATCTCTGGCAGAGCGAGCTTTCACTAACTTGATAATTTTAACCAACAGGTATCTTTTTCAACATAGGCACATAGAGCGACATGACAACTTTGATACTTATAGATACTTTTTTTTTTCAAAATGGTCACTAGGTACCGTGTCAGATCTTTCCCTAACTAGAAAACATATAACAACCCTTGCAAGCTTTGTTCACGGATGTCTAACTTAGCAGCACGAATACAGAAAGCAACTTGTAAACTTTCTTGTAAAACAGAATCTGGATATCTGGAGTGAGCATTGCAAATTTATTTACAATCGGTCCGTTACTTCCTGAAATATTAAAATTTATTCATATTCATGAATTTTTGAACGAACTATAGCTTTGTCTTGACTGGATGAGCAAGAACGTTCATGTGGCAATGGCTACCTCTACTACCAGGAATATTTCTTGGAATCCATGAAAGCCCTGTTATCTGGAAATGAAAGTTAGTTCTTACAAATATCCCCACCACAAAGAAAAATCGAACAAATATACTCCACGTGTGAGTTCTGAGTCACCATTTTCCGGTTTGGAAGAGTGGATAAAAGGGGGTGGGGGTGGGGGAGGACCCAGTGCCTTCCTACCTAGCATATTGTACAAGGCGATTTATTAGGGGAGTTTCCTTCGAAGCCAGAGTGTCTCCGCCTGAGAGGCGACAACCAACGTCTGCATACAAATAGGCCAGATATATAAAATGGATCTGCATCTATAAAATGGATCTGTACCCAAAAAAACCAAAGAAAAAACCAAAGTCTAGAAGTAGACAAAAAACCAAAACATTTCGCCAGATTTTACAGCCAGTAACTGCTAAGAAAAAGAAAAAGAAGAAGGTATATTTTCTTTTAAAATGCCGTATATACTTTCAGGCACGCATTTGAACGATATTAAAGAAATTTACCCACATACAGAAATTTAAACGAGAAAAGCAGGCAGATAGTTTCTCAAATAACAGGACACTCTTTAAATGAGAGAAAACAGAAGAAGCAAATATGTAGGACTCATATAACAAACCGAACTATGTAATAATGCGATAGGCATTCACACATATCATGCTAAGGCATTGTGAAGGATCGCTTTTGAATTTCATCTATTGCGCATTATTGTGTCCACTAAGATACACAATAATCCACATTGAATCGACTTAAAAAAAAAAAAAGACATCGGTTCTTAGAGTTACCCAGCCAGCAATAGGTACCTGGTACAATCCTGAGAAGCGAAAGTGGCCGGCGTGATGCTGACCACATCAACCATAGAAGGCTGGTCTATGAACGTATGCGTTAGTTTCATACGCTCGATGATGCACTCGGGTGAGAAATTCTTTTATCTAACTTTACATAAGTTACTAACAGCTGCCAATGGCCACCCAGCGAATATCGGCTTTGACAAAGTCATGGGTTACACACAAACCGACCGCCGTGACCTAGGGCGAGGGAAAGTCACATAGTGGTCCAAAGCCTCGGTTAAAAAACGCAGAGACATGGTAACACAGCAGATGTGGACTCTGAGAACAAGTTACGGGTCCAAAAAGCCTCTCAGCAGTCGCAGCAAGGCCAGTGGATCAGCCTAGAGACCGCCTTGCCCCTAATACTCACATGGGGTGAGGTCTGGCGAATGGCCCCGCTGCGGCTGAGCTTTGTCATAAAATCTGCGTACGATGTGTTACACTCTGGCGCTAACATAGCCAAATGGTGTGGGACCACCGACTCGACATGCTCCCTATGCAGAGTTAAGTAGACGTTAGAGCACATATTGTCCGCGTGCAGAAAAGCCTAAGGCCATGAATGATATACATGGCGCCACGAAAAAGTCATGAAAGAGTTAGCGGACATTGTGGACAAAGCTAGGATGAGTGCCAAAGTGAGTGCTAGTCCTACCGTCCTCACCTGAGCGAGGGACTGGTTACTGGCGGTCGACCTGTCTGGTTTCGAGAAATACCCCGATTCAGTCCGAAAGACTAGCCTGAGACCAGACATGACATGGTCCTGCACTGTGCTGAAAAACGCCGGCTCATCATGATAGAGCTCAGCGTGCCGTAAAGTCGTGGATGGAAAAAATCACCTGTACAAGCTCGAAAAAAGTAAACTGGTGGCTGGTATGAGGAGAGATGAGGCGTACGCAGTAAAAATCTTCGCCTTCGAGGTAGGCGGAAGAGGTCTTATATCCAACCCTACATGCATTGTACTAAAGCACCTGGGCTGTGAGAAAAGGAACGGAAAAGGGCACCCAAACAGCTGGGCGAAGCAGCATCGAGCTGGCAATGGACGCAACGGAACGTCGTGGGCGAACACCTAGTGCAAAAGAACTTTACGTCCCTTTAAAGAGAAGGCGTCCGATAAATGTCTGCCAGTGTCTCTCTGTCATTTGCCAGAGTCTAACGTCTGTTCACGAACCAACAGGAAGCATGTGACTCTGGTTGTGGAAGTAATCGTCTAAAATTCTACCGCAGCGACATCTGTGTATATATAAATAAAACACCAAACCTTATAATACCAGTTGCAAAACTACCTTTTCGCCTTGTCCGATTTCGATTGTCCGCTACGGGCAGTAGGAGATGTTTCAGGTCTGGCGTCATGAACCAGGTCGGCACACCCTCCGAGATTGACTAGTAGTTTAATGGCCGAAACAATTGTCGACGAAGCACCCTTTTACTGATGATCGATAAAGCTCCTGCTGTGCATGCTTCCCTGTGGAGTTCTTTTTATTTAAGGTGAGGGTAGCTGAATGGTTAGTAGCCTTTGATGAGTCAGGATCTGCGTATCCAAGCATGCAAAGACTGGACGAGGTTGAAATCGTGGAAGAAATCAATATTTGGTTCAACTGACCTGGGGGCGAGTACCAGCAACGCAATGTGGGGCACAAAGAGCACGGTGAGACACGTAAAACACCATGGTTATTCACTGTACCTGACTGTATCTCCAGTCGTCTTGACTCGCCCTGCCACTGGATCCAGATGGACACTGGCTAGAGAGTGAAGTCGACACCACTGCGCAATTCTTCCTAGCTTTAAACGTGCATCGAGTAACTCACTCTTTCATTGATTCCTACATGAGAGATACAAGAAAAAGTGCCCTTCATCACTTTTGATGGACAAACAAACAACACATAAGATATAACACTGTTGGCTCACCACATAAACTTTACATCCTTCCCCTGCAAGATTTTTCAAACATTGTATGCGAAAAATAAAACTGTGGCGATGATAATTAATATGCGAACTTTATATTTATCTACGGGTAATATATTTTACTTTTGTATGTGTGCGTGAGTGTGTCCTCCTTGTAATTTAACTTTCAGAAATACATGAAGAAACGACAACTGAAAATAATTATTTGGGAATTTTTTGAACTCTGACGGCGTATTATCAGCATACATTACGCTTAAACTAAATTGTGGGTTAAGTTAATTGAAACAGAAATCCCAGTTCTGCAACTACAATGAACTGTTTTTTAAGAATTTGTAATATTCTTTTTGTCAAAGGTCCACAAAATATGGTAATCACTGTTCTGGCTATCATTGGAAAATTCGGCATATCCGGCTCGTTTGCCACAATTTACACCATGACTCCAGAACTGCTACCCACTACTATTAGGTGAGTGTCTCTGGTAATATGGGAGGAAATGCGGTGATGAAATGTACTAGCCACCCGACCTCAAATGACATGGGGAAAATGGAAAACCCAGGGCTTCATACTCTAATGTTGTAGTCGCTGTTGAACGACGTTATATGTGTACTTGAAACAAAATATTTTACTTGTCGATTGTTTACCTTTACTTATCGGAGTAGTTTACTTATCGGCTAGCAACCATGATTATTTCAAGCCAAAAACTGTGCGTATTTAATCGGTTTTCATCGCTAAAATTAAACCTCTTACCAGCTCAAACACATGACGGCAATGTTTTCTACCGCTGGATACTCCAAAATATCAGGTTTTTTTAACTTGTTGCCTCGTTGGTTACACTGGCTGTGGTAAAAACAACAGGCGAGCTGGAGTTCGTAGCTATCCTTGCGGCGTCATCAGTGGTCCCTGGGGTGGTGTCTATTCAAATGTGGAGCCTTTTAAAAAATCAACTAGTGTATTTAACTTCAGGGAGAGTCTTGTCAGCAAGTGCTTTACAGTGCAGCAGATGTTTAAGACTGCAGAAAGTTTCCATGATAAACGATTTACTCGACTTCCGGTATGGCGGCGCTAGCAACCTTGATTATTTCAAGGCAAAAACTGTGCGTTTTAATCAGTTTTCATCGCTAAAATTAAACCTCTTACTATTTCAAACACATGACGGCAATGTTTTCCACCGCTGGATACTCGGAGATATCATTTTTTTTTACGTGTTGCCTCTTTGGTTACACTGGCTGTGGTAGAAACAACAGGCAAGCTGGAGTTCGTAGCTATCCTTGCGGCGTCATCAGTGACTTCTGGGGTGGTGTCTATTCAAAGGTGGAGCCTTTTAATAAATCAACAAGTGTATTTAACTTCAGGGAGAGTCTTGTCAGCAAGGGCTTTACAGTGCAGCAGATGTTTAAGACTGCAGAAAGTTTCCTAACGTCCATGATAAACGATTTACTGGACTTCTGGTATGCGGCGCTAGCAACCATGATTATTTCAAAGCAAAAACTGTGCTTATTCAGTCGGTTTTCATCGCTTAAAATAAACCTCTTACCAGTTCAAACACATAACGGCAATGTTTTCCACCGCTGATACTCGAGGATATCAGATTTCTTTACTTGTTGCCTCGTTGGTTACACTGGCTGTGGTAGAAACAACAGGCGAGCTGGAGTTCGTAGCTATCCTTGCGGTGTCATCAGTGATTCCTGGGGTGGTGTCTATTCAAAGGTGGAGCCTTTTAATAAATAAACTAGTGTATTTAACTTCAGGAAGAGTCTTGTCAACACGGGCTTCACAGTGCAGCAGACGTTTAAGACTGCACAAAGTCTCCTAACGTCCATGGGATTTAGCAAAATGTTGCCTTCTTTCTGGGAGAAGTCCGGGTAGATGGAACCCGTTAGCTTTGCACAGCAGTCCATCTAGGAGACGGCAAACTCCGAATTTAAACCCCCCAAGTTCAAGGTGGGCCAACTTGCTGAGGAACTGGATGGCCACGGGTGATCTGGTCGTGAACGTTGGACGTCTGGCGGGCGTGCGGGGCGGCACCAGGCGTATGGACTCCTACGGGACATCCATTGCCCCCTCCCTAGCAGGCAGGCAATACTAGGGCGACCGGTCATTTCCTGCAGTACTCTATTTTTTCGTATGGATTTTTAAAATATACATAAGAATCGTCGCCGGAGCTACAGGGCACGTGCTCTGTGCTTGACACATTATTCAGCAGTTAGTGATGAGGGAGTGAGGAGGAGACGACGAGGAAATGGGGAGAGAAGAAGGCATATAAATAGGGGGGCGGGTGCTAGGAGAACAAGACGAAAAGCGGAGAGATTGAGCTTTAATCATGTAAGAGTAGAATACTGGAACTGTCGGAGTGCTAGGCAGAGAGGTCCTGTACTGGAGAGGTTGATTTTTGATTTTGATGTCATCATGCTCCAGGAGCTAAATACAGACAGATATCATTGCCCGGGGTTCGTCAATTATATAAACCCTGTTGGACAGGAGAGACATGGACAAGGTCTGTTGGTGAAGGAGGGAGTGAAGCATGTGGTGCTTGACATGAGCCAGTGGAACCACAGTGGATGAGAGGTTCAAGGGATACAGGTGGAAATTTGTGGCTTAAGTTGGAACCTCATAAATATGTATGCCACGGTAGACTTTTTTGTCAGAAGTGAACAATGGAGCTGGCTCAAAGAAATGGAGGAGTTACCAGGTGATAGGTTACTCATATGTGGGGATTTCAACGCGAGGAACAGAGAATGGGACAGCAGTGAAGAAAACCGACAGGGAATTGCTCTTGCAGAGGCCATGGTTGACTCTGATATGGTCTGCATCAATGATGGGAGGCCGACTAGAATGGCAATGAGGTCTGGAGATGCAGACACAGCCATTGACTTGACATTTGTCTCTCAGTCGTCGGTTTTAGATGTTAAAAGGACTGTCCTGAATGACCATGGGAGTGATCACCTTCCATGTTCAGTCTTGATTTCTAAATTTAGTAAGGTTAAGGTTGGGAGAGTACGCAAGACCTTCCAGTATAAGTTGACCAACAACCTACTTGGACGCCTCAGACGGGGAGCATGAAAAAGAACTGCCAGAACTAATTTTCTACAGCCCCCATGGTGGACTCCAGAAGTAGAACATGCATGGAAGGCAAAGAGAGCCGCAGTGAAGCAGCTAAAGAAAGTACGACAGACACCCTCAAGCTCATGAGAGGAAGTGGAGATGGCGGAGAATGTGAAAAAAGATAAGGTGTAGGCTTTCAAGCGCGGCGCTGCAGAGGCCAAAAGAGCAAAGTGGGAAACTTTTGTGAATGATATGGGAGGCGATAAAACATTAGGGAAATTCTGGAAACTGCAAAGGTAGATGCAAAGAAAAGATCGGCCTATGACGATCGGAACAATTTGTAGAGACGATGGTGTGCGTGTGACAACAGACAAGGAGAAAGGGGAGGCTTTTCTCCATAGGTTTATAGCTCAGACAGATCATAATGATGTAGACATTAGGGATGCAGTTAGAAAGGAGTTAGCTGGCACCTTGAAGAATATGCATTATGAAGACATGATACAAGTGGAAGATATCAAACAAATTTTGAAAAAAGCAAAAGACACTGCACCAGGGCCTGATGGTGTCTGGTATGGTCACATGAAGGCTTTGAGCGATGTAGACCTGGCAGAGATGGCCAACTGTTTTTACCAGAGTATTAAGACAGAATCAGTACCGCAAGACTGGGAGCACAGCTATCTAATCCCACTACCAAAACCTTTTGAGGATCATTCAAAGCTTAGTGGCTTTAGAATCATCACCTTACAAAACACATTTGGGAAGGTTTTGGAGGAGATAGTTGTTATAAAGTTACAAGAATTTTTGGAAAGGGGGAAGCTTCTCCCAAGAGGCCTGGGAAGTTACAGGCCAGGAAAGGACACTTAGGCAAATGCGGCCACTTTTGCTTTTGACGTCTATGAAGGGTTCCAGAACAGACAGGAAACTATGGCGGTAGGACTGAATCTCAAGGATGCTTATAACAGAGTGAGATACGTCATCTTAATGACGGCACTGAGGGAGAAGGAGGTAAATCCATGGCTGGTGAATTGAGTTGCAGCTGTCCTGTATTCACGTCGGGTTGCTCTCCGACTGGGCTCATGGACCTCTGATCCATGCACTTTGGCCCCAGGACTGCCACATGGATCCGCCATACCGCCTGTGCTCTTCAACGTGTATACGAGCAATTTGCAAGCCTAGAAGCACCAGGAGTTGGAAGGATACTCACTTTTGCGGATGATATACTTGCATATAGACAGGGGGAAGAGAGGGAACAAACAGCTTGGGAGCTACAAGCGACAGTAGACAAAGTGACTGAGCAGTGTACAGAAATGAGGGCTGTCGTCCACCCGGAAAAGGCGTCTGTTTTGTGGTGTTCTTTGGACAACAGAATCGTTAAAGCTAATGTCCCAAGTATCAGGATAGATGGCAGAGACGTCAACAGAGAGAGCAAACTGAAGTATCTAGGAATTACATTTGACAGGAGCCTGTCATTTAAGGACCATGTGGAGAGTATTGTGACGAGATGCCAAAAAGGACTTAGTGCACTTAAGACTTTGGCTGCAATTGACATAGAGCAGAGAATGCTTTTCACACTATATCAGCACCTGATCCTGTCAGTGGTGGATTATGGCCTGGGACTGCTTACCGTCTCAAAGAGTCAGATAGACAAACTAGAGCTCCCACAGAACGCGGCTATGGGTTCATTCTGGGTTGCACCAGAGACACCCCAGTGGTGTGTATGCGATACATCCTTGGTTTGCCGACGGTTGCAGGTAGGCACAAGGTGCTGCAGGCGAAGTTATATCTCAGGGTAGCTGCAGACACAGACCACCCTCTGCATGAAGCTCTGGGTGCAGTTAGAGGTCAGCGGCTGATAAGAGGGAAGTCATGGATGGCTCAGGCAGAAGACACAATCAAACAGGTTTGCATCCTTGAGAACATTAGGCGAGGAGAGGAGTGGGTCAAAGTGCCACCTGAGCAGTCAGACCTGTGTAGAGTCATAATCACTCTGAGCCGGGAATGCAGAGACTGGTCAGGAGGTGCCACAGAGGAGGAAATTCAGCAATTATTTCAAGATAATGCTCGCTCAGATGATTTGATCATTTACACAGACGGTTCAGTGTCAAGAGGCAAAAGAAGTGCTTGGGACTTCTTAGCAAAAGTTAATGGTCGACGTTTGGTGCAGGAGAGCCTAGCATATGATACCACAACATTCAGCTTAAGAATGGAGGTGGAGGCAGTCACTGCAGCTTTCCGCTGGCTAGAGAACACGACACACACACATCATGATTGTAATTGATTAAGAAAGCATGCTGAGGAAGATCAGAACAGGTATGCTTCGTGCAGAGTGGCATGCTTCGCTGCGGAGGACACGAGTGAGGAGTATTGTCTGGATTTTTTCACCTGGTCACGCCGATGTTTTAGGGAATGAACAGGCGGACAGACTGGCTGGCTCTGCACAACTTGATGGAATACTGATACATGATAGGGCAGAAGTGGTTAATGCCTTGTGGGAGAGTGTGTACAATTCAGAGGAGCAGATGGATCACCGCAGTCTGGTGAGATTGATGCAGTTGGGGATGACGAGAGGTTCTGGTAGAAGCTCGAGGCTCAGAGGAAAGGCAAGACGGACTTTTAATCAGAAAGCTACTGGCACCATTAGTATCGGAACTCTTCGCTGGCTGCTGAAGATGAGGACGGAGCGCTTATGGGAATGCCCCGAGTGCCGTGATGTCGGTTCTTGAATCAAATCAAATCAAATCGGAGTTTTCCAATAAAAAGTTGCTGAGCGATTCTAGGTTTCTGAGGATTTGAACAACGGATCAACATCATGGCACACGGGTGTAACCCATAAGTGCTCCTTTCTTTATCTAACTCAAGTCCGAGTCCGAAGAAGCTCAGTACAGTGCACAGGCTCTGTAGCACCGTCGAGGATCCTTAAATACTTTGGGTAGATTTTTAACTCAAAATTTTGCTCGGGCAGCGACGTTAGGCTACTCTTTTCGATTTCAAGCTGCCAAGGAAATTTATTTTAAAGTGCGCAACAATGCACATGGGCGTCTGATGTTACTACCCAGAGACCAGGGGGAATTTTTAGAAGTCCATGTCCACTGGAACAAAATCCCAGCCCTTACCGTGGATTGAACCCAGAACCTCAAGCACTCGAGACGGACACTTGCCTCGAGATCATGCAGCACCCTGAGTGATTCTAAAGTTTCTACACTGAATAGAGAAGCATATAACTGGATTTTGTACACAGAAGATTGCAGAGGACTCCTTGGTTTCCAAACTAAATACTTTTGAATGATTTAGAGATGTCCGAAGAAAATATAAGATTTTATTTGAAGTTGAAAAGGTTATATTAATATATATATATATATATATATATATATATATATATATATATATATATATATATATATATATATATATATATATATTATTGTGTGATAACAAAAATATTTGAAACAAAATTATGCATGGCGGGATTCAGTACCTGAACTGATCATATGCCATGGTAAGGCATGATCGTTCACGCTAGTCGGCAAAGTATTTGATGTTAATGATGATGATAATGGTGATGATAATAATGATGATATGCTTTACAAATATAGTTTCTTCTTCTTATTCTTTACGTCCTATTTTACAGTTCGGGTGTCGAGTTAGATATAAGGTCTTGCTTCGGGGTCTTCTGGCTGCTTCGACCATAGATACGTCGTGGTGCTGTAGAGTTTCTTTGATATTATCTTCCCGTCTTGTTCTTCGTCTACCTCTTGCTCTACGTCTGTTGCCTTGTATGGTATAGCATCAGGAGGCATTCTCCCTAAGTGAGCAAACACAAACCATTTGATTTGCTGTCTTTGTATGTAATTTAGAAGTGTTTCAAACAAATATTGTTTGCCGTGGCAAATAAACATTATCATCACTGAGTATATATATTAATGTGAAAAAAAGGGATTTTCGCACACCTTTTGGCCCTGACCAGAAAGCTGTAATTGGCTATGTTCAGAGGATCTAAACGGCAGAATTATGGTTTTATAGACGAATGATGAGAACACCCTGAACAGATATTTTTTTTTAAAGTAGTGAGGATTGATGTCTTAAAGGGAACTGGCTCATAAAAAAGAACGGATTGCCCACATCAGAATAAGACAGCCTACATTCTTCGGTCATGTCACAAGAAGGAAAAAACAGCAGTACTCAGTGACCGTCGGAAAGTTTGAGGGGAAAAGGGGCAGAGGGAGACAGAGAGAGAAGATGCTTGGTAGTCTGGCATCATAGCATGGAAGATATAAGGTCCTGCTTCGTGCTCTTCTGGCTGCTTTGAGCACAGACACATCGTGGTGCTGTAGAGTTTCTCTGATGTTATCTTCCTATATGTGCTTGGTCT
>CAJHNH020008492.1:355000-362576 GCA_905116865.2 Candidula unifasciata
ACTTTTCCTTCTCTATCAAGGGCTTGTGCTTAGCGTCATTGACTATGGTCTTGGCCTCCTAACTGTCAGCAAAACCCAGCTAGAAAGACTGGACCGAGTACAGAATGAGGCCATGAGACTCATACTCGGCTGCACAAAAGACACCTCCTGCAACGCCATGCGTTATATCCTGGGTCTGCCGACTATGACAAGCAGATACAAAGTGGCACAGGTCAAGGCTTACATGAGGGTATCGGCAGATGTTAACCACCCATTACACAAAGCTATTCACGACACAAAAGGAACGCGTCTCAAAAGGGGCCGCTCTTGGATGGCAAAGGCTGAGGACTTAATCCATCAGGTATGTGACCTAGACGTGATCAGCCAAGGAAAAGAATGGACGAATACACCAGTAGACATGCATGGCATCTCTAAGGTTGTCATCACACTCGGAAGGTACTGCAGGGATCAAATTCCTGCCTCGGTAGACACAGAAGTAAGGGAACTGATAGATCAGCATTCAGACCCAGAAGATACCATCATTTACACAGATGGATCCGTGAAGCGCGGATCAAGGTCAGCATGGGCATACACAGCGCAAAGAAAGGGGAAAACAATACATGAGGACAGTGGCGCTTACCAGACAACCACGTCAAGCATGACAATGGAAATAGCCACTGCTTCTAGAGCTTTAGCATGGGTATCCGAGCAAACCGCCACACAGGTAGTAATTGTCTCAGACTCAATGAATATGCTTCAGAAGATAGCAACAGGCAGTATGCGCTCTGAATGGATAGAAAGCATCAGGAAATCGCACTTAACCTCCGTAACCTGGATCTACTCACCGGGTTATGCGGGAGTGAAGGGAAATGAGCGAGCAGATCAACTGGCAAGCACTGCACTAATGATTGCGGGAAAAAGTATGGACAGAGCAGACATAGTCAACGCTGTACGAACTGGGCTAGTGGAGAATGAGGAATCCCTGACACTAACACGATTGCGTGACATGGGAGTTAAGCATGGTGATGCACGTCTTTGCCGTCTTCGAGGCCGAGAAAGGAGACAATATAACCAGCTTCTCATGGGGACAATTAGTAGAAGTACTTTAGAGTGGCTGCTGCTTCGGAGAACTGAGCACGCATGGGTATGCCCAATGTGCAGTGACATTAATTGTGACAGAACATAAAATAACAACTTAGTAGGGAGTCGGCAGTACGAAACCCAAGTTCAAGGTGTCTCCTTCGTGCCAAAGAACTGCATGGCTGTTGGGTGAACAGTCGTTAACGATGGCAGGCAGGTCGTTGTAGGGGCGACGCCTGCTGGTGGATGTAATGTCCTAAGTCCCTTCCCCAGCTAATAATGAGGGTACTGCTGGGGTGACCGTTTATTAACCCTCATATAATTCTTCCGGTCAAAATGGACGCTAGGTGCGGCCACCCTTTTTTTTTAAAGCCGTGGCAAATATTTTTTTTTTCCAGACGGTGGCCGTTGCATTTTTGCTCCATTTGTAGACTGGAAGGATGTAGTTTCGTCGCCCAGCTTCTGAGTTGAGTGCATGGCGTGACACTGTGAGCTGCGTTTGTTTTTCGTTGGCACAGGAGCGGAGCATATGTGGGGTGACCCGTTTGCTATGAAGCTGAAACTAGGATTACCAGATTACCAGATTACTGGTAATGTGGTCAGCATTATGCCAGAATGAATAAGGTCTGGAGAAGTTATGCTGATAATTTATTCCCTGTAAACATGTGACACAAATATTTAGGAAATTAAAAATTCTTTCTCACAATATTGGGGCACTTAGAATATGCTGACTGACATATCATTCATTCACTGGCACCTTTTCGTCTTTCCAGAAGATAGTGTTATATTGTGTTATGAGGAGGTGTACGACTCACAACGCGTGGCGATGGCGAGTAGGACTAGCAAGACCTGCCCGAGTTAAGAAAAGTCTTACATGCATGACATACATTTAATGATTAACTGTGACTCAGTGGGCGATGTTGTAAAGATCACACTGGCCTTTGTTATTTTGACTTTTCCTGGAAGCCATTTTACTCTCGGAGCATGGAGTAGACTATGTCTATGGAAAAAAAATATCCCAACATGCATTTTTTTTTTCTGTGGTAGATTCCTTGGGGTTGGGTAATTACCCTGTAAAGGGTGCTATAGGGGCTTGTGGGAGACCTGAAGCACTATGATAAATATATTTTACCACTATCATATCAGATGAGTCCTTGGGGTTGAATACCCTGCAAAAGGTGATGTAGAAATATTGGTTTAATCAAATTTTCTATGTAGTAAATATCTCAAAGCTGACTATCATAATCACCACTATCATTGCGGCTGAGAGTCCTTGGGGTTAAATACCCTGTAAAAGGTGATATAGAAATATTCAATTTTCTATGTAGTAAATATCTCAAAGCTGACCATTATCATCACCATCATCACAATATCATTTCACTTGAACCCGATAGAATAGATATAGTGACGAAGCTATACTACAGATGCAATAGGTACAAAGATGAGATACCCTTCACCAGTTCAGTACTAGAAAAAGCATACAGTAAAAAGTTAAAACCAAGGACAGTAATTGAGGGTAATTAGGAACGGTAATCCCAAATAGTGCAGTTAGATTTAAGTGCCATTGATTCATTTGGCAATTGAATGGAAAACGATACTTGATGTTCCATAAAGTATCATTTTGTTAAGAAGGAAAGAGGATGTGATGAGGTGCTTTGCATGGTCGCCACGCACCCAGAGAGCAAAGCGGAAAATCCGTGCTATAAGTTACGGCACGAGATACTTGTGGCTGGTCGAGTACACGAGGGGAAGCCCGAGCTAGCCTCGTGGTCAGTTGATCATCAGTAGTCGTAGAAGACAGTTGTATTAGTAGAAGCTATAGTCCCTATGTCGTGCGTATAATAAGTATTTGAATATGTCGCGAGCGATAGAAGTCTGAATAATTGTGGAAACATGTCGATTAAATGTAACTGAATAAACTGATGGTAGGTACAAAGAAGCCGAGTGGAGTTGGTGTTATGAACCCTAGACGTTCGTATCATTCCAAGTAGCGTGTAAATCACCACGCATTTCAAGTGGCTCATTCTACATGTCTACTGTAAGGCAAAAATAATTATACATGTATTAACATAAATTTTACTGATTATAAAATTGCATAGACAGCATTCTGACACTTTGTATTGTATTTTTTTCCTTGAGTAAATGTACGATGCCTAAACAATATTGTTTTTCTTTCTCTCCCACAGATGAGCAAGGTTGTTTACGGGCCTGGTCTAATTTTTGGCAGTGGTAGTCTCGTTCTGGGAATCTGGGCATTCTTCCTTCCTGAAACAGCCAATCGGCAGCTTCCACAGAGTTTAAGAGACATACGTAATTGGTCAAGAGAACCTAAGACGACGAATGATATGTGCACATGCTGCAGCACTTACAGAAAGAAAGAAACACCGGTTGCAACACTTACAGAGAGAAAGAAACACAGTCCGTAACGCTCACAAAAAGAAAGAAACACGTAAAAATTTAAAAGACGGTTATCGAAAGACACACACTTTCAGATAAATCAGAAATGGGGGGGGGGGGGGGGGGGTGCTGACAACGTTTAAGGGGTGGTAGCCACCTTATTCAAATTGTGTGTGTGGGGGGGGGTGTGCAAAAAAAGGGGGGGGGGTATATCTATAGTGCTCCAGGAGCGCGGTAGGAGCCTCAGGTGCAGCTTATAAGCTTTAAATGAAAAACGCGACAGTAGTAGAAAGAGAGTGTGTGTGTGAGAGAGAGAAAGTGTGTATGTATGAATGTATATATATATATATATATATATATATATATATATATATATGTGTGTGTGTGTGTGTGTGTGTGTATATAGGAGAAAGAGACTAATTTAGGTAATTGTCATACCTTTCTCAATCAGTGTAGCAGATTAAAATTACAGTGATTGCTTAATTTTCAAAATAAAGACAGTATGTTATAGCCAGTCAGATTTATCCTTCCCAATCAAGTATGTTGATCTTTGTTCTGTTGTATATGTTATTACCACACTTCGATACTAACTTGAAAGATTGCTTGAATTGAAACTTTTACAGGCAGCAGTTATTTACGACATGTATTTTTGAATAAGAGACTTTCAGCACTAGCGATTTGACACAATTTAAAAAGATAGCATCTTCAGCTATACTGACTGTTCAGTTGTTGTTCAGTCAATAAAACAGACACAGAGTCTCTCAGGGCATCGTAACAGAGCAAAGGCTTTTCGTGATTCACATAACTGACTAAAAATAGTCACTAACAAGTATCCACCCGTCTACCTAAACGAGAGCTATACAGAACCGATGCTCCTCTGAAACTTTGCTACAGAAAACACTGCAACTGCCTCCTGAACGCTTTAAAAGTTTGTGGAGAAAGTAGAGAACTGGAAAAAAATTTGGGGTCTTAAACTTTCATTGGCCTTTACAGCTTTTCATTTCATTTTGTGTTATAGAAAGACATATGAATAAATCACAGCCAATTAAAGCCAAGACTGAAATTTATCATCATCGGAGCACAAAATCTCGGCATTATTGTAAAGGCCAAGAGTTGCCCATGCAGCATGATCCCTCGTTCAGCTTGCCTTGTTTACTCAAAGGGAAAGTGACAACAATACATTTGGAAGAAAACATACGGTAGGAGCTGTTAGATCAAGCAGGTCTGAAAAACGTATGTACACACAACACCCAGGTTCTGGAACGAGACTGAAATCCTGAGGTGGTCGAAGAATCAGAACTTTCCGTAGGAGTCTACAACCGGTGAACGCGAAGAAGAAGAAGACGACAAAGAAGAATAGAGCAATATTCTGTCTTTCAGCCTATACAAGGGTCTCTCATAGACCAACTGCCATTCAAGGCCATTGGTATAGTCTGCCCTACCATAAATGTTTTCCGGCTGCATTTCCTTGTCCTAGCATAGGTAAGATTAGTTTCAATCCATGTGCACTTCTCCGTCCGAAGTCGTTGGCACAAAATGGAATGACAGGTTTGGTCACATTCTGTGATAACAGAGACAATATACCGGCTACTGTCACACAGAAGCTCAGCTATATCAGTCTAGGACTAAAGCAAAGAAAACTCAGTTTTAAAATATATTTTTTGGCAGAAGAATATTTTTAATGTTAGAACATCAAATAATGTTATAAATCTACTCACTTTGAGGGGGAAAAGTGAGCGAGGGGGGAGGGGGAGGGGGTGGAATGATGGGAGACTCACAATCGACACCAGACTCATTATGAAGTCTCATAAGAAGAAAATCAAATCCGATCAAAATACATAAAATGACACACTGTGGGGAAAATAAAAACTAGATGGAACATAGTGGGGAGCCAAAACAAAAACATCAATACTAGTCTTCACCGGAGCATGAAAGCCTGTTATGAATTACGCCTCCATTGTATGGGCTGAAGCAGCGTAAACGAACTAGTGAAACCTATACGATGTTCAAAATATGAACTTACGAATATCACACGGGTCAATGAGAAGCATCACCGCAGGCAATATATATCTATTACTTAGTCTGGAAAACTTGAGAGACTTTCAAACCATCTGCTGAAACACAGATTTCAAGAAAAAAAAACTATAAAGACAAATTATAAATCATCGAGAAAGTTAAATGTTGGCACAGCATGCAAATATAACACTGCCATAATGAAGCTCTCACACAAGAACTATGGATTAATGATCCATTCATAACAAGTACAGTTATAAAAGTCCCAGGAATAATCTTCTAAAATAAAAGAGTCAGAACAAAGAGATTTCCACTCTATATACTCAGAAATCAGTATCTCTCCAGATCTTTAAAACGTCAAAGACACACTTAAAACAGTCTATAAAGTTGAGCTGGGGAGAAGACTACAAGAATTACAGACCAGACCATGATGTGAGGCGAGGGGAAAAAGGACGATACAAAACAAAATCTCCATTATGTAATTCTTTTTGTTTGTTTACTAAGGTTGATTTCAAGGCAGTCAATAGAATCCGGAACTTCGTGAAAAACTGCAAAATAATTGAAAGACTACCGTGGGGTGGGGAAGGGAGAGGATTGGGGAAGGGGGGAATAAACATCTAAATATCTTGACCAAATGAATCGGGTGGGGCAAAAGTACAACACCTAATCCGTGATTCTGCTGATCGAGTAGGATGGGGAATGATGCCTACCTATGCTTTTCGACGTGGCACACAATGATGGTGATATTTTCAGTGAAAAGAGAGAGCTTTTTTTTTAACTGAAAAGATCACGCGGGACTGCCTACAACCAGAAAATTTAGAGTTGTTTTTGTTTCAAGAGACGACTGAGAGACCATCCATAGGCTGGCCGTCTGCAGCTATGGCAGAACTCGACAGTCTTGCCCACCCCCTGCCCCCCCCCCCCCCCCCCTACCTTTTTATATACTGACATCAGTACCCACATAATTTTAGGGCTCAGAAGAAGACATTTCCACGAAAATTGACTCAGTTTCCTGTCTGCCTGCCTCGGCCGTCATTCAAACATATTAATTCAGCAAACTCCAAAGATTCTTCTAGACATATTTCCTGTTTCTCTTCCTCCAACCTCATCTCGTCTTCAGATAAATTTGTAAGTCAGTGAGTCTTCCCCATTAACAATGCATAGAAGTTTTCTTTTTTAAGTATATCAAAGCATAATAATAATATTAATAATAATAATAAAAATAATAACGGCAAAAACAACAAAAACAAAAACAACATAATGATTATTATTCTTTGAACAATACTTAGGGTCTGAAAACCCATCCCCCGTTAGAAAATTTGTATGATGGCTGAATTCCCCCCCCCCCACCTTTTTTTACAACACCCCTCCACTCACCCTAATGTTTTATTTCTGTTGGTTCCATGTCCAATATGAGTAAAATAACATACCATTTTAACCCAATTGGCAATTCAGTCATAATGTAAGTAATAAGTAAAGAACTTTTTAAAAAGTCTTTAGGCATATTGGGCGTATAGGGTTAGACGTATATTTTATAGAACTTTGTGTATGATGTGGTAAACACCACGCCGTCCGCATTTAGTTTCCAGAATTACACCTGGTACCCAATCAAGACTGGGTCGACCTGGGAGCCAAGGTTATTTCTGAAAAAGAAAAAAAAAACTTGGCTGTCAGAACCCGAACACACGGTCCCATCCGCAGGCGAGCGTCTTGCCGCTAGACCATGGTGACTGTAGATCTATAGTTTACAGACCATTTGGAGGTTGATATGGTCAACCTCACGTCGACTGCAGTGATTTATCAAGTCAGTTTCTGGTATCTATTTCAGGCGTTGCGGCCGGGGAGTAAGGGTCAGTTATTCAACGGATGCAATGATGTGAATGATAATGCAATAGGACCAGGGTACAAACTGCGATCATCCTAGAAACAAGCTCTCTACCAAGGGCCCGACCTACGCAGATATGGTCGATGTTTCCTTCGCAGTCGGAAGACATCTGCATGAGAGGCGAGTAATCAAAAGTCTGCAAACATGTAGGCCAGATCTGTAAAACGGATATGCACACAACATGTCACAGAACAAGACCAAATTCTAGAAGTGTGGATTAAA
>CAJHNH020008492.1:362593-392593 GCA_905116865.2 Candidula unifasciata
CTTATTCTTATTCTTATTCTTCGTCTTGATATGGCAAAATAGTTACGCTTCCGAGACAAAATGCTGTTTATTAGCCAATCTTCCTTGATGTTCAGATCTTTAAGTACGTTTCTTTTTCTTTGTCCATGACATTCTGAAAATGAGATGTCTGAGAATGGCTGCAGGAGTGACCAGACAAGATAAAATCAGGAATAAGGTCGAGAGAATATATTTGGCACAGAACCAATTCTAAATTATGTAAAAAGACAGCAAATCAAAGTCTTTTCCCACTTAAAGAGAATGGCATATGACGCCATACCATGCAAGACATACACTAAAAGAAGCGAATGACGTAGAGCACAAGGTAGACAATAAATGAGATGGAAAGATAGCATAAGACAAGCTCTACATCAGCACGCTGTGTTTTTGATCGAAGTGGCCAAAAAAACCAGAAGCAAAATATCTTTCTCGAAACCCTAAGCGTAAGAGGAAATGAAGAAGATTTATACGTATGTAATTATTCTAGTTTCGTTTTTTCTTTTTTTTTTGCCTTTTATAGCATAGGGCAATCCCAATCAGCATAAAGAAAAATCTGGTACAAAGCATATTTATTCCCGCCCTTTGCTATCAATGCCAGACGTGGTCAGTCGAAAACGAAAATTAATAACCATGATAATAAGGTGTCTGAGAAATGCTGTAGGAGTGACCAGAAGAAATGCAATCAGGAATGAGGGCACACGAGATAAAGACGGTACAGAACTAATCCTAAATTACATACGAAGACAGCAAATTAAATTGTTTGCTCACTTGGAGAGAATGCCTTATGATGTTATACCATACAAACCATATACAAAAAAAAAGAGAAGGACGTAGACCAGGAGGTAGAAAAAGAACAAGATTGGGAAGATAACATCAGAGAAACTCTACAGCACCACAATGTGTCTATGATCGAAGCAGCCAGAAGAGCACGAAGCAGGACCTTATATCTCCCTCGACACCCGAAGAGGTAAAAGGAGGACAAAAAGAAGAAGATTCGTTTGCCATTTAGCACATTTCTACTTTTATTAGTAATCACCTAAACAAGGCAGGTACACCGAGATCCTACTCCCACTCGAAACAATTTGAAGGACATTGTGAACCCCCGCCCAAACCCCTGCTTTTTCCCTCAGATGTTTTCTTTGTTTCGGTTCCCCTGTAACACAATGCTTAAGGACTGGTTATCAGTTGTCAATGTTCCGCTCGTTCCTCTTGCTATTTCACTCCGAGGGAGAAGATAGTGAA
The DNA here is from genome assembly GCA_905116865.2 of Candidula unifasciata. Classification (NCBI taxonomy): domain Eukaryota; kingdom Metazoa; phylum Mollusca; class Gastropoda; order Stylommatophora; family Geomitridae; genus Candidula; species Candidula unifasciata. The sequence continues at coordinate 363,854 of CAJHNH020008492.1, forward strand.
AGTGAAGCTGAAGTTGCGGTGAACATAATTGACGTCCATTGTTTACTAGGTATGTATACACATAAATCACGATGTTTTGTTTTCCTTGTTCACTTTCTTTCTGTCTTCTCTCTTTGTTATTCCTTGTCTACCCTGGGATAATGAGAGTTATGTGCAGTGTGAGTTTGGATTTAACACACGCAATTTTTTCTACATTTAGCAGGCAAAACATTTACGGAGCAAGCAAAAAATTCAATGCCAGTTGGGCGCTGTGTGTATGTGTATTTTCTTCTTTGTAATTATGATTTTATTTTGTGTATGTGTGTATTGCTGGTAAAACTATGGGGGTGACTGCAGTCAAGCTAATACAATGAATTCCAAAGAAATTTGACTAAAAAGCTCAACAAAATGGGAAAAAGGAAAACGTGCACAAAACAACACAACGTAACGTTTCGGCCAGGCAGCCTTTTTCAAACAAACACCTGTGTTTGAAAAAGGCTGCCTGGCCGAAACGTTACGTTGTGTTGTTTTGTGCACGTTTTCCTTTTTCCCATTTTGTTGAGCTTTTTAGTCAAATTTCTCTGGAATTCAGTGTATTGCTGGTGTTTGTTGGTGTATATGTGTACTGCAGCTGTTTCCATATTATGTTGTTGTAAATGCGTGTTTTATTTCGTGTCGTTTGGGACTTGTGTAAATTATTTCTCATAATTACAGAATTATTTGGTTACATTTTTGATGTTATATTTCTAACAAATATAACTTTGTTAATGTTAACAAATCAGAGAATGTAAGGGAAATGTGACCATACCTTGAGGCTGACGTAGCCGTTCAATCAGTTAATCAATCAGGCACCGTCTCCACAGTGAAGGTTGGCTGGACTAGATCACCAGCTGGCTGTGTTTAACTTTTGATGCACGCTCTCTCAAACTGTTATTTGTTTTCCCCTTCCCCCTCTTCGGTAAATCTCTTTTCATTCCCAGGCTTTTCATAACTTCTGCAACTGATTATTTTGCATCCGTGAAATACAAACCGTCGGAAGCCAAGGGGATGTATTATCCAGTTTCGTCCTTTTTAGGATACAATTTTTTGTTATTTGAAGCCCCACCCTGGCTTTTGCCAGGGGCCGCAACATAGGCAGGCCATAAAATGGCTGAACGCGGTTTCTGGGACCTCTCCACGGCGATCCTCATCCATATGGTGGCAGTTTGCGTCATCGGGTGTTTATCGCTTGTGTGATGTCCTTGTGGGGTAGAAAGTCAGTCAGTCAGTCAACCAAGGGGAAACCACGGCTGTATCATCCCTAGTAAATCATGCCTCAAAATCGCAGATTGTGGAGAGGTATGATCGCCCACGTCAGTCAGCAAGGCACCTGATGATGATGATGATGATGATGATGAAATACAGTCTATTCCTCTGCACGGTTACATTTCTAGAGCCATTCTCGTACCGCTGTCCCAGAACCACAAGAACGACCCCCATCCAACCAAGTCCACCTAGGGGAGCGAACCACAATACTCTAGAATCATGAAATTATTCACCGCATTCGCTAGCATTTAAACCACAAAACCTAACATATGACCAATACGGGTGGTGAACAATAATTCCTTTTAAGGTTGAACGAGATATCTGGGATTAGCTGTGTAAGTTTACCATGCAGGATGAGACTCTTGAATTCTACGAGGTGGTCAAACCATGCGGTTAAGCCTGGGCGGGTTGAAACCCAAACCATGAGGTTGGAGCCTGGGAGGGTTGAAACCCAAATCATAAGGTTGGAGCCTGGGCGGGTTGAAACCCAGATCATGAGGATGGAGCCTGGGAGGGTTGAAACCCAGATCATGAGATTGGAGCCTGGGCGGGTTGAAACCCAGATCATGAAGATGGAGCCTGCAGTGAAATCACGTTTACTGTACATATGTATTACGAGATTTATGTTATTTTTCTTTTATTTGGTTATGCGTCACAGCAGTGGCCCAGACTTTGACGGGTGATAGGAGTTTTACAGTAGCTGAAATGCAGTAAAACCTGGTTAAAACGAACTAGTTTGAGACAAACACCGCTTATCGTGAACAAAGCGTGGGCCCCACCAGGGATGTATTATTCGTAATACAGCAATTTAGTTCAGGCCTAGGGTACCCAACGGTAAGCAAATAACCTGCTGCATGCTTTTCTATTCACCTCTTGATGTTATCGTTTCTGATATTGTCTTCCCCGTGTGGGATTCGGGGGCCCCAATGCGGGGGAAACAAGAAATAGGCCTACTGCCTCCCCAAAAAGCATGTCGTAGAAGTAAACTTGTCATCTTACGCGGGAGATGGAGGGGGGGGGGAGGAAAATAATTTGAAGTCTGAGTTCATCTGCCTGAGGTGCAAGGAACCAACAGCCTGCATACAAACAAGCTAGAAATGTAAAACAGACGTGCAGATAATACTCAGGTTCTAGAACAAGACTAAAGTCCAGAGGTGGACGAACAACCAGAACTTTCTGCCGGAGGTTACAGCTGGTGAACGCGATGAAAAAGACACTGTCTCTTCTTGCTGCGATTCGAATGTATCGCAGACGAAGTCACCAAGTTGCATATCCACCAAGGCTATTTAAAAATCTGTGTTAGTTAATGTCCTATCTTCAGACTGGAAAGTCTCTGCCTAACTTATCTCTATAGAATTGCAATGATAATGGAAGGGGAAAGTAAAATTTATGGCATACAATATGAGTTAATCAACACAAAGTGGCAGTCGGTAAAAAGATAACTTTTTATTTCAATAATATCTTTTGACATGTCCTCTTCGTTACGTTCCATTCTGCTGACGCTGCGGTAATGAGCTGATTTAGAATCCATGAATGCCTACAGCTTTTCTATTATTTTAATTGTCTAGTGTGCTTTCTAGCTTGGGTTGTACGGGAAACCTTAGAGAAAATGAATAATAGTACAATGATTAACTAAATTGTGTAGGTCTATTTCTTCTTCTTTTTCTTCTTCTTCTTCTTCTTCTTCTTCTTCTTCTTCTTCTTCTTCTTCTTCTTCTTCTTCTTTCTTCTTCTTCTTCTTCTTCTAAAGCCCTATTCTGCCTTTCAGTGTCAGGTTTGAAGAAACATTCTGTGCGACCCTTGGTATGTGCTGCGTAGAGGCTAATGTTTACAACCTCGTATATTCTATCTAACATTTGCATCGTCGACCTCTAGTGCTGCTTTTATTATGTCTTTGTGACAGGGCTCTCTCTGTTGTACTCTCTAGTGGTTGTCTTGAAACATGCTCAGCCTATTTGATCTGTTGTCTCTTGATGTCGTTAAGTACTGTTTCGGTACCACCTGTCTTCTGTTACGTCGAATGTTGGGCGGCGTATGCCAAACTTGACATCCCCCATTGTGTGAGGGGCTTCGGGCGGAGAAGCACACTTGGGAGGATACAAGCCTTATCCTAGGAGGTTGAAATTCAACTTGAAAACTTTGTTAGAGCATGGCAGACCTGCTTAGCCTTGGCTGGCAGCTGGTCTAGGAGGGAAGCTCAGACAGGCGGACAGATAGAGCACTGCTCTCCTGATCTGGCAGCTTCTGCAGCCTGCTTGTTTCCAAACGTACTGGTGTTACCTTTCCTTTGGAATAAATAAGGCAGGTCGAGGAAGGGATCATAATGCATTGGCAACATATAGTCTCTACAATACTAACCAGGCTTTGTGCTATGAAGGACGAACAAAATAAATATAAATCCAAGCTTCGACTTGGCTCTTGGAATGTGAGAACCATGTGTCCCGTGTTTTCCATTGTCCTGAAAAACATTAATGATGTTAATTAATATTCGGATCAGTTGAGAGTCCAACTGGAAGAAAAGACAGATTATTATATCCAGATCCTAGGAGACCATGTTTACCCAGAGTCACATTGTGGCTTTCGTGGGAACTGGTCTACCGTTGATTTGACATTCTCATTAAAACAGTTGCAGGAAAAAAAAGCCGTAAACAAAATAAACCTCTGTATGTTATTGATCTTACCAAGACATTTGATTTGGTAAGTCGAAAAGGTCTGTTCAACACACTGGAAAAGATTGGGTGTCCACCTAAAAAGTACAATCAGCTTTGAAGGTGTAACATTGGAGGAGTTTGTAATCAACAACTGAGTGAAGCACGGATGTGTACTTGCTCCTACCCTCTTTTGAATATGCTTCTCACTTCTTTTGGAACATACCTTTCGAGGCATTAAGTGGTAGGACAAGGTAACAAACGCTAAGGTATTAAAAAGAGCAGGTACTACTACAGCCTACCCAATGCTCAGTCTACGAAGGCTAAGGTGGCTGAATCCCACCTGGAGAATGGAGGATGGCAGAATCGCTAAGGACATCCTTTATGGTGAACTATAGACGGACAGAAGATGTCGAGGCCGACCTCTCCTACGATATAAAGATGTGTGCAAGCGGGACATGAATCATACAGGTATTGAGTGGACTCGCGGGAATAAAACGCCATGGACCGTATTGTGTGGAGGCGTAACATCAGGAAGGGAATGAGAATGAAGGAATAAATGATTGCAAAAAGGATGAGAGCTGAGAGTCTAATAAGAAACAGACTAAACGTTGACAACAATGGTCCTGAAATCCGATGCTATACCCGACATTTTTAAACGCGAGTCACACTTGCCATCGCCATTGGCTGTGAGTCCCATGCCTTCTCAGCGCAATATACCACTAACGTCTGGATAGACAGAAAGATGCCAATTATAGCCCAATTTTATGAAGGCGTGGATGAGAGTCATTTACTTTAGCAGCATTTTTGGGATCGACACATGAACGGGGAAGTCAATAAGTAAGTCACAAATTGTTGTTTAAAAAAAAATACAAATAAAATAAAGGCGACAACTTAAAAACTTTTTTTTTTTTTTTTGGGGGGGTAACACATACACTGTCCCTTTATTTTTCAAAACATTTTTCTACAAACAATGATGCACGTGTCCCATCGTTTCATCAGTCCACCCAAACCTACTGCACATAACTGCGTATTCTGTTTCTAAACCACATTTTCACTTCACATTTACCTTCTGTGTCATTCGCGAAATATTTCCCGCCGCGGTGGGTTTTCAGTGGACCACAAATGCATTAGGCTGTATGCTGAACCAGAGCACCTAATTGCAGCTGCTGCAGAGTTGACTGTTACTCGCATGTAAGCTCTAAGCATCTCCTCCACGTGCTGCACGGATGCGTCTGTTGTAATTTCAGCAGGACGACCAGATCAAAGTTCATCAACAATTTAAGGAAGCATTTAATTATGAATGTCCTTTTCAGGCAGCCTTTTTGTCCAAGAGAACACAGAAAACAGCACGTTTTTCTTTGAGGCCAAACTCCGTAGGTAAAACAGCTGTATTATTTCTGTCTTGCGAAAACGTATGCTACACCTAACTAACGGAGACATAAAGTTAGACTGACACATAATGACACATAATGACACATAATGACACATAATGACACATAATGACACATTTAGAAACCACCAACTATATTTTCCTGTTCTTCCGTAACCATTTTTTACTTAATTATTGACTTCCTGTCATCACTTAACCATTTGGGACTTACTTATTGACTTCCCCTCGTAGTATTAGAATAACTACGACAAGAAGGATATCATCGACATAGAAATTGCTTGTAGTATTAGAGTCTTCGCCAAGAAGGATACAATTTGTCATAGAAATCGTTAGGGCGCAAATATACAACTGCAAAATAGATTTCACTAAGAATCTGGAACAAACTAAACTTCAAGATCATCAAAGTTAAAGAGCAGCCGTTGCTATTTTGTTTAATTTTGCTGTCAGTTTCGGTCAGACTTTGCAGCAACTGAGCACGTCAATGCTTCCATGCACTTTGAAGTTCCGGAAGATCGGGATTCTTTTTCTTTTAGTTGCAGATCGCGATTATTTGCTTTCGGGTGTAGATCGGGATTATTTGCTTTCGGATGTAGATCAGGATTATTTGCTTCCAGGTGTCGATCGGGATAATTTGCTTTCGGATGTAGACGGGGATTATTTGCTTTTGGATGAAGATCGGGATAATTTACTTTTGGGTGTAGATCGGGATTATTTTCCTTTTGGATGTAGATTGGGATTATTTTCCTTTTGGGTGTAGATCGGGATTATTTTCTCTTGATTTTTTTATGTAGATCAGGAATATTTGGGGAAAGGAGATCGGAGGGGAGGGGGGGGGGGGTATGTCGATAGAGATTATTTTCTATTGGATGTAGGATATGATTATTTTCTTTTGCATGTAGATCGTGATTTTTTGTTCTTTTGGATGTAGATCGGAAGAGGAACAGCTGGTCGAGCCGTTGCGACGTCGGGCACGTATGCGGGAGACTCTGGTATTTGGGAAATAGATAATGGTTATTTTCTTTCAGACGTAGATTGTGATTTTTTTTTTTTTTTTTTTTTTTTTTTTTTGGTTTCTACATAGGTAGCAGAGGATTTGGAACCTAGCTGTATAGGACCCTTGAGTACCGCCATCTCCCCCACTGAAAATTTTAGGGGCTTACCCCCGCCCTCCATCAACCCTCTCCAAATTCCTCTAGACCAGTGTTTCCTAAACCTTTCTTCGTCGCAGCCCCTTTTTTCAGTTACATTTTTTTCACGGCGCCCAAACCTAAGTAAAAGTATGACAATTTGTGTCTTGGTGAAATTAATTATGAAGCTTTTACAATATTTTGTGTCGCTCTTGTGAAGAGGTCGCGGCTCCCCGGGGCGCCGTGGAGCACAGATTGATAATCTCTGCCCTAGACAATTAGTAATGAGGCTAAATGGTCCGTAGCCATGAAAATAATTTTTTTTCAAGTATTTAGTAATAAATTTTATATTATTTCAAATGTATTAGTATATTTGTTTACAATTCAGCACACTATTATTATTCATTTAAACAAGGTTTGCGCTTCACGAGGCCCCACACTCTATAAAGTTATAAGAGGGCTGAGGTGACCGATGTCATTGTAATGGCGCCACCGATAAGCAGTATACCAAGTTATTGTTTTTTTTTTTTTAGAGCTGTTTACGTTTTCCGGCCCATCTACACACTTTCTCAGTCTGATCTAGGTTAGAGGCGTCTCACGTTGTACAGCTTTCTTCGAAAAGAGTCCCTCATGTAACCTAGGCTCAGCTGTGGGTGGGTGGGGCATGATGCTGACCACAACACCCACCAAGTGCCGTTTGGTTTATAAAGCTATGATCTAGTCATGTGAAATAAAGTAAGGGTCCCTTTTTTCACGCCTTTAGGCGTATACAGCATATAGGGCTAGACCTATATTTTATAGACCAATCGGCACAAGATGGGTGATGTGGTCAGCATCACGCCGACCGCCTCTACTTCCCGTGACTGCATCCGGTACCAACTTAAGGCTGGGTCGACCTTGAAGTCAAGGTCATTGTTTTTTAAAGTCTGGCTCCCCCAGGGGCGAACCCATGACCTTCCAATCCGCACGCGAGCGTCTAGCCGCTACGCCACGGCGACTCCCATGATCTAGTCATGTATGCCCAATATGTCTAAAGGCGTGAAAAGGGTCCTTGTGTATGTCACATTTGTTGAGATCTGATAGTTGACTTTATTTGGTTTTAATTAGGGCTGTACCGAATATTCGCTTCGTATTTGCTTCGGGGCCGAATAGTGGACCTAATAACTATTCGGTATTAGGCCGAATAGTTGCATTCGGGCCGAATACGAATAGTGGTTACCTTACACCCGCTTCTGGACTGGTGGAAAATAAACATATCAAGATTTCCCACCTTGGTTCATACTGCCAAGCGTTATCTTTGTGCACCACCTACGAGCGTACCAAGTGAACGTCTGTTTAGTACAACTGGACAGCAAAAAACAAGAGGTTTTGAAAGAGGCGGGAGCCCGAAGACAACTACTCACAGGCGTCAGAAGGAGACAGTCATGTCATAAGATGAGGGAAAATGGAACATGTGGTGACCACTGAAAAGTAATGTGGAAGGAGAGATAGAGGAAGACAACGAGAGAAGTTTCTTCACAGTCTTGTTGCATGGCATGGAGGTGTGTCAGCACACGAACTAATACATGCTGCAGGAGATCGCAGATTGTGGCGAGGCATAATCGCCCATGCCAGTCGCCAAGCACCTGATGATGATGAATCACTATTCGTATTCGTATTCGTATTCGGCCGAATAGTTGGTCCAGCTATTCGTATTCGGCCGAATAGTGAAAATCACTATTCGGTACAGCCCTAGTTTTAATGCAGCTTCACTGTTGACAGTGGGGTGTGGTAATCTCTCTAGCAAACCTCTACACCCCGGGTAGAAGAGGATCGACTAAGTAAGTAAGTCACACTGTACTTCGGCACTTTCCTATGTGCCCCGGTATGTTAACATAGATCATTGGAGGCGAAGCTCTATAAAGTGTACGAATATAAATGTAACAAAGCAAATAATATCATTAGACAGATATCTTCTGTACTGCAAACGGGGAATGGATGGGAGACCAGGATAACAAATGACATCGAGAGAACACTGATCAGCGAAGTACTTTTAACGGTACTGGGTTATCAGGGCCGATTGGCCTAAAAAAATTTGTCAAGCCCTATTCGCCCCATACACCGGAAGTCGTGGATAAGCGTTCTTTATCTGTACTTTTGACAAGGAACATGCAGATTAACAGGACGATGGTGATGGTTGTGGATTAATTTGTTTTAATTCCTCTAAAAATAAATGAAAATGTAAAAACCAAATAGAATTCATTGATATATTTACTCTTCAGTTTTGTAATAAAACACTAACAATGAATAAACAATGGTGGGGAACAATGAAGCTTTAGAAATGGTATTGTACAGACAGCAACAAGTAATCAATATAGTCTGTGAAGCAACAAATTAGGAATCCTTACAAAAACTAGGACTTTAAAATACAAATGAGATCTGGGGCATGCAAGAAAACTCGGTTTCTTCAAGAAAACCCTACCTTAGTAGTCAATATAGTTCCCCCTGGGGGGGGGGGGGGGCGTTGGAACTATCCAGGATAGCGGTGGCAACCACTGGTGTAACTAGGGAGGGGCGCTGAAACTATCCAAGGGGCGGTAACAACCACTGATGTGGCTATTGAGATTTGCTTTTAATACTTTTTATTGAATTTATAAAAAGTCGGAGAGTTGCCGTAAAACAGTGCCTAGACGGTTGACTGTCGACCCATGAGACTTTGGATCGAATCCACACTGATTCGAATCTTTATAAAATTAATTTAGCTCCCAGGTCAACCCAGACTGAAATAGGTACCAGGTAATGTTCTGGGAAGTAAAGACGGCCAGTGAGGTGTTGACCACATCGCCCGCCGAGTACTGATTGATCTATTACAAACTAAAACATATGTGCCTAGCACCACATGTTTGATGCGCTAATGGCGATAATAGGGTCCTTAATTTGTGTATCTCCATATGTATTGGAAGGCCCGAATGTAAGACGGGCCTGCGTGCCTAATTTGTGACCCTTTGAAAATAAAGTTAGTTTGTTCGTTCGTATCTTCCTCCGAGGTCAGAGGGCATCTGTCTGAGACGCGAGCATTTGACAGTCGGCATACAAATAAGCAGATCTGTAAAAATAGACGTGCAAGCTAAATTCAAGATCTGGAACAAGACTGAAGTCCAGAAGTGGACGAACGACCAGATCTTTCCGTCGAGGTTTAACAACGGTAAACACAGGCCTTTACAAAATCCGTGATGCGAATGGTGTCTTTCACTTTTCCATAAAGCTTAGTTTCCATTGAAACGTCGATCTGGGCATCTCCTCCTTGGTTTTGGCCAGCTGTTTTCTCCCTATGCTCTTCTCCTGGACAAATAGAGATGAGAATTGATACTATCAGAAAAATATCGAGTGAGAAATGATACCCTCAGAAAAATATCGAGTAAGCAGTAATACTATCAGAAAAAATATCGAGTGAGAAATGATACAAACAGACAAATATATCGGATCTTTCTTGTGAGTAGGAAAGCTGGGCCATAAACATGTCTCCAATGAAGTAATTTGCTTTTAAATTCGTCTAATTAATTTTACCATTTCACAAGAAGACCTGGCAAATAAAATATCTTTGAATGTGCTTGTTTCAAACGCCATATATTAAATGATACAAGCAAATACACTCACGCGCGCGCGCACACACACACATATACACACAAGCAAGACGGGGATTAGAGGAGTGGAAAAGACGAAGACATGATGCGAGCTGCATGCCATAGCAAATGAAAGTGCATACTGTGACATGCTTTGGTTGAGAAGTAGGAGGAGAAGGAGGGGGAAACGTGGGGAGGGGAGGGTAATGAGGAGCATGAGAAGAAGATGGAGAATGTGAACATTTGCTTTCAACTTTTTTTTTTTTTTTTTTCAGTTGCCTGTTCTGTAAGGAAATGATGTCCGGTCTTTCAACTCCTTTTCGTAAAAATTCTCACGCGAAAAGATAGTTTTCTCATACAATTAACATAGTCCTCAATTTCTCAACGCGTATTATAGATGGGTTTTTATATATATATATATATATATATATATATATATATATATATATATATATATATATATATATATATATATATATATATATATATATATATATAGGGCTGTACCGAATATTCGCTTCGTATTCGCTTCGGGGCCGAATAGTGGACCTATTGACTATTCGGTATTCGGCCGAATAGTTGCGGTCGGGCCGAATACGAATAGTAGTTACCTTACACCCCCTTCTGCATACATTGCCTTAATGCTGACAACATGGAACGATAGGTTTTGTTGATAGCTAATGCAGCTTTCCTGCATTAACTAAGCTGTCAGTGACAATTTCCAAGTTTAGTTACTTGTTACAATACTTAGGATTCTTTCATTCCTAGTTATTAGTTACCACAGACTGACTGAAGGATGCAGAACATAAAATGTTTTTAAATGTTTACTACTATTCTGTACAAATACTAACTAGACATGGAAAGAATATAAACTCCGGCCACATCCGAGTCGATAATGTGGAAATCAAACGAATGGAAATATATAAGTACTTGGACTTCAACTGCTCCAACAGGCTGAGAGAAGAAATACAATCTAGAATACAATCTAGAATACAATCTAGAAATAAAGTATACTATGCCCTTCAACATCTACTAAAGTCAAAGTGATGACTCGCAACACCAAGATCAAAATATATAAAACGGTAATAAGACCAGTCGTTTTAAATGGCTGTGAAACTTGAAGCAGAAATACAAGAGATGAGGCCTTATTACAGTCTTACGACAATCTTTGGACCCCTCAAAGATGCTAACAGCGGGGAATGGAAAGTGAGAAGCAACAACGTAACACATAATATGTTTAAATCACCATTGATCACTGGCATAATGACAGCTAACAGACTAAAATGGTTGGGGCATATTGAGAATCTCAGATGACAGAGAAGTAAAAACGGTATACACCTGAGAGAGGATGGGCGTAGACCACGAGGCAGACAAAAAAAGAAGTTCGAGAGATAATGTCCAGCCAGACCTGCAAATAACATGTGTCACAGATTGTGAAGATAAGGCCAACCAGAGAGATGAATGGAGACGAGTGATATCTGCAGCACTAAACCTGAAGGGCTCAGAATGCTAAAGAGGATGACTGTTCTGTGCTACTTTATGTGAAGTTAAAGTTCAGCGTACATTTGAAATTGCAAATGTCTCTTTTTTTTTTTTTTTTTTTAAAGATATATTTTACACAATATACACAATTCTTATTCGTATTCGGCGGAATAGTTGGTCCCGTTACACAAAATAACTATTCGGTACAGCCCTAGTTTAAATTACATCGAACGGCCGAGCGAACGATGGTTTTGAAGGAGATGCAAATGATGACAACTGGAAAGATCTGTGGAAGGTGGGATAGCGGAAGACAACGATAGAAGATTTTTGACAGTCTTTTTGCATGGCATGGAGGTGTGTCAGCACGCGAACTAATACAGGCTGCAGGAGATCACAGATGGTGGCAGGGCATAATCGCCGACGCCAGTCGGCAAGGCACCTGATGATGATTATATACTATTCGTATTCGGCCGAATAGTTGGTCGCACTATTCGTATTCGGCCGAATAGTGAAAATCACTATTCGGTACAGCCCTAATATATATATATATATATATATATATATATATATATATATATATATATATATATATATATATATAGATATATATATATATATATATATATATATATATATATATATATATATATAATCTTACAGTGTTTTTAAAAGAATACACTTTTCTGCTCTACGTGTTTTTCAAAGAACTTCACAATGCTGCAAAGATAATGGAATTCATCGCGTTTCCACTAATTTCGGAACGACCAGATTTCATTACTATACCCCCCCCCCCCCAAACCCCCTTTTCACCCTAAAGTATTTATGATGTTAATTAAATAAGCAAAGCCGCCAAGAAACCGATCACAAACAGCATATTCATATTAACACTGTGCTACAAGTGCCAGACTGAATATTTAGCAAATGCTCAACTGCGTAAACATTTATGTTTGTGAGATGAACTACTCGAGAAAAGCCGCCAACTTAATCATCAGATACCAAGAATTTTTAATTTTTTTTTTTCTTCTGTGTGTTCTCCCTGCCAGTGGTTTTCAGATAAGGCGACAGGCCTCTGTGGAGTCTCTAGAGCGATACATGTTTTCCATTATTCCATACAGCTTATTCCACTAAAACGTCGATCTGGGAATCTCTTCTTTGGTTTTGGACAGGTGTTTCCTCTCCAAGCTATTCTCCTACAGATTTTGAGAGGAGAAATGATACTATCAGAAAGATATCCAGTAGGAGATGACACCGTCAGAAAAATATCGGGCTATCCTCCGAATAACGGTCCTAAATTATCGAGGCGGAAAAAATACCCTAACAGGGCCTCAATTAGGTGTCAATTGCGCACTTCCGTCGTCTTTAATTCGGCGACTTCCGCCACCGCGGCGTTGATTGGGGTTAAACTAGATGGCTGGGACTCACGAGCAGCAGCTACCGCATCTCCTGCAGCTTCCTTCATTTTATTTGCTCGTGAGTCCTAGCCATCTAGTTTAGCCCTAATCCATGCCGCGTTAGCGGCGTGTGGAATACCCTTGGCGGTGGCGTTATAGTCCCCGGAAGTGCGCAATTGACATGTGACTGAGGCCCTGTTAGGGTATATTTTCCGCCTCGATAATTTAGGACCGTGGTCCGTTGGATAGCCAAATATTGAGTGAGAAACGATACCATCAAAAATAGATATCATCAGAAAAACATCCAGTGAGAAATGATACTAGATAAATATTGAGTGAGAAATGAAACTAGATAAATATTGAGTGAGAAATGATACTAGATAAATATTGAGTGAGAAATGATACTAGATAAATAGTGAGTGAGAAATGATACTAGATAAATATTGAGTGAGAAATAATACTAGATAAAAATTGAGTGAGAAATGATACTAGATAAATAGTGAGTGAGAAATGATACTAGATAAATATTGAGTGAGAAATGATACTAGATAAATATTGAGTGAGAAATGATACTAAATAAATATTGAATGAGAAATGATACTGGATAAATATTGAGTGAGAAATGATACTAAATAAATATTGAGTGAGAAAAGATACTAGATAAATATTGAGTGAGAAATGATCCTTGATAAATATTGAGTGAGAAATGATATTAGATAAATATTGAGTGAGAAATGATACTAGATAAATATTGAGTGAGAAATAATACTAGATAAATATTGAGTGAGAAATGATACTAGATAAATTTTGAGTGAGCAATGATACTAGATAAATTTTGAGTGAGCAATGATACTAGATAAATATTGAGTGAGAAATAATACTAGATAAATATTGAGTGAGAAATGATACTAGATAAATATTGAGTGAGAAATGATACTAGATAAATATTGAGTGAGACATGATACTAGATAAATATTGAGTGCGAAATGATACTAGATAAATATTGAGTGAGAAATTATACTAGATAAATATTGAGTGAGAAATGATACTAGATAAATAATGAGTGGGAAATGATACTAGATTTTTTTTAAAGTAAGCCTTTTGTTATGACAGTTATTAGAATTTTTCCCAAATATAATGTTACCGAGATCGGCCTGTATGACATTGCTATCTTGTTCTTTAAAGGGAATAATTGTGGATTGTTTCCATTGCCGATAAATTTCTCCCTCTCTCCATATCTCATTTTTAAAAAAACGTAATTTGCTTCAAGGTTTTTTCCTGATAACATTTTCATTATTGTGTAATTAGGAATGGCAGTCCCTGCTGCATTAAACAATAAAACCAAAAATACATGGATGTCATAGCAAGAGGATGTCCACACAGAATATGGATTGATGACATTACAGACATTACATCCACAAGAAATGACATTACAGACATTACATCCACAAGAAATGACATTACAGACATTACATCCACAAGAAATTACTTTACAGACATTACATCCACAAGAAATGACATTACAGTCATTACATCCACAAGAAATAACATTACAGGCATTACATCCACAAGAAATGATATTACAGACATTACATCCACAGGAATGGACATTACAGACATTACATCCACAAGAGATGACATTACAGACTTTGCTTCCACAAGAAATGACAATACAGACACTGTACATTCACAAGAAATTACATTACAGACACTGTACACACAAAAGAAATTACATTACAGACACTGTACATCCACAACAAATTACATTACAGACATTACATCCACAAGAAATTAAATTACAGACATTATATCCAATAAGAAATTACATTACAGACATTACATCCACAAGAGATAACATTACAGACATTACATCCACAAGAAATGATATTACAGACATTACATTCACAGGAAATGACATTACTGACATTAGATCTACAAGAAATGACATTACAGACATTACATCCACAAGAGATGACATTACAGACATTGCATCCACAAGAAACGACATTACAGACATTGTACATTCACAAGAAATTACATTACAGACACTGTACATTCACAAGAAATTACATTAAAGACACTGTACCTCCACAAGAAATGACATTAGAGACACTGTACATCCACAAGAAATTACATTACAGATACTGTACATCCACAAAAAATTACATTACAGACACTGTACATCCACAAGTAATTACATTACAGACACTGTACCTCCACAAGAAATGACATTACAGACACTGTACATCCACAAGCAATTACATTACTGACACTGTACATCCACAAGAAATGACATTACAGACACTGTACATCCACAAGAAATGACATTAAAGACACTGTACATCCACAAGAAATACATTACAGACACTGTACATCCACAAGAAATGATAATACAGACACTGTACACACACAAGAAATTACATTAAAGACACTGTACATCCACAAGAAATGACATTACAGACACTGTACACACACAAGAAATGACATTACAGACACTGTACATTAAAAAGGAATTACATTACAGACACTGTACATCCACAAGAAATGACATTACAGACACTGTACAATCACAAGAAATGGCATTACACACCGTGTACATTAACAAGAAATTACATTACAGACACTGTACATCCACAAGAAATGACCTTACAGACACTGTACATCCACAAGACATGACAATAAAGACACTGTACATCCACAAGAAATGACATTACAGACACTGTACATCCACAGGAAATGACATTAAAGACACTGTACATCCACAAGAAATGACTTTAAAGACACTGTACCTCCACAAGAAATGACCTTACAGACACTGTACCTCCACAAGAAATGACATTACAGACACTGTACATCCACAAGAAATGACATTACAGACACTGTACATCCACAAGAAATGACAATAAAGACACTGTACATCCACAAGAAATGGCATTACAGACACTGTACATCCACAGGAAATGACTTTAAAGACACTGTACCTCCACAAGAAATGACATTACAGACACTGTACATCCACAAGAAATTACATTACAGACACTGTACATCCACAAAAAATTACATTACAGACACTGTACATCCACAAGAAATGACATTATAGACATTGTACATTCACAAGAAATTACATTATAGACCTTGTACATCCACAAGAAAGTACATTACAGACACTGTACATCCACAAGAAAGTACATTACACTGTAAATCCACAAGAAATTACATTATAGACACTGTACATCCACAAGAAATTACATAACAGACATTGTACATCCACAAGAAAAAGACATTGAAGACATTGTAAATCCGCACACTATGGCAGTATATAGTGCAAGACTGTCGATTAAGGCACAGAAACAATGTGATCACAAGAACTGTTGGAACAACACCCATCGTCAAATTTATTGAGAAACAGAGAATGAAATGGCTTGGCCATCTAATGAGAATAAAATCAACGATGCCAGCAGCAAGAGCGTACAACCTGAAAATCAAAATATCAAGAGACAGGGGAAGACTGAGAAGAATATGGATTGAAGGAGTCACTGACACTTGAGACTGCATAACATCACGGCATATTAAGCGACTGAGCGCGCTCTGGCTTGGCTACCGATCGTTCGATGAACTGCGACGTTTAGCGGAATAAGCAGATATTGACAAAAAGAAGAAGAAGAATAACTGATGATGAAGATAGTGATGATGAAGATGATGATGTGATGAGGCTAAGGATGAGGATGATGGTATTGCGACTGCGTGATGATGATGATGCCTCCAATTAGTCGCTTTTTGGAGAGGCAGTGTTTCCGTTCTTGTTCTGCCAACAATGGGGATCAGGAACCTGCACGAGGATATTTGTTAAGTCACGATGTTATGTCAGCCGCCGTGGCCTAGCGTCTAGACACTCGCCTGCGGATCGAAAGGTCGTGGTTTCTGTTCCCGACGGTGGCCGGACTTTTTTTTAAATGACCTTGGCTCCCAGGTCGACCCAGTCTCTAGTGGGTACCAGGTACAGTCCTGGGAAGTAAAGGCAGCCGCCGTAATGCTGACCACATGACCCAGCAAATGCCGTTTGGTCTATAAAATATAGGTCAAGCCCTATATACCCAATACGCCTGAAGGGCTTTGAAAAGTTACTTTACTTTTATAATGTTATCTCATTGAGTCAATTGTTTGAACCCATTCGGTTTAATCTGTTACTTTATATGTTTCCATTTTTGTTTCACGTCATGTAGTCCAAGACAATCCTTAAACGATAAATACTATGTTTTTCAAGCGCTTGCATCAACAATTCTTTAATGGGTGTCATGAGATGCCTCTCTTCGCTGTAGGTACACATATTTTATGTATATTAATATATATAATAAACAAACAGACAATCTATTGATCGGCACTTATAGCAAGAAGTAGAAGGAAAGGACAGACTAGACATGGGGTGAATTCCGTGATTTTTACCAACAAAACATGTTTACTAAACTTTGTAAACTAATGAATGTATTTAATTTAACGAGTTAACGCGGATATTTTGAACTTCTTCTATATTCAGAAACAGCAAAAAGTAATGAATACAAACAGAACTCCTAAATACAACCAGAATTATTTGTCACAATAAGGACTTGAGACAGCAGATACAACTAGACTGAAATTAGTGAAAGTTTTTTTCGTCCGTTAAAAATATCTTTAGAGCACTTTATTGTCTGGTAATCAGATTAAACGCCCGTGTGTCACCGGGGCCCTCAAGGGAAGCAAAGTGAAGCATAGTGACACTGCACCCTACCAGGCATGTCGTAAGAGGCGACTAATGGTAGGGTTGAGCTTGAGGTTGGCTACTTCATCCTGTAAAAACCATAGCCACAAAAACCAACCAACCATGGATAAGTCAAAAAGAGAAGCAAGTAAAATCCAGCCAGCCAAGATGAGGGGAAGCTCTTTAAATAGAAGAAGTATGACACGGTGTGGAGAAAGCCGTAGGGAGTCCTGATCGTTGACGTACCTCCTCTCAGCTAGGAAAACCTCCAGAATTGGCACCTGGAATGTTACATTTCTCTATGATATAGGGAGAACAATGGAAGTAGCAAAGGAAATGAAACATTATAGAATTAGTATTTTAGGGTTATGTGAAACTAGATGGACTGGGGCAGGAAAAAGTATTCTAAATTCAGGGGAAACTATTTTGTTCTCAGGACACACAGGGGAAAATTCGCCCCACAGTGAAGGAGTGACTCTGATGCTATCAAAAGAAGCAGACAGGGCACTAATAGAATGGGAAGCTGTGAGTCCCAGAATAATAAGAACATCTTTTAGAACACTGAAACAGAAGGTGAACATGTCGGTAATACAGTGTTATGCACCAACAAATGATAAAGATGCATCTGTTAAGGAAGAATTTTACATGCAGCTTCAAAATATTATAAATAATGAAAGAAAGGGCAACTTGAAAATCTTGATGGGTGACTTGAATGCTAAGATAGGACCAGGCAACACAGGTTATGAAGAAATTATGGGAAAACATGGTCTAGGAGTAATGAATGAAAATGGAGAATTGTTCACAAATGTATGTGCAGGAAACCAGTATGTTATTGGTGGAAGTATTTTTCCCCATAAAATAATACACAAGGCAACATGGGAATCACCAGACGATAAGACAACTAATCAAATTGACCACCTATGCATTTGTGACGTAACGGATGTGGGTTTATGATTTACATGTGGAGTAGGAATTTTCCTCTCATCACATCCCCTCCACCAGATTAACTGAACTAAAATCCGAGCCATGTTGCTCTCAGACAAAGTCCTGGATATCCAAGAAAACAGCCATATTGGCTCGTAAATTACTTTAAAATTAGCTGCACTTGGTACCCACAAGAGAAGGAAAGGAGTTTCAGATGTCTATATCATTATACTGAATGAGTTATTAGACAGGGCAAATGACTCCTCCCGTCCAACCTTCTCCCGGTATTAATAATTAAAGAATTATTATTATTATTTAATGAGCCCCAACCAAATGGTATTCTATCTTAACAGTTTAATTAAACATGTACGAATAGACACATTTGGAATTACAAAAACTGATGCAGGATAGGACCATATATTTGATTTATTAACCTAGCAATCAGTGGATGACATTAACCATCATTATTATTTTAGACAGTGATGGTATGGAATGAAAGGCTTCAGCTAGATAACTGAGCACCTAAGATAAGAGTGAAGTGAAAATTGTGGTAATAAGTTTACACTCATAAAAACATAATGGTACATAACTTATTTCATAGAACCTCTAACAGCCGTGTGGCACTGTCAAGCTCTTCCACCTTCTCCTCCTAGTTCTCCTGGTTCCACCTGGTTCTCCACCTCATGCTCCACTTTGTTCCCAGCTGGCCGAGTTCTAACACAATGTAGTCTCATGCATGGACTGATCGTCACATGGGAGCTGTAATAATGGAAAAAAACACATACGTGTAGTATCTTGACTTACACTAAGAATACATGTATCAATTAATACGATATATAATAGTAAAATATATCTCATCACTCCTCATATTTCACATTCTCTGCAGTCTAGTCCGAAAGTCTTATGTCTTACATTGAAGTCACAAATCCTGCCTTTCCTCTCATGTTCTGTCATGATAGTTGACTTTCTAAGTCTGTTGTCCGTCATCACTCAGACGTCCAACTGGCTGACATTGATTTGACATAAACATGTGGCGCATGTTATGTGCTGAACATGCAAAACATTTTATACGTGCATGCTGTCCTGAATATTATCTTTCAGTGACAGTGAATTCTATACACCCCTTGTTCTTCCCCTGGGGTTATAAATCCCCTGTTTAGGTGAACACATTGAGTGAGCACATGGTAGGCACACAAAACGTAACAGCATATCTGCATATGTGGGCATCATTTCCCACAGTCCAAACGCATGTTTTAGTTGATGGTTGAAACATTTTTTCATTACATTTCAGTATACAAGTCTTATTTTATAAACATGAAAACACACTGAAACATATGTGGCACAAACATACAAGAAATAGAAATGGTTTAGCAGTTCCCTAACGGAGATACTGAATACTCACAAAGAACTATTTCAAGCAGAATGTGTAGACAAATCAGGAAAAGGTAGAATAGGCTTTAGCTAACTCCCTAACTTATGTATAAAAAATTAAAAATAATTATACAAGCATACCTGGGAACTTTCCAGCAATCGCCAAACAAGGAACAAACAGTCAGAATTACTTGTACTGTCGACCTGAGTTTGTTGCCGGCTGGCTGCGATGTGAATGAAGTAAACTTTTGAAGCTAGTAGTACAAGTATCAATCTATTGTCCAAATTAAACTCCTCCCTTTACTAGGTTCTACTGGAGAAGATCTAAGCCCCGCCCCAGAAGTACCTTGCAGATCAAATTAGCTACCAAGTTGCCTGTCAGTCAATTCCGGACTGACATCCCTCTATAAGCAAACATTCTTAATGGCCTAATCTAGTTTACAACTAGAAACTGGAAAGGTGTGAAAAGACGGTCAGTGAAGCCATTGTGTTTCCTACTTGACCAAGATCAGACATTCCTAATTGGCACACACTCTTCTCCAGCTAATTTAACTGGCACGTGTAAAAACTGTCCAGAGGTCGCCGTCAGGTCTACAAGTCCACTTAATTCCCCTGATCTGCTCTGTTCAAAAGGCCCCACAGTCTGTATTATGTAACATTTATGACACTAGGGTTAAGCTCAGGGGAGATAATCTCAGGTGTGATAATTAGTTCCCCATTTGCTGGCCCCTACAGACTGTGGTCATGAGATAATTTTATGACACTGGCATGAGAAAGGAATTTCTAGCTCAGGTATAAAGTTAGGTAATATTACACAAGGCTGGGTCGCTTTGTCTGGGCTAAGTACTGGTTACAATTAAATCCCTGCGGTTTTAATAATATTTGGGTTAAGGGCATAGTAAATATACTTCTTTGTCTCACTCTCACAATAAACAGAAGAAATTATTCCACGTACTAACTTCTGAAACCACTGAGGTCGTTTCGTGACAGTATTAACAGAAAGTTTAGATCATCCCTTTACGATGTTACGGCTTTCAGAGGTGCCGATGTATTTACTGACCATTTCCTGTTGGTAAGTAAAATCAAGTTGAAACTAAAAAGATATATAACATCTTATAATCATAGAAACCAATATAATGTAGGCTTTCTCAGGGATAAAGAAGTTGAGGAACAGTTCTCAGTTACGGTCTCTAATAAGTATCAGGTGTTGCAGCAGTTAGATGAAGATGTCAGCGCAGAAGTCTGCTGTGATCAGATCAAAGGAATCTGGACTGAATCTTGCGTAGAAGTTCTTGGCAAGAAAGAAAGGAAATATAAAGCATGGATAACACCAGAAACCATTAAATTGATTGAAGATAGGAAAAGTAAAAAGGCAGACTTAAACAATAGCAAAACTGGAGCTGCTAAAGCTAGAGCTCAGGAGAAATACACAGAAGCCAACAAGGAAGTTAGGAGACATATAAGGGCAGATAGTGAAATATCTAAATGATCTAGCACAAGAAGCGGAGATAGCAGCAGCAAAGGGAAACCTCAGAGAACTTTACAGTAACACAAGAAAATTAGTAGGTAAATATAGTCAGCCAACTGGATCAATCAAAAATAGTCAAGGAAAGGTACTTACTAACATTAAAGATCAAATGGACGGATGGGTTGAATATTTTGAAATGCTTCTAAATAGACCAGGCCCAGAGGTTCCCCCAGATATCCCGCCTTTAGAAATGGAACTGGATATCAACTGTGAGATACCATCCAAAGAGGAAATTAGAAAAGCTATCAATCTTCTCAAGGAAGGAATGGCGACAGGCCCAGATGGTATCCCAACTAAAGCCATCAGGGCCAACATAAACACATCAACAGAATTGCTACATAGATTATTCAGTAATGTCTAGGAGACCGAAGAAATACCAGCAGACTGGAGAGAAGGATATATTGTGAAACTGCCTAAAAAAGGTGATCTACAGGAGTTTGAAAACTATAGAGGAATTATGTTGCTGTCAGTTCCTGGAAAAATTTTCAGTAGAATTATTTTGGAAAGATTAAAAGATGCTATTGATAAAATGTTAAGAGATAAGCAAGCAGGTTTTCGGTCAAACAGATCCTGTACTGACCAGATAGCCACATTACGTATTATAATAGAACAAAGCATTGAACTGAACTCACCACTTTACATTGGATTTATAGACAATGAAAAAGCATTTGACAGCATTGATAGGGAATCTCTCTGGAAATTGATAGGGCACTATGGAATCCCACAGAAAATTATCAACTTAGTAAAGGCAACATATAAAGACATGAAATGTCGAGTTCTTCATGAGGGAAAGCTAACAGGTGCATTTGAAATAAAAACAGGTGTGCGACAGGGATGTCTTTTGTCGTCTCTCTTATTTTTACTGGCTATAGACTGGACTATGAAAACAGTAACTGCTAACACCAAGAATGGAATTCAGTGGACCCCTACAAAATAGCTTAATGATCTGGACTTCGCTGATGATATTGCTCTTCTGTCCCATTCACGGAATCAGATAAATTAAATATACTTGATGCGAGATCACAGCAGCTTGGTCTGAAAATCCATAAAGGAAAGACAAAGATAATAAGAATAAATCAGGCAAATAGTAGTGTGGTTTCTCTTAATGGCAACCCACTCCAAGACGTGGAGTCGTACACCTATTTAGGCAGTAATGTAGATAAAGATGGAGGAAATGATAGAGATATTTAAAAAAAAAGAATACAAAAGGCAAGAGGGGCTTTCATAGCACTAGGGAATTTGTGGAGGTCAAGAGAAATGAAAAGAAATACTAAACTAAAATTTTTTAATTCTAATGTCAAATCAGTACTATTGTATGGGGCGAAAATATGGAGAACAACCAAGGCAATTACTAAAAAATTACAGACACTCATTAACTGGTGCCTGCACAGAATAGAGGGAATTAAATGGTATGATAGAATAACTAATGTAGAACTTTGGGAGAGAACTAAACAGGCTCCAGTGGACCAGGATGTGAGGAAAAGACGCTGACGTTGGATAGGACACACGCTGAGAAAACAGGAGAACATCATAACTAGAATATCTTTGCATTGGAACCCACAGGGGTATAGGAATAAAGGAAGGCCAAAAAACACATGGAGAAGAGAGCTGGAGAATGAAGTTAGAAAGATTGGGAGGACATGGGGAGAGCTCCATGCAATAGCGAAGGATAGAACGACTTGGCGTGAGTTGGTTGAGGGCCTATGCTCCATTGGGGGATAGAAAGGCAGAAGAAGAAGAATCAGTTTAAAGCATGCAAAATGGCAATACTTGTAATCTTTGCTTTTTTCTTCTTCTTTTCATTCTTCTTTTTCTTCTTCTTCTTCTTCTTCTTCTTCTTCTTCTTCTTCTTCTTCTTCTTCTTCTTCTTCTTCTTCTTCTTCTTCTTCTTCTTCTTCTTCTTTAATATTTGTCTCATCCGTCTGCTTCTTATTCTTTTTAGTTTACATAACAATCCTTACATAAGGATTTACTTTTTTCTTTCACACCTTTTTTTATGAAATGTCTCTCTCTCTCTGCCTACTTGCTAACTATCCCTATTTCAAAGATACTACAGTGTTCTTGCTGTTTTCTGTCACAGACTTGTTATAATAACTCAACTGATCTGGATCATCCGTGATCCTAGTGATCGTCTGGGATGGCAAAACATGACTGCCTGCGCTTACCGGCATGGCACACGAAGATGATGATGACGATTAAATGAATTATCATTTAAACTACTGCTGTCCCCTAGTGTCTCTGTTGAATTCATTCAGATCTGACTGTGTACTGCCTTTAAGCTCGGCTTCTTTGGATAGAAAGAGTTACAGTTAACATTACTTAATGACAGCGATGACATATGATTCTGAAGCAAAAATGTCAGCATTGAGATAAAGATAACTGTGTATGTTTACAATGTCCCTGTCTGGGTCAAATTTTTACAATGATGCCTACTGTTAAGCTGGGATAAGTTCAAAGATTTTCTCTATCTCCAGTGACCTTGGTGAAGTGATGGTCTTTCTAATACACCGTATAAATATCTTGATTTATCAAGGCCAGTTTTGGATGTCGTGTTTCCAGTCTTGTGTATAGTTTTTTCCTAGTTCTGAGCTCAGTTTATTATTATTATTATATTTATATATATATATCAAATCGGCTCTTTGTTTCAGCTTATACAAGGTCATAATACAAGGCCACTTTTTCAGATGGCCAGACATTTATATATGGTGCTCTTTTGTGAATTGTATGACCGATTTCTATCAAAGGCTCATTCTGATTTCGGCATTTTTTTTTATCTTATCTTGTTGCTTCAACAGCTCTTCTACATCTTATGTCTGGCAATCAGGCAATCGCAATTTCAACTTCATACACATGGACCATCCTATATTTGCTCCGTTAATGTGCTGATTAAAACCGACATAATGTCCATCGCTGTCCCTTTTGAAAATCTTGATTTGGACCGCTGTTTTAGCAAAGTCAACAGCATATAAATGCATTAAAAACATAAGGCAGCAGTAAGAACTGCCAACACAAACAGTCCGAAACAGGAAGCAGTTGGCAAGATGTTGTGAGGGCCCTTTGGGAGCGCGTGAACAGTGCGGAGGCACAAATACATCATACGGTCTGAGGAGAATAGCGCTGCATGGAGTTAACAGGGGATCTAGCCGACACTCAACACTCAGGGAAAAGACCAGTCAGATGTACAATCACACAGTTACTGGCACCATCGTTTGCTGCTGAAGATGGTGACAGGAGTATCCCGAGCGCTATGATGTCGATTCTTAATTCAAAATTCAACACTGGAAGTAGCAGTTCAGACAGATCAGTAGCTGCACACCCAATTAATCGCATACGGCACCACAAGTATTCCGGAAACAGGTCATTCGCTATTTTATGAATCTCCAGTTCACAACAAAACAACGTTCAGCAGCTTTAAAAAAGCATTCCAGATGGAATCCGGAGCTCAAAGTGTCGCGCCATGTACTAAACTCGGTGACTGGGCGACAGAACTATATCCTTTCAGTCTACGTATGAAGGAAAATGAACAAGCTAACTACTGTCAGCATCAATAACTTGTCACTACTAAAAATTAATAAATCCATTTATTAGCCATAATGACCGGAAAGCTACATCTCATCTCCGTTGTTACAATCTAGAATCACAGGAGCCATACCTAAAGAAACATATTTTTCTAACTTCAGAAAAAAAAAAAGGGGAAAAATTAGGCAGTATTTTGTTAAATCTGCAGATGAGTCGAACACCGCATGGTAAATTTTTGCTCGTTGCCCCTTCTGAGCTCAACTCAGATCAATCTTTGCTGTATGCAAATAGTAATTTCCTTTCACAGTATCCAGAGCTGACCGTTTAGGCTATTGCAAACTAGTTAGTTGCCTCTCCTTTACAGGACGTTGCAGAACCAACCCTAACAGCCACTGGCTGTTGTGTGGTTTCTCTAGGTAATTTACATCCAGTAGTTTGCCATTACTCCTGGACGGTCGGCTTTCTTGCTACCACTGTCGAAACCAACGCAAGGCGCATTGCCCGCAGCTGGGATCGAACTTGGCATCCCGGCATTACGAAGCGAAGCCTTCGCATCGACTTAGCCACAGAGCCGACTATTGCAAACAACTGAACGTAAAATTTGTCTTGAAAACAACAACAGCCTAACAAAATGCTGGGCGTTGGTTCTGCAACGTCCTGTAAAGGATACGCAAGTAACTGTTGTTAAAACTTTCTCTGAAGCCAGCAAAAAGTTCCCAGACGTGCCGATGGCAACATGATTAAAAGTTCGACTACGAAAAATATGGGAACTTTTCCAATTTTCCCGATACGCCTAAAAGCGTGAAAATAGATCTTTACTTTACTTACTTACTACTTTGCGGGTAGAAAAACGTCCAGGCCCCCCCCCCCCCACCTTTTTTTTTTTTTTTTTTTTTTTTTGCTCACTTTCAGCTGAATTCATCTGTCCAATTATTGATGCTGTCTATTCTGCTGAACTTTTAACATAATCGCTGAGAATCTTCACCACATCTGCTTTATTGTAAAATAGCTCACTGGCCAGAGTGGTAGAAGCAGCTAATCTGTCAGCCTGCTCATTACCTCACACACCCTTATATCCTGGGCAATTGAAATTTTTTTTCTAGTGGATTATGAGTTGCGAACTCGCTTCGTAATGCCGGGGTGCCGGTTTCGATCACTGCTGCGGACGATTTGTCTTGCGTTGGTTTCGACAGTTGTACCGAGAGCTGACCGTTCAGTAGCAATGGCAAACTACTGAGCGTAAAATGTGCATAGTAAAACCACAACAGCTAAAAAATGTTGGGGTTGGTTCTGCAATGTCCTGTAAAGCATACGCAACTAACTTTCAGCTTATTAATATTTACAAATTTATTTTTTTTACAAAAAGTTTTTATAAAAAATATATGTTTTTATAAACCTAGCATAAACATACACGCACACACACACACACACACACACACACACATATATATATATATATATATATATATATATATATATATATATATATATATATATATAATTACGCACTTAATCAAGGCGTAGATCCTTTGAGGCTCCATAGAAAATGTGAAGGGACTGAGCCTCCATGAATATCCCAATGTTTTCTTGTGTCGGCGCCTCTGTATCTAGCTACATCACTAACACAACTCCCTTCTTCTCCTCGTGTGCTCTCATCCTGTAATATTATTTCACGCCTGTGTTACCAATTGACAAAGCTATCCCCTTCAACAGTTCAACGGCCCTCCATGCAACTCCTGGCCAATCATCTACATTAGGCCATAAATGTCGTCAATGCTCTTGTAAACGCTGTTATAGCCAATTATTTCCAAAAAGCCAAATTTCGTGCCAGTTTGAAAACGGTGATGTTTGGCTTGTCAATTTGCAAATGTTTATGTGGTAGAACGCTGCCTGCCCAATTGGCTTTAATCAATATTGAGAAAATTAAATTGACTTGCATTGCCACACAATCCAGCATGTTAGACCTTTTTAGCAATATTAATCCGCACAGGACGAGAAAGGAAAGCATGACGAGAATTTCTAAATGCCTGTTACGTCCCTGGAGACAAAGATTTAAACAAAAGTCTCTATCTGAGCTCCTGTATTAATGAATTTTATGACAATTCGATCAGTGAAATAAACAAAAATTACAATTAAGGATTAAGTTTTTATTTGGCAGTGAATATTTTGTAATTGCTTTTCTTGTTGATCTTTGAACTGTCGATTTTATTGGTGCACATTTCGTGTGGAGTGTGTTCTTGCACTCTAATTTCATTCCAACCAATAAATTCATCAGAGAACCTTATATTATCAGTATTGAATTTTTTTAAACAAGGACGTAGGGTCGCATTACTTGTGTATTGTTGCTAGTTTTATTATCATTGTTAATGTTATTGTTTCGAATTTGAAAGGACTAACCACTAAATGGTGTAGGAAAGGGGTGCGAGGGTGTGTGCTGCCCCGGTTGTCACCAACGGGGACTGGGAAGAGGGGAAAA
This sequence comes from Candidula unifasciata, assembly GCA_905116865.2. Taxonomy (NCBI): domain Eukaryota; kingdom Metazoa; phylum Mollusca; class Gastropoda; order Stylommatophora; family Geomitridae; genus Candidula; species Candidula unifasciata. The sequence continues at coordinate 391,334 of CAJHNH020008492.1, forward strand.
GGGAGGGAGGTGATAGGCAGGGAATTCTCGCAGTGGGGACCAGCTGACCTTGCTACCTCAATAGCTGTCCTTAGGAATATTATTATCTTGTACAGATAGGGAAGACGAGGCTGCGTGGTCTAGAGGCATGGTGTCTGCCTCGAGTGCTAGAGGTTCCGGTTTCAATCCCCGGTAAGGGCTAAGATTTTTTTCACGTGAACTTGGACTTCTAGTAATTCCTCCTGGTCTCTGGGTAGTGAGATCAGACGCCCATGTGACTTGATGTGCACGTAAAAAAATCGCTTGGCAGTTGGAAATCGAAAAGAGTAGCCCAACGGCGCTGCCCTGGCAAAATATGGAGTTAAAAATTTAGAAAAAGTATTTTAGGATCCTCGACGGTGCTACAGAGCCTGTGCTACTTAGGTCTCAGACTTGAGTTAGAAGAAGAACGGAGCACTTATCAGTTACACCGTCTTCTACGACTTCTGGTAAGCAGCTCACCACGAGTCCAGCTCGGGCTTTCGCTCGCTTACTCGACCAGCCCCAAGTATCTCGTGCTGTCCCTTGAGGCACGGATTTTCTGCTTTCCGCACTGTCATAAGGCATCTTGCTGAGAGTGTCTAAAACATAAACTGGAGGAGAGTATGAAGACAGGGTATTTAACATACAGTGTGTTCCAAACGTTACCTGCTGGATGTCGAGTTGTAAACACGAGAATAGCTGATAACTGTTTACGATCACAGGGTGGTTTGTATTGCTTTGTATGTCACCTGTTGTCCAAGAAAGGAGCTCCTCTTGCTACTTCGGGGTGCAATGGCTGGAAGCACAGTAATGTTATTGTAGAACAGGGCTATTCAACCGGCGGCCCGCCATACAACACCTACACACACACATATCAAGTGAGACTTGTAATCATTCCAGTAATAAACAAAAACACGATTAAATCAATCTTGACAAACTATAATTTTTTTTTACTGAGCTGAAATACAGGCAATAAAAAAAAAATAAGCAATAAACAATATATATATAATTTGTGCCTTTCCCAGCAACCGACTTTTAAAAAATCCAAGTTTTTTCCTTTTTCCTTACCAGCGACTATACGTAACCATTTTTTTTTAACCAGACATTTTGGCAATGTCTTGTTTTGCATTCCAGTTTCTGTATACTTTTCTCTTCTTTAAGTCTCGTCTGTTTTTCCCAAGCCTGCCTGGATTAATGATGTATTTGACATCTGACTGCTATAGCTCACCCAGCCCTTGTGTGTTGTTGGAAAGTCTTCTA